>JAODXP020000031.1:23564543-23569543 GCA_027497455.2 Sardinella longiceps
GGAGAGGGAAGTGTTATGTTGAGCAAAATCAGGCCCTCGGTTTAAGCAGAGATGAAAGAAAGAGAAGGTATTTTAGCATTCTCTCAGCATACACATGTTTTATTGAAACCACTCTCTCTCTCTCACACACACACACACACACACACACACACACACACGCACACAGTGCCTAGCATATGAAAAATACTCATTTGCATGTAAGTATTGACTTTGTGTATTTAACTGCATTGTTAGTATAATTGAACTCTTGCTGTGTATTTGTGGGTTTGCATTCATGCGTGCGTCTCTGTGTGTGTGTGTGTGTGTGTGTGTAGATGCATATGTTTAACAGTATTGTTAATATAATGTATGTATTTGTTGGATTGTATTCATGCATGTGTGTGTGTGTGTGTGTGTGTGTGTGTGTGTGTGTGTGTGTGTGTGTGTGTGTCTTCGCCTCCAGTTGACTTTATTTGTTGTTTTATCCGCCAAACTCCAAACCTGCACTTTGGTGCCCCCGCTCCCCGGTAACTATGACTACCGCCACAGAGCCCTGACAGGAGTCTTTCAGGCCTCCCTAAAAAAAAAAAGCATTTTTTTTCTAAAAGAACCCTTTCTGCTCCCTGAGTCTGTCTGTGTCTGCCTTGACTCGGTCTGATGCTTTCAGCCCCTCTCTTTTACTTCCCTCTCTCTCTCTCTCTCTCTCTCTCTCTCTCTGTCTCAGTCGGTTACATCCCCCGTCTATTTGAATTCCATACCAGAGAAAGTGGGCTTGACGAAAGACAGGCCTTCTTCTTCAGTGCACAGCCCTCAGCTCCTCCACCCACCCACGCCCTCACCCTCACCCTCATCCCATCCCAGCCCAGCCCAGCCCATAGTTTCACCTCCAGTTCTCCACTTATCCCCCTATTCTCACTCGTTTCCCTTCTTTTACTCGGACTCTCTTTTTCTCTATTGCCCTTGTTCGGTATGATCGGCATGCTTTGCTTTGTTTTGTTTGTTTGCATTGCTAATATATAGTAACATGCTTCTGTCTTTAAAAGCTTTGTCTCTCTCTCTCTCTCTCTCTCTCTCTCTCTCTCTCTCTCTCTCTCTCTCTCTCTCTCTCTCTCTCTCTCTCTCTCTCTCTCCTCTGTTTCTGTCTCTCTCCTTCTGCTCCGTCTCACTCTCCTCCTTCTTTACAGCTGCAATCCTTCCTTCCATTCTTTCCTCCCTTTGTCAGCGCTGCCTGTCTCTGCCCTTCTATGTCTCCCTCTTTCTATCCCTCCTTCTCTTGTTCATCCTGTCTTTTCCAAATACTCCTGCAGGTTTGTTTTTTTAAAACTATGTTTCACACTCAGCTCATTGGTCATGACTGATTATGGCCATGTTGTAGCATTTTATAAATCATGTGAATTTCTCATCTCTTTCACTATGGAAGACTACATTCTCTCTCTCTCTCCTGCTGTATGTTTTGCACATATTTTCACACAGTCGAAGAGGAAGTTGACAGTTAGATTGACAGACAGACAGTCAGTTAGATTGACAGACAAACAGACAGACAGACAGTTGGACTGGCAGACAGTGAGAGAAGGACAGATAGACAGCTACTAGTTCACTATTGGTCTTTGTTGCATCAAATTTCCCAGTTCTTTTTCCCACTGACAGCACTCGGTGATATAGAGCAAATATGGTGATGGATTGATTGACACCTGATGTAATGATAACTCATGGATAGCATATGGTGCACATACTGTAACTCCAGCTACACAGCAGGCCAAAGTCTCATATCAGATCTGATCACATCAGACAAACCAATCAAAAACTGTCAAAGACAATGGATCCAACAGAGAGGCACACTTTATGTTGGAGCCATATGTTTAAGTTGGCTTAAGTAAGAGAGAGCCTGTATAAGAAATATAAAATAGGTTTTGTATTCATGTCTACGAGTTTTGACAGTCTGAGTTCAGCTGGAGAAAGTGGAAGGTGAAAAGGCAACAAAAATGATGAAGATGATGATGATGATCCCAAGGATAAAGACAGATGGGAAAAGAAAGAGTGTAAAAGTTGTGTGTGTGTGTGTGTGTGTGTGTGTGTGTGTGTGTGTGTGTGTGTGTGTGTGCGTGCGTGCGTGCGTGCGTGCGTGTGTGTGTGTGTGTGTGTGGGGTGGGGGGTATGGTGCATATGTATGGATGTGTGTGTGTTATATTACTGTACATAGAGGAATCCAGCTAGCCAAATCTGTATGTCATCATATGGGCAGTTCTGGATGATGACCTCAGAGAATGTGTGTGACTCCTCCAATCAGACCTGGGAGGACAGTTAAACTTACCCCCAGGGGAAGTTACAGTTCTAACCTTCCCCTGGTTGCTATTCTGATGGGGTCAGGGTCTGATTCTGGCATCGCTCTGTCTCTGACTCCAGCCAAATCCAGTTCAAACTCAACTGCCATTTCTCAGCAGTTAACAGGGGTTTTAGTTGTCCCCCTTCCGCCCACTATAGCTGTGATTGCCATTCTGTCTGTCTGTCTGCCTGTCTGTTTGTCTGTCTGTCATTCTCTCTCTCTCCTTCTGGTGTGTGCGTGCGTGCGTGTGTGTGTGTGTGTGTGTGTGTGTGTGTGTGTGTGTGTGTGTGTGTGTGTGTGTGTGTGTGTGTTTATTCTTACGTTTATAGAATGTTACGCAGTACTACATAGAGAGTGAATTGACGTCGCTCAATACCTTGGTGGCTGATGCAACAGGCAGAAAGCTTGAGAGAATTGATCAAAAGATGAAAAAAAGTCTAACACACACATGTTTATAAACATACACACACAATGTGTGTCGGGCAGGTGTGTGTGTGTGTGTGCGTGTGTGTGTGTGTGTGTCCATATAAATGAATCTCTGTGTGAGTGTCTGTTTCTCTTTAGTGTTCACGTGTATGTTTGTGTGTGTGTGTGTGTGTGTATTTGTATTTGTATTTGTATTTGTGTGTGTGCGTATGCATGTGTGTATGTGTGTGTATATGTGTGTTTGTGTGAAGGATTTGGGGATGAGGACAGGAATGCTTCAGTCTAAAATGGCCACAAGATGTGATGGCTTTATTACCACTTAGCCATGATTTATATCACAGTTGATTTATGCAGCCTGAGCAGCTCATTGAGCTAAAAACAACACAACGCATGTTGCCAAGGGGGAAATACAGAGAAAGAGTGACAAAACTACCAGCTCACTCACTACACTCACATACACATATACAAACACTCTCTCTCTCTCTCTCTCTCTCTCTCTCTCTCTCCTCTCTCTCTCTCACTCTCTCACACACACACACACACACACACACACACACACACACACACACACACACATACACAAACACACATAAACACTCTCTCACTCACTCACACACATACACATACAGTATACAAACTCTCTCTCTCTCTCTCTCTCTCTCTCTCTCTCACACACACACACACACACACACACACACACATACACAAACACACATAAACACTCTGTCACTCACTCACACACATACACACACGTAGGCTCAAGCAAAAACTCCCTTACTCACAAATGCATGGATATGCATTCCTCTGGCTTTTGTCGCAAAGTTTGAAGTGCAAATACAAGTATGCTCTAAGAAGGTTCTTTCGAGTTCCTGCACTTATGTTGCTCCATTTAAAGGCTGTGTGTGTATGTGCATGTGTGCGCATGTGTGCGTGTGTGTGTGTGTGTGTGTGTGTGTGTGTGTGTGTGTGTGTGTGTGTGTGTGTGTGTGTGTGTGTGTGTGTGTGTGTTTCTTATCTCATGATATTAACATCCCATTACCATCCTATTCACCACAGACATTTACATGACAAGCCTGCCTAAGGGGGGCCCCAAGGCAGGCTGGGATAGACTGGACAAAGGAACTCCTCCCACAGGTCAGTCAAGAGAGGCGAAAGAGTGGCACAGGAATAGAGGGATAGAGGAACAGGGGGAGGAGGAGGAGGAGGAGGAGAGGGAGAAGGGAGGAGAGGTATATACTGAAAGAAGAGAGCAAGGGGCTGGGAGAGGAAGAAAGTAGACTTTGTGTGTGTGTGTATGTGTGTGTGTGTGTGTGTGTGTGTGTGTGTGTGAAGGAAACAGAGGGACACGGAGAGAGGCTGGACAGAGGAGACCACCGTCGTCCCACACAAACACAAACCCAGAGCTGTTCTCCAATTCATCCATATTAATTAGTCAACTCCCACCGCCATTCATATTCACATTGCTGCAAAGCCAGTCGCCAACACAGTCTTTCTCTCTCTCTCTTTTTCTCTGTCAGTCTCTCTCACAAACACACACACACACACACGTACATACATACATACACACACACACACACACACACACACACACACACACACACACACACACACACACACACAC
Source organism: Sardinella longiceps (assembly GCA_027497455.2). Classification (NCBI taxonomy): domain Eukaryota; kingdom Metazoa; phylum Chordata; class Actinopteri; order Clupeiformes; family Clupeidae; genus Sardinella; species Sardinella longiceps. Next base: position 23,568,893 of record JAODXP020000031.1, read on the forward strand.
ACACACACACACACGTTCAGTGACACTCTCACACACACAGACTCACATGCACAACTTTAGCTTACTCTCTTTCCATTAAATCCCTACTCAGGTCATCTGATGTCAAAGTTCCCATGCTCTTTGTGAGATGCCCAGACAGAGCTGCGGGGAAAGAGTGAGTGATAGTGATGGGAAGAGGAAAAAGCACTTTGGAAGCTATATTTGCACAATAACTAAACTAAGCACTTTGGTCAGTTACTAAAGCTACACTATATTGCACAACAACTGCACTAAGCACTTTGGTCATGTACTACCATCAGAGCTGGACAGGACAATTTTTTTCCCATGGCGGCCCAGCATGATTTTATTCAATAACTTCATGTGAAGCTAAAATAACACTGTTAGACATATTGCATGAGCATGAGAGATTTAATTGGACTAGCCTAATCTCCTTCAAGGAAACTAGGAATAAATTATGATAGCCCGGCCCAAAAATGACTGTTGGCGCACCAAATATTGCCCTGTTTGCCCTGTACCATAGCTTTATTTGCACAACAACTGCAAAAAAACACTTTGGTCGTGTACTGTAGCTATGTGAACAAACAACTAAGTCAATATGGTTATGTGCCTATTGATGTGTAAGTCCATACAGTCATGTAATGTGATAATTAT
>JAODXP020000031.1:23577043-23587043 GCA_027497455.2 Sardinella longiceps
GACACCAACCCAAACTGCCCCGACGCAAACACAAACTGGCCCAACGCAATTAAGATAGATAGGCCACAGGACAAAAGCACTTAACACCTTCACACAACACAACCATATGACTGGATAAGACTAAGAATGTCTTCAAAAGTACATTTCTCTCTCTCTCTCTCTCTCTCTCTCTCTCTCTCTCTCTCTCTCTGTGTGTGTGTGTGTGTGTGTGTGTGTGTGTGTGTGTGTGTGTGTTTGCAGAACTCTGGTCTACACTTTGGATAGAGGTTTCGTATGCCTTATAGTGTTAAGAGGAATGTGATCAGGCAATTGCATGGACGGCTGGGGAACTGTGAGGGCCCCCCTGTGGTGTTAGCAATGACACGGCAGGTGTCAGGTGACCATGTGGTGAGTGTGTGTGTGAGAGAGAGAAAGAGAGATGGAGTGAGAGAGCGAGCAAGAGGGTGAGTGTATGTGAGACCACTTTATCTGATGTATGATGGTTTAACCCTTGTGGACCCCCAATTTACACCACTGTCTTGTGTGTGTACACACACACACACACACACACACACACACAGCCTCTCTTCCAGGGGAACTACAAGCACACACACACACACACACACACACACACACACACACACACACACACACACACACACACACAGATTTCTTCCAGAGGAACCACTCATACAAACACACACACACACACACACACACTCCTCTGGTATGCATAAGGAGGCCTCCATGTGGGCTTTTTTCCTTGCTCTGGTAAAGAGGGGGAGGGGAGGCCATGAGCTCACTGTCATGCCTGCAGTAAACTCCCACTACCTGGACTACCTCCTAGTGGTGGGGAAAGGAATGACAACTGCAGACAGCCTTCAGTAGAACATACACAGTACAATGGTTGGGACACAGACAATATGTGTGTGTGTATGTGTGTGTTTTTAGAACATAAAGCAGTGGGGATTCAGAAAGCTTGTATGTGTGTGTGTGTGTGAAGAATATGAAGTGGGAACTAAAGAAGTTTTTAATGCGTTTATGTGTGTGAGAGAGAGTCACACACACACACACACACAGTCCTGCTCTTGTGTAAGCTTTATGGTTGCAGGAAGTCCACCCTTCTTCCCATCTGCATGTGATCCTCTCTCATTCCATCTCTTTATGTCATTTACCTGCACCAGGCCTCTGCCAGCATTTCACTCTTTTATTTCTCTCATCTCCCTTCCCTCACTCCCTCCCTTTTTATCTCTTTTCCAGCCCGTTTACTCATTCTTTTCCTTTCTCTATTCTCCCTTTAGTTTCTCTCACTCTTTTTGTTTCTCTGTCTTTCTTAGGCTATAAAATTCAAGTCTTTTCCCATTTATGTCCACCTTAAATCACTAGTCTTGCTTGCTCTAATTCTTTATCTCCTCTCACCCTCTTCTAGCCTTCTAGTCTTTCTTCTCCTTCATCTCCTCCAATTTCACCTTTTTTAAGAGTCCAATTAGAGAGAGTTAAAGTGGAGAGAGAGGTGCAACTTTGTTACAATGTGTGTTGTGCATTTTCTCAAGGGTAGTGGGGTGTGTGTGTGTGTGTGTGTGGGGGGGGGGGTGATTTATGCAAACCATACACTGACACTAAAGATCACTGAAAAGTTTATATTGTGAGGTAATGCACTTCAGCAGACTGAAATGATTGCTCTCATTGTGTAACATGTTATGTTGCTCTGTCTTGGTCAGTATTCAATGATCTTTGGTCCAATTCAAGTTATACTAAGAAAATACAATAATGTGATTTTCTCTACTACAATGTAAACACACACACACACACGCACACATACTTTTTCCTTGTCTGCTCTCTGTCCCTTTATCTCCTCTTTGGCAGCTTCATTTCTCTTTCCATCTCTTCCTCTCTGGTTTTGCCAACTCCATTTCTTTCAGTCTGTCTCCATCTGTCTGTGCTACCCAAGCTTGTGTCTCTGTGTGTGTACTGTATGTGTGTGTGTGTGTGTGTGTGTGTGTGTGTGTATGTACTGTATGTGTGTGTGTGTGTGTGTGTGTGTGTGTGTGTGTGTGTATGTGTGTGTCTGGGTGGAGATGGTCCCTGATAAGTACTATGTGTTCCATATGCTGTCTCTGCCCCCCCCCCCCAATCTTTCTCTCACCCACTTTTTCTTCCTCTCCTTCCTCTCTCTCTCTTTCTCTTCCCCCCCTCTCTTTCAACAGTCTCTCCCTTTCCTTTTGTTTCCATCTCAAATCACTTCCTCTCACATCTTAGCCTTCTTGTCTCTCCATTATCTCTCATCTTCACCCTCTACTTTTCTCTCTCTTTCTTCTCTATCTTCAATTCTTTTCCCCTTATCTCCCCTATGCCTTTGCCAACTCCATTACTCTCTTCCTCCCCCCCCCCTCTCTCTATCTCTATGTTTCTCTCTGTAGGCTGTGCCAAGTCCTATTCTCCCAGTTCATCTCCACCTCTCTCTTCCACTCATCTGCTGGTCTCTCTCTTTCTTTCTCTCTCTCTCTCTCTCTGTGTGTGTGTGTGTGTGTGTGTGTGTGTGTGTGTGTGAGGAGATGGTCAGTGATAAGGCTGCTGGAGACCTATAGCAATAGTGCTGTTAGTGATGCACTTAGAGTAGCAGCAGGCCTAGATGTAGAGTATACGCCACATGCAATGACCATATTTGGAAATTGTGTACATGAAAGTGTTGGAGAGAGGGAGAAACAGGGATGGACAGGGAATGGGCCTGGATGTACTGTATGGAAACATGAGAATATCCATAACAAAATTACTGCCATGTTCTTTTCTCTTTCTCCCTCTCCTTTTCTCTGTATCACACACACACACACACACACACACACACACACACACACACACACACACACAATTGTGAGCGCTATAGCAATACCAAGGCAGAAAATATGACATCAGAGTCAGTACTGATCCCATCTTGAAACATTTATTAAACAACAGTAATAAACAGTCCTTTTATCTCTCTTATTTCTTTGTCTGTCTCACATGCCTGCTCTTTGTGTGCACACTCAGACTCTCTCTCTCTCTCTCACACACACTCACACACACACACACACACACACACAATCATACACATGCACACAAACAGTTCCATTCCATTCCAGACACACCTTGACATGACATCATCATCGAGCGCCTGGCTCAGAGGAGCAGCGCAGACATGTATTCCACTCAACACCATCTCTGCCACGCCACCCGCTGAGTTGGTGGAGTTTGCAAGTCAGATCACAAACCTCTTTATCTTCACATCACAGTCTTATTCTTTTTTCCATAGCCTCTTTGATTATCTATAGTACATACATATGGTACAGTATTCACTATATTGGCCAGCAGCTTAGCTTACTTAGCTAATATAACACGAGTCCACAGAAATGTTTCTTTCTTCTTTCAGGCTAACAATTTGGAGGCTTTTAGAACACAATGAATATGTCAAAATTATTCAACATGGCAATGTTTATTGTCTTTAGAATCCCTTTACTAAATTGTAACAAAATCATTACTAAACATAGAAATCACGCCATTCACATAAGACTTCATTAAGTGCTGCTTACTGTTTCCTGATATAATACTGAATGGCTTTTTCATGTTTTGTAATGCTATAGACAACAATAAATTTGGGACCCATAACGTTATGCACAATGTATCCTACCGACAATGATCAACTAGTAACTTAGTGTTCAATATTGCTTATGGTACACTTAGGCTAATGTTAACAAGCTGGCATTCACTAACGCTTTGTCTAGATAGCAAAAACTCTGGAAGAAATGAGGGCCAAATGAAGACTAAACCTACCCTAGTTCTCAGACAGTACTGAGCTACCACATTTGGACCAAATTCAGAACCTTTTTAAGGCTACACCAAGGCCAGATCTGAGCCAAATGAACCAGATTAAGGCTACTTCTGGGTCAGATCTGGGCCCAAAAAACCTATGGGGTATTCCTTGGAGGTGGTTAAATAGGAAACCTGGGTATGTTAAACTGGAGGTAGCGATAAACCTGATAATAGAAATGCCTGGAGTCCTCATTCTCTTAACTACTGTAAATATAGTCCATAGGCCCCTCTTTTAGCAGTTTTACCATGTTTCCTAGGTTGACTAAGCCAGGTTTAGCACTTAAACACCTTCTTGGAATACCCCACTAGTTGGCTGGCAATGTATTGCATTGCAAACAACAAAGTTGCTAACTTAGTTAGCAGTAACTAACTTAGTTAGCATCTATGGTTTTGGGAAACAGACCACAAATCAACAGTTTGTTTAAGGCTAAACCATTTCCAGAGCTAGCCACGGTCTGGGTTCTGTAACCTCTTGAGCGCTGTACTACTTACTGTATTAGCTGTCCTATTGCTTCCCATGACATCCATAATAAACTATTTGTTCTCTGGCTACTTCTCCACACGAGGCTTCCTTCTATTCCACACCCAATATGGCTATAGTGTTTGTGGACACACGCGAGTCACTGGCACACAGCTGTGCTGTGCTGTGCTGTGCTGTGCTGTGCAGGGGAGGGAGACTTAAGCTGTGCAAATCATAGATAAATGCTGGATATCCACTGAGGTACTCAAACAAGGTCTGTGTAGTACGTACAATAGTACATCAAGTAATAAAAAAATAATACCGGACACACACACACACACACACACACACACACACACACACACACACACACACACACACACACACACACACACTCACACACACACACACACACACCTCTTCATCTCTTCAACACCACATTAGAAACTCTGAAGGACATAAGAGCAAATGATCAGACAGGAAATGGTGTCTGGATCCGGGTAGGATTTCTTACAGTCATGCAGAGTTGCACTGGTGCAGAGTTGTGTAACTTGTGTGAAATGAGTAGGATAGGTGATGCTGGAACCCAGGTTCCTCACATTGGGTGGCATTCTCCCGGGTGCTTAGTCCAGAAGAGTGTTTAATGCAGACTGAAACACATGGAGCTAAGCACTTTTTAGGACTTGAGCACTTGGGAGAATACCAGCCATTATGAGCTACTATACAGTAAGGTCACTGGTGAAAGAGGATGGCCATAAATGTGTAATCTTAGTCTGGTCAGTGCAAGGGTGTTGGTGTGTTAGCATGTTTATCTGTGTTTGACTATCTGTAGTGGTTAGTGTGTGTGTGTGTGTGTGTGTGTGTGTGTGTGTCGGTATGTGCGTGTGTGTTTGTGTTCATATCTGTGTTTGTGTGTGTATGAAAAAATGTAAGTGTGCGTTTGTGTGCATATCTGTGTGTGTGTTTGTATCTGCGTGCATAAAATTGTCTGTACATGTGTGTGTGTGTGGGTGCGTGTGTGTGTGTGTGTGTGTGTGTGTGTGTGTGTGTGTGTGTGTGTGTGTGTGTGTGTGTGTGTGTGTGTGTGTGTGTGTGTGTGTGTATGTGTGTGTGTGTGTGTGTGTGTGTCCAAGGACTCTGTGTTTGTCTATGCGTGTGTGCAGGTCTCTACATGAGAGTCCCATCACCAGCACTTGGCTAGTGGAACAAGGGAGGATTTCATTCGTCTGGTGGGGCTGAAGATGTCTCGGACCTCTGGCTCCAATCTGACGCCAGGCACCTTAAACACAGACACAGCTGAGAAGGACGGGAGGGAGGGAGGGAGGGAGAAGTTTGGATGAAGAGAGAGATAGGGAGAGAGAGAGATGAAGTGAAGGAGAGAAAAAGATAGGGAGGGAGAGAAGGGGAAAAGAGTGAGAGAGGGAAGGGAGAGTAAGGAGAAAACAAGACATGGAGTGAGAGAAGGCGGAAGGAGAGAAAGAGAGAGGGAGGGAGTGAGAGTCAAGAGAGGATCAGGAGAGAAAGAGACGGAGAGAGAGAGAAGTGGAAAGGAGAGAGATAGACGTGGAGGCAGAAAAAGAGAAGAAGGGATGAAGAAAGAGAGAAAGGGGAAGGAGAGATAGAGAAAGGGGGGCAGAGAGAGTATGAGACGGAGATAAATAAGTTCTTTCCAATAAAATCATCACTGGGTCTGATACATGTGTTTCATTTGGTGTACCTAGTGTAGTGTAGTGGGTGTGTAGTGAGTTTGTGCACTTGTGTAATTTGTCTCCCTTAGGACTTTTTTTAGGAGGGAGAAATAGTTGTGCTATGAGACTGTATAGTTGAATTGTCTAGTTGGTCAGGGGATTGTGTAACTATGCTGGGAAGTGCTGTGCAGTAAGATAGCTGGATTCTGATGAAGAGTAAATCAAAGCATTATAGTCATTTCCTGAATAAAAGCCACAAAATGTAACTTCAGGTCAATGTTTTAAGCAAACTAAAAAAACAAAATCATCTATTGACCTCAAAAATGTATTAACCTCATTTTACTGAATATTATCTATTGAATTACAATGAGATTATGATTTCATTAGAAAGTAGAATGCTGAAAAAAATGCATTAAGCCTCAATCATTAACATTATAGATAAAGAAATTTAGCAAGATCAAAGAGTTAACCTTGGTTAATAATTAGGAAAGTATGGTGGTCACTTTTGTTTTTTTGCAGTAAACCTTTGAAGCACAAAGGATTTACTTTTTTGTGGCTCTCTGACAGACTAGCTCCACTGTGGGGTTGTGTTTTTGTGCAGTTGGCACTGTGAAGTTGTGAATCTTTACTGAAAGGTTGTACAGTTGTGTAGCTTGTATTATGTAGCTGTATGATGAGGTTGTATAGTTGTGTGACTTGCACTGTGTGAGCCTGGTCATATCCAGCCCCACAGTCTACGTGTCTCTTCATTCAAGGGTCCGGGATTCTGGCTATTGAGAAACGATCGCTTGTTTAAATTTAGAGATTGGATTTAAGATTGGACCAACCCTGATAGCCTATCGCAGTGGCTCCCAAACTTTTATCTGTCGCGTACCCCCTGAAACAATCTGGTCCAACTAAGTACCCTTGCAGACATCTTGTCTTAAGTTTGACAACCACTGGCCTATCGCATTCTCGCGCTGCATTCTTAAATCTGAATGCATGCAAACGAAACCAATGGGCAGAATCCCTGACTGAGTACTGGAGGTAGAAGAAAATCAAGCAGAATTACGTAAGAAGGCAATGGCCATTCTAGCCTTATGTGATGAGGTTGTATAGTTGTGTAGCATGCACTGTGTAGCTGTGTGAGCAGGTTGTATAGTTGTATATCTTGCATTGTGTAGCTGTGCGGTAGGTACTCACTGTCTCTGAGCTGGAAGAGGGGGGGTGGCAGTGTGTTGAAGTAGGCATGCTGCTGTGCATCCTGGGCCGAGATGCGCTCTCTAGGGATGGCCAGCAGCATCTGCATGGCCAAGTCCTCTGTCTTATAGGGCAGCTGGGCTAACCTGGGAATGATTGCACACATAGAAATACACACACACACACGCATATGTGTTTATACACATAAACTTAGATAACAGACACAATGGTCTAATTAAAAAATAAGGTAATGTACACACACACACACACACACACACACACACACACACACACACACACACATACAGATATGTGCACATGTGTTTATACAAATAAACTCAGATAACACACATACACAAAAGTCTAATTAAAAGATAAGGTAATGCACACACACACACACACACACACACACACACACACACACACACACACACACACACACACACACACACACACACACACACACGTATGCATACTGTATACACATATACACACACATTATTACACACAAGCATACATACACACACTCACACACACACAATACCAGGCATATAACAAAAGAGCAAAAGTAGAGTAAATATGACATTGAAGTTTATCTGCCCCACTAACTCTTGCCTGCCCATCTGCTGGAGTACAGTACAGTACAGTATATGTGTAGCCTTGTTTTCCCTACTGCATTAATGCATGTATTACATGGAGTCCATAGAGTGTAGCAGGAGCAGTGCAGTGCAGTGCTAGGCTAGGCTAGGCTAGAGCGCAGCGGCGCTTTTGGTCTCAGCAGGGGGGAAACTCATTAGAGGACTAAGGGAGGGAGGGGAGCGAGAGAGGCAGGCGAGGCATTCATCAACTTTAAATAGATTCACATCAAAACCTCCAGCAACAAATCCCACATGGTAGCCCTCAACTTTTTATCCCCTTCCTCCTTCCCTCCCTCCCTCTCTCTCCCTCCCTCCCTGAGATCTGGCTATTTTCGCGTTCTCTCTTATTCAAGCATTTCTTTTGTTCCGCTCATCTTTGTTGCCTTGATTGAAGCAAATTCTTCTTCTTCTCTCTCTCTCATTCCCTCTCTTTCTCATCTCTCTCTCTCTCTCTCTCTCTCTCTCTCTCTCTCATTCCCTCTCTTTCTCTCTATCTTCCTCAGGGATGCACCAACATATCGGTAATCAGTATCGGACAACATGTGTCTTGTTGACTGGTACTAGCAAATAGTATGATTTTAGTAGCAGCTCATGTTTATGTTGCAACAGTTCTGCACAAACTGCATGTCATACTGCACACTGACACACTGCTCACTGCACACTGACTGGCTCTCATTTCAAGGTTGTGTTACAAAGAGATGGAAGGTTCAAAAATTATTAAGTAATTCTGTTAGCCTAGTAAGATTTTATCATGGATTTTTTTTGTTCCCCAAGCCAATCAAAGCAAATGTAGGCCTATGGTTAATCACTTTCCTCTCCTCTCCTCTCCACTCTCTCTGTCTCTCTCTCTCTCTCTCTCTCTCTCTCTCTCTCCCCCTAGTACTACTGTATACTCTTTCACTCTCCCCTCATTCCAACCCCAAGCCTCTCACTCTTACAGTACTGTCCCATCCCTTACTGTCTGCCATTCCTTGCTGTCTTTCTACATGTCTTTTAATCTATCCTCTGCTCTTCCTCTCTCTCTCTCTCTCTCTCTCTCTCTCTCTCTCTCTCTCTCTCTCTCTCTCTCTCTCACTCTCTGCTTGGTTCTGAATGCTGTGTTCAGCTCCAACTGCTGAGTATGAGTGTGTGTGTGTGTGTGTGTGTGTGTGTGTGTGTGTGTGTGTGTGTGTGTGTGTGTGTGTGTGTGTGTGTGTGTGTGTGTGTGTGTGTGTGACTTCGTCAGCATAGCGTCCGAGCACAGGGGCTGCCAGGGAGCAAACGTAAGCAGGGCTAGGTGCATGAGGCCAGAGAGCTCAGATTTGGGGTGTGTGTGTACAGGCTTTGGCAGACCTGTCTAGGTCCTATAACACACACACACACACACACACACACACACACACACACACACACACACACACACACACACACACACGTACATACATACACACATACACACACATGCACACATACACACACACACACGCACACATATATACATACGCACGTGTATACATGTATGCGCTTGCGGTATGCACACGTCTCATGCCTAGTGGTGCGTTGTGTGTGTGTGTGTGTGTGTGTGTGTGTGTGTGTGTGTGTGTGTGTGTGGCTTTGGCATTCACATACAAAGACCCTCCTGTTCCCCTGATCGCTCTCCCTCTCTCACACCCCTGACACCCACACAGTAGAGTGTAGAAGCATGCAGCCTTCATACACGTATATCTCTCCCTCTCGCTCTCTCCCTCTCACTCTCTCTTTCTCTCTTGCATGCACACGCACACGCACACACACACATACAGAAAGACTATGTCGTCGATTCCAACCTTTTCCAAACATCGCGGAATTGCTTGGGTTTGCAGGGCAGGAACCATTCTGTGAACGCAGAAACAGAGATGAATCAACAATATGCTATACATATATGAGCCACACACACACACACCAGCACAAAAACATTACCTGACTTGGACACACACACACACACACACACACACACACACACACACACACACACACACACACACACACACACACACACAAACATACAGCTCTATCTCACGTCTAAACAATGTCACTGATGTTGATGGGTCAGACGTATGCTGTATAATGTCCCCTGGTGACCTTACGCTTTAAGGTGGCTACAGATCAAAGGTCCACGGGCTGCAACATTTTAAAAACCAGTGGCGTTCTACAACTCTGGAACTGTGATTTGACATGTTGAATCGACGGTT
>JAODXP020000031.1:23592043-23619543 GCA_027497455.2 Sardinella longiceps
ACACCCAAGATAAACAACATGTGGGTTTTATGTTGCAAGACAGGCGGCCTGCCAAACGCTTTCCCTCACTCTCTTTCTCTCACTATCTCTCACATGTTCTCTTTCTCTCATGACTCTTGTGTCTCATGATTTCTCATAAACAGATGCGCAACGCACACATAGACTCAGACATACTCAGACACACAAATGCAGGCACAAACACACACACACACAGACGAGTCACAGATTTACACACAAAACCATACTTGCGTATAATCATACACACAACCAAAGGAGAGAAAAAAACATACAAACAAAAATTCACAAATGCTTGGTGACAGTCAGCGGGAGCGAAAAAAATGGAAGTAATAGCTTTGGGATTTCAGACGTCAAGCCCTCTAATATCCAGAGACAAGGTACAAGAAGCAAACATAAGTCATTGGTAAACACAGAAACCTCAGTAATCATGAAACTGTGGCAATTCCTGATAGCCATGATGCCAAATGCGGGAAAAAACCCTGGCAAAGCTGTTTCTGAGTGCCCTCATACCAAAGACATAATGAATGAGACTTTAATATAGACTTCTACTATAAACCCCCTAATCAAGGACACTCTTCCATAAACTTTGTCTATAAATCCACTTAATTAGGGAGAATTTCTCTGGCGACTGTTCAGGATTCTCCAGAGAAGAGAAGACTAGATTTCTGCTAGGTTGCTTCAATTGAAGGAGACTTCCCTTAGAGCTTAAAAGAGCTAATGAAGATGTCTCTCTTGTATATTACTGGGAAGTTACTTGAGTAGAACAGGCACTTAGGCATGTAGTGGTGACTAAAAACAAGTAAACACCATTTACCCTTCTCACAAATTTTGGGGATAGAGTTTAACCACCTCTTAATAGAGTTCATGCACCGCAATACAACTTTTAACACTGAAAAAGGACATTTCATTATCCTAATTTAAAATTTAATGCTGCAGTAATAATCAACAAAAAAATCAGCAAACACATTCCGCATGTCTTTTAAGACATCTGATGCTGCGTACTGCAGTCCATTTGCAGTGATGACAAAATTCATTTGCCCGCCTCTCATTTTACCACTACAACATTGATGATTGGATTCCTACGTATGTTCTTATGAAAGCAGCTTTTATAGACCGTTTCAATGACGAGAACAAAAACAATACCTAAACATTCTATTTTGTTCCCAAACCTATTTCCGCAATGTCCAAACAGCTATAGAACTATGGAAGAAAACCCTGTGGGAACAGCCATACAGATATAACAGTAATCAATCTAACTTTTTTGAAATGGTCTATAGACCTTGGAAAAAGAACGATACAAAAGAAGAAACCTTTCCTATTAGGCCTCTAGTCTGGAGGACACCAGCAGATTCTCATAGGAACATCAATCCAAGGTCTCTTTCCTGTCTTATCATTTCCAAGAGGCACAACGGACAGTGAAACTGAATCTATACTGAATAAGAGAGAGAGAGAGAGAGAGAGAGAGAGAGAGAGAGAGAGAGAGAGAGAGAGAGAGAGAGAGAGAGAGACTCTCCTGGTTTTCTTCTGGACTTTGAGGCTGACCTGAGGCTGAGATCTGGTACTCTTCTGTGTCATGGGTGCTGTTGCTCTTATGTGGTGGCTCAACAGTGAGAGATACAGTAGTGTCACATGAATGTAGTCAATGTCAGTTCTGGGTTAATCTGGTCCATTAGGTCTCCCAGTCCAAAGTGGTTTACTTATACTCTATTAAATATATTCTGGGACTGGGTCACCCAAGTAGGTAACAAGAGTTGTCTACAAGGGTTAAAGACATTACGTGTGTGTTTGTGTGTGTGTGTGTGTGTGTGTGTGTGTGTGTGTGTGTGTGTGTGTGTGTGTGTGTGTGTGTGTGTGTGAGTGTGTGTGTGTGTGTGTGTGCTGATTGTAAGTCCGGGAAAAAGGGAAAGGAACATGATCAGGAGTCTTTGGAGACATAAGGGAAGAAAAGATGAAAGATGGGAAAAGAGAAGAGTAAAGAGAAAGAGTAAATGGAACAGTGAAATGGGAGAGAGTGAAAAGAGAGAAGTCAAAACAAACCTGGTTTATAGTTGGGCAGCTGGCTCACCCCAGGCCAAGTCTCCTCTGTAGGCACACCTAAAACCTACACACACAAACATGGACACATGGGTGTGTGTGTGTGTGTGTGTGTGTGTGTGTGTGTGTGTGTGTGTGTGTGTGTGTGTGCGTGTGCGTGTGTGTGTGTGTGTGTGTGTGTGAGAGAGAGAGAGAGAGAGAGAGAGAGAGAGAGAGAGAGAGAGAGAGAGAGAGAGAGACCGAGAGAGAGAGGACAGGTCAAATTAAAAAACTGCAAATAAAAAGTAATTAGATTGTGATTACCTTTAAGTGACTGTCACAGTTTTTTTAAACGACTCAACTATTTCATTTGGATCATTTGGAACAATTTCATTTGGATCCAATACAAGACTGAACAGGGCAAAAAAAAAAAAAAAACATGCAAATACACACTTTACAGTGGCAGAAATATACAGTTCAAGTGGTGAAATAAACTTACAGCCCAAATCTTTTGGAGTTGTTCAAATACGTCAGCCACTCCAGGAAACGCTGGTGCCCCCTGCAGCATCTCAATGAAAATACATCCAGCTCCCCTAAAGAGGAAGTAAGGAACATAATGAGGATAAAAAAAGAACAGAGTTGCATAGAGATTTTCTGAAATAAGAGTTGACACATCTTCCCTAAGCACGGTCTTGACACTCTTTTATATCGGGTGGATTTCAACAGTACTGAAGAGTCTACAGGTAATCTGGCCCAAAAATTCTATGACTGGTCTGACCCAAACATTCTATTGCTGATATGAATGAATATTGTAACCATGGTCAACCCACATGGGCCAGCCCCGGACACCCTCAAATCAGCAACAGATTGGTGTGTTCAGTACTATAGCCAATTGACTGAAAAATGCTGGTTGCCATTTCTTAAAAACAGCATAAAATCCTCTCTAGTATGCCTTTAAGTTGTCAGGATGGAGGTTTTTTACACTGTCATGGCCTACTAATGACTTACTGTTGTCACCAAGGCAACAGTAGTGGATCATCATTGATGCCCATGAAGAACATTTGGAATTACATGAAAACTAGGCAACATTTTACACTTCTGTACCAGAATATTTATTTACTAGCTTTGTGGTGTCGGTGGTGTAAATTTTCAAATATAAGTTGAGTAGTTCAAAAATAAATCACAGGTTTGCCTAGTATGCTTTTAAATTTTGAGTGACTGGCCAACTTGTAGTTAAGCATCATGTTGACAAATGTACCATGCTACTTTGTGCAAGCAAATTATTACCTAAACAAACAACCACAGGTCAATTACATGGGCAGCTGTCAAAATGGTTTTGCATGTCCAAAGAAAATATTTGCTGCGTGTTTAGTTTAGTTTACTTCAACACACTAACCATATTCTAAAACATCAAATTAACAATCCACCTCTGTCTTTTATTTTGCACGCACACAAAATACCACACCATAAGGAGGTTTCAACTGTTTTTTCAACTGTTACCGCCCAAAATCTTCACCCGTAATACAATTTCTGTAGCCTGGATTTGGCCATCCCCTTGGTCTACACTTTAGCTTCGTACAAAGGTCTGCCATTTGAAACGATTAAATCTGATTTTACCCAATTTTTACTATTTCTGTCACTCACACTTCATAATTCCATATCAGCAAAAAATCCTTTCACTCTTTGATGTTTTTGAATGCTTACACACTAGAACAAAAAATATCACACAATTAGCAAAACTCTGCTTTCAAGGAGCAAAACACTTGCACACCATTAAACACAGAAGCATTCCATTCAACTTATTCGCATTTATATAGATAGGGTTTATATATATATATATATAGACCCTATCTTGTTTTGAATGATTGCTTAGCTCTTTGTTTCTTGGGTCTTTGTTTCTCTTTCCACAAAAATTACTGAGTATCAGGCACTTTCACTCTAATATCAGTGGCATAGACTAGCTGCAAATTGGAAGAATTGAAATAAATAAATAAATAAATAAATAAATAAATATTTATACAAGTTTGGTCTTGTAGTATATTTTTTGACATAAAAATATTCCTTGGGGAAAAATGACCAGCAGAAATTTCCAGCATGCTACTTACAAAGAAATAGGGGTTTTTAAAAATGTGTTTAATATTGATCACAGTGATTTGCAACTGACTGCAGTTGTGTCTGAACACTTGAAGAGTGTGGCACTTGTGGCACTTGTGAAGACACTTGTGAATGACTCCCTGTTAGTTCTAAAGCCAAAAATTTCACCTTTTATTGCCGTGATTAAGCTACTCCACCAAGCAACACTTCATACTTAGATACTTTAGGGCAGGAACGTGAACTCTCTGTCTGTTGAGTTAGTTCAATCAAAACCACAACTCAATCAATTGCAAAAAACAAACAACTCTGTCAATCTCGTGAAGCAGCTGTGGCAGCGCCAGCTTGGTAGAGATAAGAGCTCATTTGTGTTTGTTGTAATAATACTTGCATAATCAAATAAAGGTTAGTCTACCAGAGGACTTCCCACACACCACACTCCACAAGCTTTTAACCTGCATGTGACACGTAAGTCAGACACCAGGACTGTGCGAGACTCATTTGATCAAAGAAGTTGGCCTCCGTTGGATGATGTACAGCATAAAATAAAAAATTGCTTCTTTTTTTTCAGTAAAATTATTTCAAAACCTTTTAATTGACGAATTTGGTCACAGGTCTCATCATGGAGATGTATGGTTATTCCATAACTCCACCCAGCACCAAGAACAACACTAACATTGGCGACTTCTGCATTCATCGTCCTGTGGGTCCTCTGATTTGGGCCATAGTCTGTGTACCTTCTGCCTGTGTGGGTGTACCTGCCAGCGGATGGCTTCTGTGGTTACTCGTCCAGATGCAGCTCAGTGGCTCATCCAACAACCTCTACATGCTCAACCTCACCATCATGGACCTGCTTTTCAACCTTAGCATAATTCCTAATGTAATTAATTTCTATGTCTGGCATGAAACCACTTTGGAAATGATTTTTACAATACTGCTGCTTTCAATTATATGTGGGCGGCCTCTGTTTATGTCCTGTATTTGTGTTGACTGTTATGTAGCTGTAGTCTATCCAGTGTCATATATGACCATTAAGAATAAGAGATACAGGGTGGTTTTCTCTGCACTGGTTTGGATTCTCACACTATGTTTGAATATTATGACACTTATTTACGATAAATTCTTCTATGAAAGCCTCCCTTTATTGTTATCTCTGTCAGCACTCATCATTACTTTCTGTAATATTTCTACATTTTGTGCACTGAGGAAACCAGATCCATCGGGAAGAGCTGAAGTCCACCCTCAGAAACGCAGAGCGAAACAGAGCATCATTAACAGTCTGGTTATGGCCATAATGTCCTACACTCCTCTGGTGATTGTGTGCACAGTCTACCTCCTGAATAATATGAGTGAAAGGGAGTTTGATTGTGAAGTGCTAATTCCTTGTCTTACTATTGCAACTACAGGGAGTAGCATTATGCCTCTGCTCTACCTTGGAAATCTGGGAAAACTAAAGCGCATCAGGCTTCTAGTGTGCTTATAAATGGTTGGCATGGGAATGACACAAGTATGTGATTAGGTGGCCCAATTCATAAGCCAAAGATATACAACTTGATTTTACAACCTTGTGTTACGATATTTTATAGTACTTCTATCAGACCCAGTCTCATCACCACAAAAGTGTAATATACTTGCACTACAGAAGGTGAAATATATTTTTTAATGAAGCAATAGGCCTGTGTGCTAATTGATGTATTTATCTAATGAATATTCACACAATTATATTCTACTATTATACAATATGTACATTTCACTTTTATTGCTTCTGTAGGCGGATTTTGTTGATTTTCTCATTCTTCTGCTCTGGTGCCTATTTCTGTAAAAATACTTGACTGTAAACAAAACATTTTTAAAAGCCAAATACATCCATAAATCCTTTTTGCCTTGGAGGGTCACATTTTGTAAGTTGTCAATACTTAGCTTAGAGACAACACAGAGCAGCTCTTCAATGAAGTGTGCCACCATTGCAGTGGACACAAAAATGACTGAGTGGGGCACTTTAGAGCAAGTAGCATTCAAGTCCAAGTGCCCATGTTACAGGGTCACATTCAACACACAATTCATGTAGCTTTCTTTTTCTCCTTTTACTATATGTGTTTACTCCACCAACTCCATCAACAAACACACATTTGACCTCACCTCAGCTGGGAAAAATAATTTGCCTTTACTGGTGGATATTCCAAGTAGCAGTTCAATGATAACCCTGACTAAGTTAAACCAAATGTAGTGGCAATTCATAATTGAAGAGGCTGTATGATCAAACTGATCCAGATCAACACAGAAATCTAATGGGTTCTTCCTTGGCACAAATCTGGTAAAAATTCCATGCAAATCTGTCAATAAGTTTTGCCGCAAAGTTGCTAATAAATGAAGGGAGAAACGGACAAACAAATTCCAGCCAAATCCGTTTGGCGGAGGTAATAAAAGCTTCAGCTGTAGACGACTGCCAGACTAGCATGAAACGTCCACGAGAGGACTTCCACTACACCAAGTTCCACAACCTTTTAACCTGCATATGACACGTAAGTCAGATACCAGGGCTGTGTGAGATTCATATAACAAGCTGCACAAGTGCTTTATCTGGCAAACACAGAATTGTTATCTATGTATAAAGCGTTACATTTGTCATTGCTATCTTGTAACAAGCCAAGCCAAGCCAAGCCAAGCCAAAGCCAAAACCAGTACACCCGAACACCTACAGTAAATCCTCTGTTATTTGCAAATGCTCTGCTATCTGTGCTTACATGCATTTTCTTGACTTTATATTTAAGTTTTATTGCAAATCTCAGTCAAATCATTCCATAATTTTTTGATTACCAAATTTGGTAACAGGTCTCATCATGGAGGTACATGGTTATTCCTTAAATTCAACCAGCACCAAGAACGACACTAATGCAGTAGACGTCTGCATTGATCACTTTGTGGGTCCTTTACTGTGGACCATAGTCAGTGTACCCTCTGCATGTGTGGGTGTACCTGCCAGCGGATGGCTTCTGTGGCTACTTGTCCAGATGCAGCGCAGTGGCCAATCCAACAACCTCTACATGCTCAACCTCACCATCATGGACCTGCTTTCCAACCTCTGCACAACTCCCTCTGTAATTAATTTCTATGTCTGGCATGACACCACCTTGTTAGAGATTGTTTCGTCCGTGATGGTTTTCTGTATATGTTGTCGGCCTCTGTTTATGGTCTGTATTTGTGTTGACTGCTATATAGCTGTAATTTATCCCATCTGGTACATGACTATAAAGAATGGGAGATACAGGATGGTCATCTCTGCACTGGTGTGGTTTCTCACACTGGTTTGCCAAGTTGGGACACTTTATGAAAAAGTTTTTCATATTAGCATTTCTATATTGTTTTCTCTTTCAGCACTCATCATTACTTTCTGTAATATTTCTACGTTTTGTGCACTGAGGAAACCAGATCCACTGGGTAGAGGTGAAGTCCACCCCCAGAAACGCAGAGCAAAACAGAGCATCATTAACAGTCTGGTTATGGCCTTAGTGTCCTACCCTCCTCTGGTGATTGTGTGCACAGCCTATATCCTGATGGATATGAGTCAATATGATTTTAATTGTAAAGTGCTAATTCCTAGTCTTGCTATTGCAACTACAGCGAGCAGTGTTATGCCTCTGCTCTACCTTGGAAATCTGGGAAAACTAAAGCGCATCAGACTGCTATGTTGTGCCAGAGCTGAGTGAATGTTTGGGCTGGGAATGACATAAATGTGTTTGGTTGGACCAATTCATATGCCATAGTTATCTCCCTTCAGAACGCTATTCTCTTCTCTGATTGGCTGCTAGGTGACCATTATTTCCAGATAACTGGCTACTTTGGAAGTATTTCCAAAAAATAACTCATCTAATAACTGATTACCATTCCATATGAATGCCTTTTAGAATGGTAACTATAACAACAATAAGCAGCCTTGTAGATCTACTTTCAACTGAAAGTAGTACCCAAACCGAACAGGTTAACTTCTTTTAAATTGGAGTACCATGTTTATTTTACGTTCTATACGCTTCTTTAAATATACGAGAGATGAATACAAACGGGAGATAAGCGGGATAACGACCTCCGAGCTGACCAGTTCTACATAAATAATTGGCTTCGCGGAGCAACCCGTCTCCGCGCTGTGCGCGTCGCCGGAGTTCTAAACTCCACGTCGCCAATTATTTATGTAGAACTGGTCATCTCGTCGGCCGTTATCCCTTACATTTACAACTTGATTTTACAGTTCTCAGTTTCATCACTACAGTGTAATAATATAATAGAGGTGCACTACAAAAGGTGCAAATGAAGGTCCAATTCCTTTTTTATAAAGCAATTGGCTAGGGTATTCATTAATGCATTTATTTCATGTATATTCACACAATTCTATTCTACTCTTGCACTGTTATACTGTATGTAAATTTCACTCTTATTGATTGTGTAGGATGATTTAGTTGATTCTTCCATTCCTCTACTGCAGTACATCTTTCTGTAAAAATACTTGACTGTAAATAAAACGTGAGAATCAACGTCTTAGTGTGAGGTAAATTATTTATTTTACAACTTTAATTTTTATGGTGGAATGTTAGTCTCATAAGGCTTTACCAGATGCATGATACAGCAGGCCAAATGATAAGCCTTGGAGGGCCACACTTATGAAGTTGTCAATACTTAACACAGACGGCATTTCCGAAACTACTCCCTAATCACTACCACTAATCACTTCGGTGGAAGTCACCTCCGCGGCTTAAACGAGTTCCCTTCATAGTGGGAAGGGTATAAGTAGGGCAAGATGCTTTCGGATGAACTTCCCTACAGTAGGCGTGAAAGGATCTGACGCAACATGGATCTCGTTGTTTTCATCCACCTGACGTGCGGAACTAACATTTGAATGAACTGCACCATCACGAGCGGTATATAATAGAACACACCCTCGAAAAGTCGGCATCGGTGCTGACTCCACGCTGAAGGGTCTTGTAACCCACTTCCACTTCGGTAAATTGCTTTCGGATGGCACTCACCCTTCACGTGGACGCGCAAATGAAGGGGAAGTGTGTAGGGGGAGGCACTAGGGACTGGTTTCGGAAAGGGCGAGAGACAACACAGAGGAGCTCTTCAATGAGGTGTGCCCCAACTGCAGTGGACACAAAAATGTCTAAGAGGGAGCAAGTATCATTCAAGTCCAAGTGCCCATGTTACAGGGACCCAGGTTTGAATCTAATCAGACGTCACATTCCACTCACAATTCATGTGGCTTTATTTTTCTCCTTTTATGCTTTGTTTACACATTCCTGGATATCTATGAAGTCAAGTTACACAAGTTACACATCAACAGAGGTTTTAGTCACTGAATACAACTACTTTTGTGGGAATTTCTGTGGAAAACTCTGTTCTTCAGAAAATCATGCAAATAGGAAAACTGAGTTTTAATACCGTTATACGAGAGTTCCTCGTCAGGTTTCAGATCGATGGTTGGCTATCCATTTTTTTTTTCTTTTTTGTTTTTGACCACCATTCCTGGCTGTTTTTGATGATTGTGTAGACTGAATTATTTTCTCAAAGGGAGGAGAACATACTTGTTTTTATAAATACCTAGGTACCTGTAATTTTACTCATTTGAATGCATCAACAAATTTTATCTCAACAAATTTTACATTTCACCTCAGCTCACCTGAGAAAAATAATTTGTCTTCCCTGGGGGGTGTTTCAAGTAGCAGTTAAATGACAAATCTGAGTAAGTTGAGCTGGGGGTAGTGGTAAAAAACTGACCATCAACTCTGTCAACCATGTAAGCAGCTAAATCCGCTGGGCAGAGATGATAGTTCATTTGTGTTTGTTGTTATAATAAACTTTCATATTCAAATAAAAGCTTCAGCTGTAGACAACTACCAAAGGTAGTCTACCAGAAGTCTACCAGAGGACCGACACACCACCTTCTACAAGCTTTTAACCTGCATGTGACACTTAAGTCAGACAACAGGGCTGTGCAAGATTCATAATTTATAACAAGCTGCACTTGGGCTTTACTTGGCATCCACAACTAAAAGAACATTTACATTTACATTTATGCATTTAAGAGACGCTTTTATCCAAAGCGACTTACAAAAAAGGGATAACAATTAAGCTGCAACACAATACAAGTAAAAGCCTACTGTGAGTGCCATTTGCTAATAGGAGAGCAAGTGCAAGAGTTTAGAAGTGCTTGATCACTGGATTCCAAGTAATTTAAGGAACTAGGACAAGAGATACTCTTGAAAGAGCTGGGTCTTCAAGAGTCTCTTGAAAGTAGATAGAGTGCCTGTTGTTCTAATAATCTTGGGAAGACTATTCCACCAGTTAGGAACAACGAAATATTCTTCTTGGTAAAGGAATAGTCATTTATGCATAGATCGTCACATTTCTCGTTCTTCATTACGTTCTTCCTTTATAAAATGTAATGCTGTAACAATTTCAGAAATGCAATGAGACCAATGGCTACAGTATGGTTTTCCAGCGGCTAAGGGGTTTAATGGTTGGCCTACTCACATCAACAAGTCAACATTCTGGCTTATTGCTTTTTCCACGTACAGAAATTCAACGCATTCTGTAATTACTTTAAGGCTTTCTATGATTTTAATCAATAAGGCAGTCATGGTTGATTTGATAGGTGTTGATGAATAAACTACATGTATTATTATTATTATTATTATTATTATTATTACTACTGTTATTACTGTTATTACTATCTGAGTGGAAAATACACCCTGTTGACATTATCATAACTCAAAAAAGTCAGTAACAATCTCATAAATCATTGTACCTTTCAGACACGACGCGTACGAAAAAGAAAAACGTTTGTTTTATGCTAAATTCTTATTGCCGTGGTAAACCAAGCCAAGCCAAAGCAAAAACCAGTACACTTTAGCACCTAAATCCAATGGTCTGAGGAAAAAAAAGAAAAACAACTTTGCTATCAGGGTGTACAATATCTTTTTTCATGTAAGTTTTCTTGCAAATGTCAGTTAAATAATTGAAAAAACTTTTGATTACCAAATTTGGTCACAGGTGTCATCATGGAGAAGTATCATTATTCCTTAAATTCAACCAACACCAAGAGCAACACTGATATTGACGAATTCTGCACTGATCACCCTATGGGTCCTCTGATGTGGACCATAGTCAGTGTACCCTCTGCCTGTGTGGGTGTACCTGCCAGCGGATGGCTTCTGTGGCTACTTGTCCAGATGCAGCGCAGTGGCCAATCTAACAACCTCTACATGCTCAACCTCACCATCATGGACCTGCTTTTCAACCTCAGCATATTTCCTTATAAAATTAATTCATTTTTCTGGGACGACAACATGCTGTCAAAAATCGTTTCGTTTTTGCTAAATTACTGTACATATGTGCGGCCTCTGTTTATGGTCTGTATTTGTGTTGACTGCTATAGCTGTAATTTATCCGATCTGGTACATGACCATTAAGAATGGGAGATACAGGATGGTCTTTTCTGCACTGGCATGGTTTCTTACACTGGTTTTAAATATTGTGACATCTATTTACAAAAATTATTTCTTCAAAAGCTTCCCTATTCTGTTTTCTCTGTCAGCACTCATCATTACTTTCTGTAATATATCTACCTTTTGTGCACTGAGGAAACCAGATCCATCGGGAAGAGGTGAAGCTCACCCCCAGAAATGCAGAGCAAAACAGAGCATCATTAACAGTCTGGTTATGGCCATAGTGTCCTACCCTCCTCTGGTGATTGTGTACACAATCTACAGTCTGATGACTATGAGTTCAACTGAGTTTCTTTGTAAAGTGCTGATGCCGTGTCTTGCTATAGCAAATACAGCGAGCAATACGGCGTCGCCGGAGTTCTAAACTCCACATCGCCAATTATTTATGTAGAACTGGTCACCTCGTCAGCTGTTATCCCTTACATATACAACTTGATTTTACAGTTCTCAGTTTCATCACTACAGTGTAATAATATAATAGACGTGCACTACAGAAGGTGCAAATGAAGGTCCAATTGCTTTTTTTATAAAGCAATTGGCTAGGGTATTCATTAATGCATTTATTTCATGTATATTCACACAATTCTATTCTACTCTTGCACTGTTATACTGTATGTAAATTTCACTCTTATTGATTGTGTAGGATGATTTAGTTGATTCTTCCATTCCTCTACTGCAGTACATCTTTCTGTAAAAATACTTGACTGAAAATAAAATGTGAGAATCAACGTCTTAGTGTGAGGTAAATTATTTAATTTACAACTTTAATTTTTATGGTGGAATGTTAGCCTCATAAGGCTTTACCAGATGCATGATACAGCAGGCCAGATGATAAACCTTGGAGGGTCACACTTATGAAGTTGTCAATACTTAACACAGAGACAACACAGGAGCTCTTCAATGAGGTGTGCCCCAACTGCAGTGGACACAAAAATGACTGAGAGGGAGCAAGTATCATTCAAGTCCAAGTGCCCATGTTACTGGGACCCAGGTTTGAATCTAATCAGATGTCACATTCCACTCACAATTCATGTGGCTTTATTTTTCTCCTTTTATGCTTTGTTTACACATTCCTCTGTTCTTCAGAAAATCATGTAAATAGGAAAACTGAGTTTTAATACCGTTATTTGAGAGTTCCTCGTCAGGTTTCAGATCGATGGTTGGCTATCTATTTTTTTTTTTACCTGTTTTTGACCACCTTTCCAGGCTGTTTTTGATGATTGTGTAGACAGAATTATTTTCTCAAAGGGAGAACATCACGGTTACTTAGTTGTAACCTCGGTTCTCTGAAGGAGAACGCGAGACGCCAACAATTGGAAATGTCACATTTCAGACTTGTAAACTGAATAATATTCAAACCAACCATTTGAAAAATGGGAGGGGAGCTTGCGCACGGTGGAATCTCGGAGCCCTCTCACGAGATCCTGACGTAGTCACCCATATAACCAAGTGCGCAAGACCCCATTCTGCCTCTTTCGCCAGCCCAAAGGGACAGGCGACTTGAGGCCAACCGAGGTTACGACTAAGTAACCGTGACGTTCTCTTTCAGTCAAACGCTCAACGCCAACAATTGGAAACGCATACAACAGTGCCTCAAGGAGCCCTGTAGCAAAAACATCAGCGCATTGCTAGGCGGTGCCAAGGCCGAATCATAGCTGAGAGGCAAAGAGCACGCTCAAAGCTACACCCGACCCTGTGACATCCAGGGCATAAAACCTCACAAAGGTGTTATCAGAGGCCCAGGAAGCCGGAACCCCTTTCCAGAAAGCCCACGAGGCCGCCACTCCTGGTGGAGTGGGCCCTGATGCCTAAGGGTGGAGACTTGCCCCGCGCCTCATAGGCCAGCCCTATGGCCTCCACCAACCAGTGAGGGAGCCTGTGCGTGGACAAAGCCCGCCCCAGGGCCTGAGCCCCATAACACACAAAGAGCTGGTCAGAGCATCTGATGGCACTAGTACGCTGCACGTACGGACGCAGAGCCCTGACGGGGCATAATTTAAGCATCCAGGGCTCATGAGAGTCAGCCTGAGACAGGGCTGGCAGCTCAATGAGCCTGGAGTTCTGATCTGAGGTAAACACCTTCGTCTGATAAAAGGGGTTTGGACGCAGGACCACCTTGGAGTCCCCTACTGCAAAATGCATGCAGGCAGGAGAGACTGAGAGGGCTGTAAGGTCACCTACACGCTTAACTGAGGTCAGCGCCACCAGAAGCGCGATTTTCAGGGACAAGAGCTTGAGACTTGAGTCCAGAGGCTCAAAAGGAGCGTCAGAAAAAGCTTTCAAAACGAGCGTGAGGTCCCACGGCGGAATCAACACTGTAGCTGGGGGGCGCAGCCGCCTGGCTCCCCTCATGAATCTCGAAGCCAGCGGGTGAGAACCAGGAGACACACCAGCCCAGCCTAGGTGACAGGCCGAAATGGCCGCCAGGTAGACCTTAAGCGTAGACGCAGAACGACCTTGGTCGAGCATGTGTTGCAGAAAAGACAAAACTGAGCCGATGGGGCAGGACAGAGGGTCACAGCCACAATCGGCACACCATGACTCAAACACACGCCACTTCTGAGCGTAGAGGGATCTCGTAGACAGAGCCCTCGCACTCTGGATGGTCTCTATGACTGAGAGGGACCAGCAGGTGGCGCCGTTCAGGGGCCAAGCCACCAGCCTCCAGGCTTCCGGCCTCGGGTGCCATATCGAGCCTGGCTCAGGAGGTCCCTGTGCTGAGGCAGCATCCAGAGCTGGCCCTCCAGCAGCGAGACCAGATCTGAGAACCAGTCCTGCGTCGGCCAGTAGGGGGCCAAATCTGGCCAAATCTGGCCCATATCTGATCAACCACCGCCTGGTTCAGACGCCAGTTCGTCGAAAGAGGGCGGCCCCTCGAAAGGAGATCCGCCTCCCTGTTCTGAACGCCTGGCAGATAAGCTGCCTTGAGAGAGAGGAAACGAGTTGAGGACCAAATCAGAATCTTCGAGGCCAGGAGGCAGAGGCTCTCGGACCGTAAGCCCCCCTGCCGATTGATATAAGACACCACAGTTGTGTTGTCCGTCCTCACCAGCACGTGAGCACCCCTGAGGAGAGGAAGAAACTTCTTCAGCGCCAAGAAAACCGCTAGCAGCTCGAGCCTGTTGATGTGGAGACGCCCTGTGGCGCACGACCACACACCGCTCGCCGAGCGGCCCATACACACGGCCCCCCAGCCGTGCTTGGACGCATATGACAGGACTCTCCGGTAAACACTTGGGGAAGTTCACCTGAAACCCCAGAGCACGAAGGTTACCTAGCACCACAGCGACGTGGGTGGAAAGCAGCTGGGGGGTGTGGCCCAGGAGTAACCAGTCGTCTATGTAGTTCAGGATTCTGATGTCCACGCACTTCGTAAAGCAGTGAGGAGCGAGCGAAAGTCCAAAAGGGAGGGCCATGTACTCGTAGGCCACGCCCTCGAAGGCGAAGCGGAGAAAACGTCTGTGCCTCTCCACCACGGCCACATGAAAATAGGCATCTTTTAGGTCTATTGTAGCCATAAAATCGCCCGGGCGAATGCTCAGGGCGATGGAACGCACCGTGAGCATGCGAAAGGGGAGGCGCTTTAAGCGCCTGTTCACAGAACGCAGGTTGAAGATTGGGCGATAAGAACCGCCTCTCTTCGGAACCAGGAAATATCTGCTGTAGCCTTTGAACATCTCTCCTTGAAATTACCCATTTCGACTGAGTGCAATTCGCCCAGGCCCTCAAAATCGGGCTTCCTCTGTGCGGAGGAAGGAGCGACATTCTGAGAGCGATGCTGCCAGGCTCTGCTGGCGGCTCATGACAAGTGGCAGAGGCTGTGTAGTGTGGTGCAGTGATTGGGTGTGACAAGCCATGCCAATCAAGGCTCTCGGCAGAGACAATGGAGGACATGGCAGGAGAGGAGGGGAAGCGGGGCCTGTGCTTCTGCAACAAGGACACGCCAAACCGATCTCGGGGGCCACACTGGGAAACCGGCCAACCAGAGGGGGTGAGCCACACTGGAAGGCCAGCCGATGTACACAGCTCCGCTCGCGAGACAGGGCTGCTGCAGTTGCTTCTTCTCTGTGGCGGGGGGGCAGGCGCTGACTTCTTAGGCAACAGTGACTGAAGACCTGAAGAACTCTGCTGGGCTGCCTCCATGCGCCGTCGCTTCTCTTCAATAGCCTCCCCAAACAGGCCAGCGGCACAGAGAGGGGAGTCGAGAAGCTGGTTTCTCTCCTTGTCAGCTAGCTGACAGAGGTTGAGCCACAGGTGGCGAGTGAGGGCTACCAGTGAGCACATCACACGCCCCTGTGCCTGCACCGCACAGCGTGTAGCAAATGAAGCCAGGTCGTTAGCCCTGCGCAGCTCGTGGGCAGCTAGTGGAGAGGGCCTCACTGAAAAATCACTCAAAAGATCCTCTTGATAGCTTTGCAGCAGGGAAACGGTGTTCAAAGCCCTGGCATTCTGTGCAGCACAGATGTAGGCTTTCTAAGCAAGGGCAGCAGTAGCCCTACACGGCTTCGAGGGGAGAGAGGGAGTGGAGGACCAAGCTGAACCCGTTGGGGAGAGATAATTAGCCACCGCCTCCTCGACCCTCGGAGTGCAGCGTGTGGTCAATGGCGCCGTCGAGCGCGAAAAATGTAGCACAGCCCTGAAGAGGAGCCCTAGCTGAAAAAGGGTGGTTCCACAATTTCTTGTAATCAGCAAGGAAACCGGGGTGAGGAGGGAGGGGCTGAGTGGATGAAGCTGGCGTCGAACCGAGGAAGCAATCACTAAGGCTAGGCTCCTCAGGGGGAGGGGGCTCCGGCCAAGCTAGCCCCTGCCTAGCTGCAGCACACTGGGAGAGCTCACGCAGCTCCCGCGCCATGACGGTCGCCTCAGAACGTCGGGTCCTCTTCTCCTCATCAGGGGGCACATCTTCACCCGGTCCGGAGTCATCCGAGGCAAGGAGAGACAGAATGCCGTCGGGTACGGGAGCTAGCTCCGTGGGAGACCGGGCCACACACGGAGCTAGCCAGGGGTCCGTAGGGGGAGAGTAATCCTTGAGACTCTCGAAGGCTGCAGCGCGCACGGCCAGCAATCTCGGCGGGAGAGCCGAGCAGGATGGACAGGCGGACGGATCACCCAAAGCCGCCTGAGCATGGTCGGGACCCATGCATGCGACGCAAAAGGGATGTGGGTCCGTCGGAGGCATAGCACGCTTGCAGCTAATGCAACGTCGGAAAACAGACATCTTCTAGCGTCTCCGGGCACGAAATGGAAGTGGTCTGCCAAAGGAGTTATCCTGTAGATCGCTAGAAAAACCGAAGAATAGCTTTTAAAAAAGCTGTTGTGTCGAAAAAAAGGATCAGGAATTAGCTAACTAGCTAGGTTGGAGATAGCAAAACAACGTTCACATTGAAGCGCTGAAAAGCGAAAGAGGCAGAATGGGGTCTTGCGCACACGGTTATATGGGTGACTACGTCAGGATCTCGTGAGAGGGCTCCGAGATTCCACCGTGCGCAAGCTCCCCTCACATTTTTCAAATGGTTGGTTTGAATAGTATTCAGTTTACAAGTCTGAAATGTGACATTTCCAATTGTTGGCACTGAGCGTTCGACTGAAAGAGAACATACTTGTTTTTAGAAATACCTAGGTACCTGAAATTTTACTCATTTGAATGCATCAACAAATATTCTCTCAACAAATTTTACATTTCACCTCAGCTCACCTGAGAAAAATAGTTTGTCTTCCCTGGGGGGTGTTTCAAGTAGCAGTTAAATGACAAATCTGAGTAAGTTGAGCTGGGGGTAGTGGTAAAAAACTGACCATCAACTCTGTCAACCATGTAAGCAGCTAAATAGCTGGGTTGTGATGAGAGTTCATTTGTGTTTGTTGTTATAATAAACTTTCATATTCAAATAAAAGCTTCAGCTGTAGACGACTGCCAGTCTAGCATGAAAAGTCTACCAGAGGACCCACACACCACGTTCTACAAGCTTTTAACCTGCATGTGACACATAAGTCAGACAACAGGGCTGTGCAAGATTCATAATTTATAACAAGCTGCATTTGGGCTTTACTCGGCATTCACAACTAAAAGAACATTTACATTTATGCATTTAGCAGACGCTTTTATCCAAAGCGACTTACAAAAGAGGGATAACAATCAAGCAGCAACACAATACAAGTAAGTAGAAGTGCTTGATCAGTGCATTCCAAGTAATTTAAGGAATTAGGACTAGAGATACTCTAGAAAGAGCTGGGTCTTCAAGAGTCTCTTGAAAGTAGATAGAGTGCCTGTTGTTCTAATAGTCTTGGAAAGACTATTCCACCAGTTAGGAACAATGAAATATTCTTCTTGGTAAAGGAATAGTCATTTATGCATAGATCGTCACATTTCTCGTTCTTCATTACATTCTTCCTTTATAAAATGTAATGCTGTAACAATTTCAGAAATGCAATGAGACACAAGAGACCAATGGCTACAGTATGGTTTTCCAGCAGCTAAGGGGTTTAATGGTTGGTCTACTCACATCAACAAGTCAACATTCTGGCTTATTGCTTTTTCCACGTACAGAAATTCAACACATTCTGTAATTACTTTAAGGCTTTCTATGATTTTAATCAATAAGGCAGTCATGGTTGATTTGATAGGTGTTGATGAATAAACTACATGTATTATTATTATTATTATCATCATTATTACTACTGCTATTACTGTTATTACTATCTGAGTGGAAAATACACCCTGTTGACATTATCATAACTCAAAAAAGTCAGTAACAATCTCATAAATCATTGTACCTTTCAGACACGACGAGTACGAAAAAGAAAAACGTTTGTTTTATGCTAAAATCTTATTGCCGTGGTAAACCAAGCCAAGCCAAAGCACTTTAGCACCTAAATCCAATGGTCTGAGGAAAAAAAACTTTGCTATAACGGTGTACAATATCTTTTTTTCATATAAGTTTTCTTGCAAATGTCAGTTAAATAATTGAAAAAACTTTCGATTACCAAATTTGGTCACAGGTGTCATCATGGAGAAGTATGGTTATTCCTTAAATTCAACCAACACCAAGAACAACACTGATATTTACAAATTCTGCACTGATCACCCAATGGGTCGTCTGATGTGGACCATAGTCAGTGTACCTTCTGCCTGTGTGGGTGTACCTGCCAGCGGATGGCTTCTGTGGCTACTCATCCAGATGCAGCGCAATGGCCAATCTAACTATCTCTACATGCTCACCCTCACCATCATGGACCTGCTTTTCAACCTCATGATAATTCCTTCTGTAATTAATATGTTTGTCTGGCATGATGTCATTTTGGCAGCAATTCAGTCAATTGTGGCTGATTTCTGTTTTTGTGGGCGGCCTCTGGTTATGGCCTGTATTTGTGTTGACTGCTATGTAGCCGTAGTTTATCCAATCTGGTACATGACCATTAAGAATGGGAGATACAGGATGATCTTGTGTGCTCTAATCTGGCTTGCCATACCGTTTATAAATATTGGGAAATTTATTAACCAAGAACACTTCTATAAGAGCCTCCCTATACTGTTATCTCTGTCAGCACTCGTCATTACTTTCTGTAATATTTCTACGTTTTGTGCACTGAAGAAACCAGATCCATCGGGACGAGGTGAAGTCCACCCCCAGAAACGCAGAGCAAAACAGAGCATCATTAACAGTCTGGTTATGGCCATAGTGTCCTACCCTCCTCTGGTGATTGTGTGCACAACCTACAGTCTGATGACTATGAGTTCAACTGAGTTTTTTTGTAAAGTGCTGATGCCTTGTTTTGCTATTGCAACTACAGGGAGCAGCATTATGCCTCTGCTCTACCTTGGAAATCTGGGAAAACTAAAGCGCATCAGACTGCTATGTTGTGCCAGAGCTGAGTGAATGTTTGGGCTGGGAATGACATAAATATGTTTGGTTGGACCAATTCATATGCCACTGATACAACTTGATTTTACAAGCTTGTGTTATGATATTTTGTGATACTTCTATAGGTCTCTCAGTTTCATCACTACCATAGGCGGTTCTAGACAGGGGCCCCTGGAGAAGTGACCCTGGCCCCTGCTGTGGCCCCTGTGCTGACCAGATAATAAAATGATTAATTTCTCATAAGCGCTGTAAGAAAGACTGCAAAGTTTGACTGACTACCAAATACAACACTCAGCAAGAATTAATTGCTATGGGAAGTTATCTTACAACTTGTTAAAATGCACCAGATTGCAGGAAATGGCAACTTATTTTTTCAAAAATGTCTTGGGGGGAAGACCCCCAAACCCTCCTACTACTTAACTATAGGATACACATTAAATATGTCTATTAAATTATTCCATATTCTTGATTGATAAGATTGACAGTATTTCAAAGGTCATCATTTGATGATGAAGTTTATTTCAGTGGTAGCCTACGTTTTGTAGCCCATACGTGCCCCCTTGAAAAAAACTCTGGCCCCACCTCGGCCCCCCTTGTAAATTTGGTCTAGAACCGCCACTGATCACTACAGTGTAATATAATAGACGTGCACTACAGAAGGTGCAAATGAAGGTCCAATTCCTTTTTTTATAAAGCAATTGGCTAGGGTATTCATTAATGCATTTATTTCATGTATATTCACACAATTCTATTCTACTCTTGCACTGTTATACTGTATGTAAATTTCACTCTTATTCATTGTGTAGGATGATTTAGTTGATTCTTCCATTCTTCTACTGCAGTACATCTTTCTGTAAAAATACTTGACTGTAAATAACCTGCCAGCGGATGGCTTCTGTGGTTGCTTGTCCAGATGCAGTGCAGCAGCCAATCTAACAACCTCTACATGCTCAACCTCACCATCATACTATGTTTGAATATTATGACACTTGTTTACGAAAACCTCTTCTATGAAAGCCTCCCTTTATTGTTATCTCTGTCAGCACTCATCATTACTTTCTGTAATATTTCGACCTTTTGTGCACTGAGGAAACCAGATCCATCGGGAAGAGCTGAAGTCCACCCTCAGAAACGCAGAGCAAAACAGAGCATCATTAACAGTCTGGTTATGGCCATAGTGTCCTACCCTCCTCTGGCAATTGTGTGCACAGTCTACAATCTGATGACTATGAGTGAGAGTGAGTTTCTTTGTAAAGTGCTGCTTCCGTGTCTTGCTATTACAACTACAGCGAGCAGTGTTATGCCTCTGCTCTACCTTGGGAATCTGGGAAAACTAAAGCGCATCAGACTGCTATGTTGTGCCAGAGCTGAGTGAATGTTTGGGCTGGGAATGACATTAATGTGTTTGGTTGGACCAATTCATATGCCACAGATATGCAACTTGATTTTACAAGCTTGTGTTATGATATTTTGTGTTACTTCTATAGGACTCTCACTTTCATCACTACAGTGTAATATAATAGAGGTGCACTACAGAAGGTGCAAATGAAGGTCCAATTGCAGGGTATTTATTTATGCATTTATTTCATGTATATTCACACAATTGACCTTTCCGCGACAACACCCCCAAAACAGTAACTGACCAATCATAGCATAACAATTGGTTACTAAGCTCGGGACCTCAGTCAAGCTAGCCATTTTGATAAATGGAAGTCTATGAGAGAGACGTCTACTCGAGAAGAGAAAATGAAACGTTGCGCTTATGGCGTGTGTAATTCTGACAGCCTGAAAGGCTGGAGGGAGGGGTAAAATTTCATCCCATCCCGAAACCCAAGCCCCAGACAGAGAAATGCATGCTGTGGATCAAACAATGTGGTCGACCCCCCCCCCCCATCAGCTGAATGTCAGTAACATAAACAGAAGCACCTACGTTTGTTCCAAGGTAGCTAAGAAGCTATATTAATGTCGCTAAAATCCTCCCACTGCATCAAAAATGTGAGAAAACCCCTGCTTCGATTCAGTTTTACCATCTTTCATGTTCAGTTTTACCATCTATCACTATGTAGATAATAGAACACATATATAGCTGGAATGAACCTGTTAGCCTTAGCATAACTGTTGTAAGTTTATTTTCGCTGATGTTTCTCAATGTCATTGCAGCATTTTGTTGATGTCAACCCACACCTGAAATTGACACTGTTGAAAACATGTTGCCATGCCATTCATACCAATGCTGAGAACCTGGGAGACATGAAAGCTTGACTGATATAGCAAAGGGTTGCTAAGGTGGGAGGAGTTTGCGGAAGGGTCAATTATATTCTACTCTTGCACTGTTATACTGTATGTAAATTTCACTCTTATTGATTGTGTAGGATGATTTAGTTGATTCTTCCATTCTTCTACTGCAGTACATCTTTCTGTAAATATACTTTAAAGACTGTAAATAAAATGTGAGTATCAACGTTTTAGTGTGAGGTAAATATTATTCCTTGGATGACTCAGGGCCTAAAACTGAAACGTTGCGTGTAACACTAACAATGGTTGTCTGTTACCCTGTTTATATGTTTGTTTGTGTCTGTTGTGGTGATCTGATGTTAACTGTGAATCACACTTGCTTACGTTCATTCTGAATTTCTCTCCCGAAGAGATAATAAAGGATAATCTAATCTAATCTAAATTATTTATTTTTGCAACTTTAATTTCTGTGGTGGAATGTTAGTCTCATAAGGCTTTACCAGATGCATGATACAGCAGGTCAAATGACCTTGGAGGGTCACACTTATGAAGTTGTCAATACTTAACACACAGACAACACAGAGGAGCTCTTCAATGAGGTGTGCCCCAACTGCAGTGGACACAAAAATGACTGAGAGGGAGCAAGTATCATTCAAGTCTAAGTGCCCATGTTACAGGGACCCAGGTTTGAATCTAATCAGACGTCACATTCCACTCACAATTCATATGGCTTTATTTTTCTCCTTTTATGCTTTGTTTACATATTCCTGGATATCTATGAAGTCAAGTTACACAAGTTACACATCAACAGAGGTTTTAGTCACTGAATACAACTACTTTTGTGGGAATTTCTGTGGAAAACTCTGTTCTTCAGAAAATCATGTAAATAGGAAAACTGAGTTTTAATACCGTTATATGAGAGTTCCTCATCAGGTTTCAGATCGATGGTTGGCTATCTTTTTTTTTTTTTTTTTTTACCTGTTTTTGACCACCTTTCCAGGCTGTTTTTGATGATTGTGTAGACTGAATTATTTTCTCAAAGGGAGCAGAACATACTTGTTTTTATAAATACCTAGGTACCTGTAATTTTACACATTTGAATGCATCAACAAATTTTATCTCAACAAATTTTACATTTCACTTCAGCTCACCTGAGAAAAATAATTTGTCTTCCCTGGGGGGTGTTTCAAGTAGCAGTTAAATGACAAATCTGAGTAAGTTGAGCTGGGGGTAGTGGTAAAAAAAACTGACCATCAACTCTGTCAACCATGTAAGCAGCTAAATCAGCTGGGCAGAGATGAGAGTTCATTTGTGTTTGTTGTTATAATAAACTTTCATATTGAAATAAAAGCTTCAGCTGTAGACGACTGCCAGTCTAGCATGAAAAGACTACCAGAGGACCCACACACCACGTTCTACAAGCTTTTAACCTGCATGTGACACGTAAGTCAGACAACAGGGCTGTGCAAGATTCATAATTTATAACAAGCTGCACTTGGGCTTTACTTGGCATCCACAACTAAAAGAAATATTCCTCTTGGTAAAGGAATTGTCATGTATGCATAGATCGTTACATTTCTCGTAATGCTGTAACAATTTCAGAAAACCAATGAGACACAAGAGACCAATGGCTACAGTATGATGGTTTTACAGCAGCTAAGGGGTTTAATGGTTGGCCTACTCACATCAACAAGTCAACATTCTGGCTTATTGCTTTTTCCACTTACAAAAAAATTCAACGCTTGCAGCAATTACTTTAGGCTTTCTATAATTGACTTTAATCTATAAGGCTGTCTTGGATAATTTGATAGGTGTTGAAGAATAAACTACATGTATTATTATTATTATTATTATTACCTCCGCCAAGGAGGTTATGTTTTCGGTCGCGCTGGTTTGTCTGTTTGTCTGTCTTTCTGTTTGTCTGTCTGTCAGCAGGATAACTCGAAAAGTACTGCACGGATTTGGATGAAATTTTCGGACAATGTGTATATTGGGACAAGCAAGAACTGATTCGATTTTGGTGGCGATCGGTGATCCAGAACATGATCTGGAATTTATATTGTGTCTGTGAGCACATTGCCTTGACGGAGGTCTGCGCTCTCTGAGCGCTTTTCTAGTTATTATTATTATTTGAGGGGAAAATACACCCTGTTGACATTATCATAATTCTAAAAAGTCAGTAATAATCTCATAAATCCTTGTACCTGACACGAGTACGAAAAAGAAAAACATTTGTTTTATGCTAAATTCTTATTGTTGTGGTAAACGAAGCCAAGCTAAAGCCAAAACTAGAACACTTTAGCACCTAAATCCACTGATCTTGGGGAAAAAAGGGAAAACAACTTAGCTATCAGGGTGTACAATATTTTTTTCATGTAAGTTTTCTTGCAAATGTCGATTAAATAATTAAAAAACCTTTTGATTACCAAATTTGGTCACAGGTCTTATCATGGAGATGTATGGTTATTCCTTAAATTCAACCAACACCAAGAACAACACTCACATTGACGACTTCTGCACTGATCACCTTATGGGACCTCTAATTTGGGCCATAGTTAATGTACCCTCTGCCTGTGTGGGTGTACCTGCCAGCGGATGGCTTCTGTGGTTGCTCGTCCAGATGCAGCGCAGTGGTTCATCCAACAACCTCTACATGCTCAACCTCACCATCATGGACCTGCTTTTCAACCTCATGATAATTCCTGCTGTAATTAATTTCTTTGTCTGGCATGATGTGAATTTGTCAATAATTCAGGCAATTATGGTGGATTTCTGTTTATGTGGGCGGCCTCTGGTTATGGCCTGTATTTGTGTTGACTGCTATATTGCTGTAGTTTATCCAATCTGGTACATGACCATTAAGAATGGGAGATACAGGATGGTCTTGTGTGCTCTAATCTGGATTGGCATACTGTTTTTAAATATTGGGCCACTTATTAACGAAGAACACTTCTATAAGAGCCTCTCTATATTGTTATCTCTGTCAGCACTTGTCATTACTTTCTGTAATATTTCTACATTTTGTGCACTGAGGAAACCAGATCCATCGGGACGAGGTGAAGCTCACCCCCAGAAACGCAGAGCAAAACAGAGCATCATTAACAGTCTGGTTATGGCCACAGTGTCCTACCCTCCTCTGGTGATTGCGTGCACAGTCTACAATCTGATGACTATGAGTTCAAATGAGTTTCTTTGTAAAGTGCTGATGCCGTGTCTTACTATTGCAACTACAGCGAGCAGTGTTATGCCTCTGCTCTACCTTGGGAATCTGGGAAAACTAAAGCGCATCAGACTTCTAGTGTGCCACAGTTGAGTGAATAGTTAGCCTGAGAATATCATGAATTAGATAGACCAATTCATAAGCCACAGAAACAATTCATAAGCCACAGAAACGCAACTTGATTTTACAAACTCTCTTGTGACAATATTCCAGTTCTTCTATCAGACTCAGTCTTACCACTATTGTGTGTGGACTTGCTGTACTGAAGGTGAAAATTATCATTCTTTTCAGAAGACTTTTGCATCATTTAAATGTCATAACATTGTCCATAACAGTGCTGTCACTGTAAATAAAACATATGAGGATCAATGTGCAGTATGAGCTAAATATTATTACCTCCGCCAAGGAGGTTAAGTTTTCGGTTGCGTTGGTTTGTCTGTCTGTTTGTCTGTCTGTCTGTTTGTTTGTCAGCAAGATAACTTGAAGTACTGCACTGATTTGGATGAAATTTTTGGACAATATGTATATTGGGACAAGCAAGAACTGATTAGATTTTGGTGGCGATTGGTGGCCAAGAACATGATCTGGAATTTATATTGTGTCTGTGACCACATTGCCTTGGTGGAAGTCTGCGCTCTCTGAGCGCTTTTCTAGTTTATAATAGGTTTTAAATTGTAGGTGGATGTTTATTTCATAAGGCTTCACAAGATGCTTGGCAGATGAATGGCCACATGAATAGCAAAAATAACCCAACCACAATAGCAGCAGAAAGCCAAATATTTCTTAATAATTCAATAATTAGCAGTGCTAAGTTAGCACAGAGATGACACAAAGCAGCTCTTCGATGGGGTGTTCCACCACTACACAAGACACAAATAATGAGTGGGAACACTTTAGAGCAAGTAGCATTCAAGTCCAAGGGCCCATGTTACAAAGACCCAGGTTCGAATCTAATCAGAAGTCACATTTATTTTATTTTATTTATCATTTATTTCACCAGGGTAGTCACATTTAGACAGTAGTCTCTCAAGTGAGCCCTGATTCAGAGATGACATGAGGCTATCTTTTCTACTTTTAATATTTTTGAATAATTTTTACTTATTTGTATATACAGGTGTAGGTACTACCTCAACAAATACTCGTTTGACCTCAGCTCAGCTGAAGAAAAAATATTTGTCTTTCCTCTGAGAGTGCTGTCATTTTCTTTTAATTTGTTTGTTCTACATTGCTGATGTAAATTGAGGACCATGAACATAAACAAGAGTTAGAAATTTAGTCATTTATTTGTCTGTATGTAAATACAACAGGATTGAAAAGAATCAAGTGGGAGTGAAAGAATTATTCGACATATTAAAAGGAGGAAGGAACGCCACATGAACCTATTTCAAAGTGGAACACCTAAAGATCAGGCCTCAATGTGAACATTAATCAACCTGATGTGCTGTTCATGTCATTACTTTTCTTCAGACAGATTTCAGTTACACAGCATGTGATATTGGAGACTATGCACTGTAGGGGTGTCATCTTCTCTAAGTCAAGCTTACAACTGCAATTCTTTGATAATTTTTCCAAGGTTACAACTGCCATTTTATTTACTATATTTCAAATGTAAGATTATTCATTATTATGGCTTTTATTTTCATACAAATAAAAGTTAAATTGACTTGACTTCTGAAACAGGCAAATGCTGGCCTTTCCATCCATCATTATCCCAGGAAAAGATGACTAAATTAGTGTGCCACTGCGTCTGTTTATTAGTGTGTTTACAGACTTCTCTCAGCATGTTCAGAGGGAATAATGTGTGTTATGCTTCTTAGGCTGTCCAAATTCTTATTTATAAATCACATTTCCAAGGTAAAAAGAGGTTGAGACCACAGCCATGCAAACAAGAGCAGGAGGAATGCAAACAAGGAGTATGTATGTGTGTATGTGTGTATGTGTGTGTGTGTACAGTATGTGTGTGTGTGTGTGTGTGTGTGTGTGTGTGTGTGTGTGTGTGTGTGTGTGTGTGTGTGTGTGTGTGATCGTGTGTGTGTGTGTGTGTGTGTGTGTGTGTGTGTGTGTGTGTGTGTGTGTGTAATGTGTGGTGGTGGTGTCAGATTGGACCGTTTGATGGATAGAATGAATCACAGGCTTTGGCTTAACACAGGCCTCACCTTTCCATACCATGGTCTCACTGTTTCCACTGGACACAGTTGCCATGGAAAAGGAACAAGGGGTTGATTGACAGCTGAAATTTGGGTTATTCCAATGCTGCTGTGCTTTCTGGCATAATATATTAATGCTGCTTTGAATGACTAATTGGCTGTGTGTGTGTGTGTGTGTGTGTGTGTGTGTGTGTGTGTGTGTGTGTGTGTCTGCCCACCAAATGTCCAGTGCCGTTGAGTAGTCAGTGGAGCCAAGGAGGACATCGGGAGGTCGATACCACAAGGTCACCACCTCTGCAGAGTATGTCTGAGAGGGGATGGACTTGGAACGAGCCAGACCTACATGATCCAAAACACCATGAACTTAGAATGGACTTTCAATTTGACTGTGTGTGTGTGTGTGTGTGTGTGTGTGTGTGTG
>JAODXP020000031.1:23624543-23627043 GCA_027497455.2 Sardinella longiceps
GTGTACAAGTGTGTGAGTGTGTGTACAGTATGAATGTGTGTGAAAGAGAGAGAAAGAGAAAGTGTTTTTGAAATGGTGTTCATGAAACGGTCCAATAGAAAAAGAGAGAGAGAGAGAGAGAGAGAGAGAGAGAGAGAGAGAGAGAGAGAGAGAGAGAGAGAGAGAGAGAACCCTTGGTATGTTACTGTAACTAAACAGTCATGCTAATAAAGCTCCCTTCGGAGTAAATTTGAGAAAGAGAGAGAGATATGTGGTTAAAGAGAAAGGGGGAGATGCAAAGGCGGAAAAAGACAGAAGAACTCCATAAGATGAGAGAAGAATATTGAGTTTGGAGTAGAGGGGTAAGGTAGTAACGAAGAAAACTAGATTGACAAAGATTGAGAAAGACTGAGAAACATTGTTGAATCAATTGTCTTGCCTGTCACTTGACATGATATTGCAGGCACCCTTAAATTTGAAATTGAAGGTGAGTGGGAGAAAGAACTTTGCTGCCATTATTGGGCAATACTCCAAATCCTCCATGTACCGTATATGGCAGATAGCCTGGTAAGCCATCCTATAACATTAAAATGTATAGTCTGGCATCAATAGATAGACTGAACTCAATCGTGGACGGAACAAGGCAGTTATCTTTTAAAGTGCTTTTGCACGCAATAGGATAGCCTATGACTAATTAAGAGTAACAAACAAGATGTAAACACCAATTCAAAAGACCGTTGTTTTCAGTAAAGCCTGACCTAAACACATACAGAGCACATAGAGCATTGTGATTAGTGAAGACCAACGGTGTCTGACCAATTGAAATCCCTATGGCTTGCTACCAGACGTACTGGCGGAGCAAATCTATTTGCCGCCGCTAGAGCACGTGTAGATTTCTAGGCTATATGACAGATAAATAGTGACATATCCCTCCAGCACCCTAATCAGATCTGCAAATGCCTAGTGGTAGAACGAAAGAGGAGAGTACACAATGAATGTGTGCTAAACAAAGGATAGTAGAATCTGTTTTATTTATCATACTGTACATGCACACATTGGATTCTGTCACACTTTTGTCCGTAATTGAAATGATGGGCAGATATATCAAAAGGCACTCTTGCATTTGAACTGTAGCTGTTATGTTCAGCAGGGCCCCCAAAATGACTGTTTAATCATTTTAGTAGTTTAGTTTAGTGGTGTTTTTCAATACAATATGACAGTTAGACAATTGCAAGTTCAAGACAAATTATTATATTAATGGAAGTTGCTTGAAGATTATAACAATGCGGTTTATGTATAGGCTTTTATGGGAGGTGAAGGGCCCCCATGCCCTGTTTGCTTGGGGCCACCTAAGTACCTAAGGACGCTGAGTCTTTTTCACTGTAGGCATGAGTCAAACTTTCATTCATTCATTCAGCATTTATTCATTCACTGAAATACATTGATTTTCAATGATGTTAGGAGTACAATCTCAGGTACAGTACAGTCAACTTCCGCTGGCCATCAAACTCTGCCTAACTGCAGACACAGGAGAGATACACTTGAGAGAGCGAGTGTGTGTGTGTGTGTGTGTGTGTGTGTGTGTGTGTGTGTGTGTGTGTGTGGGGGGGGAGAGAGAGAGAGAGAGAGAGAGAGAGAGAAAGAGAGAGAGAGAGAGAGAGAGAGAGTGAGAGAGAGAGAGAGAGAGAGAGAGAGAAAGTGTGTGTGTGTTTATTTGTGTGTGTGTGTGTGTGTGTGAGAGAGAGAGAGAGTGTTTGCGTTTGTGTGTGTGTATGTGTGTGTACTGTATGTGTGTGTGTGTGTGTATTAAGGGGGGAGGGGGAGTAGAGGAGAAGAGTGATGAGATGGTGATAGTCAGGATTGGCATTTTAGCTTACATGACGCTTACTGAGGCACAGCAAGACCTGAGGAGATGCTGATACAGAAATAACACTAATGTCCCACAGGGGCATGATGCATCAAGTTTGAGTGTCAGTGTGTGTGTGTGTGTGTGTGTGTGTGTGTGTGTGTGTGTGTGTGTGTGTGTGTGTGTGCTCTTGTGTTCAAAAACTCCCCAGCACAAAGACACACAGCACAATTTGCCATCCTC
The DNA here is from genome assembly GCA_027497455.2 of Sardinella longiceps. Lineage (NCBI taxonomy): Eukaryota > Metazoa > Chordata > Actinopteri > Clupeiformes > Clupeidae > Sardinella > Sardinella longiceps. The sequence continues at coordinate 23,626,612 of JAODXP020000031.1, forward strand.
AGCAGGGGTTAGGGGAGCGGGACGCCACTGTGACATCACTGGACTAGACATACAGCATCTCCTCAAAGTTCATGATGTCATATCCTGCCTGCCCTGTGGTAAGTGGGACATCACAACTCCAAAAATAAACTAACCCTACTCACCCCACAAACAAACACACACACGCACGCGCACACACACACACACACACACACACACACACACACACACACACACACCCTGACAAGGTGCCCTCCACACATGCCTGTGACCCATTGAGACCAACCCCATCAGCCAAAGGGCCTTAGAAGGCTGATTAATGTCAAATGTTATCATGGAACACAGTTAGCCAAAAGCAGTGATTTAGGCCCCATAAAAGCCTTTAATGCTTTTCTCATTATGAGCACAAGGAGATGAATGGGTGATAAAACACCAGGCACCGGTGACAAAGTC
>JAODXP020000031.1:23637043-23647043 GCA_027497455.2 Sardinella longiceps
GGGCCTCCAGTAGGCCCTTAGGATCAGCCTAATCCCTCATCAAGCCACTCAAGTAGCACCTGCAGCCAATGAATGAATTGCGAGAGGCAGTGGTGTGTGCTGCACTGTGTACTGGGACACATACAGTATGCAGCACAGCTGCATGACATTTCGGAAACAGCAAATGACTTTGCAAGTTACTCATCACCTTGCTCTTTGCATGATTAGGACCCCACCTGTGATAAATTGTTTTAATTGTCAGAACTTGTTTCTTCCTCTGCCACTTGCATGAACTTACACCCATCTATGTTTCACCTTCCTCTCTGTTATTCTTTTCTCTATCTTCTCTCTATCATTTCATCACAATATATTCACCTTTTTCTCCAACTCAATGACTGACTGCATACAGGCTGGTTATATGATTCTGGTGATGCTACAAACAAATAGATGAACTGTGGTGATGTGAGTATGACTTCCGTAATGCGGACAATGTGCACAGAATAACAGAATCCAGACATGAAAATGGGAAATTTCTTATAGAAGTGGAATTGCACAGAATTCACCATTTTTTGCATGGTGACATCTAAATCTACTTTTTTTTAATAACCATTTCCAAATTTCTAGCCTAAAACCCCCAATAATCTGCCCCTGATCTGTAAAGTCTAGCCAAATTCCTGCACTTTAGCCCTTTAATTATAGTATCACAAACGTTCACCACGTGAGTTTGTTTATGTTTGCTATTCACAACCAGCCAAGCCTACAGTACCTCCTGATAAAAAAAAACAAGTTATTAATGGACTAGGAAATGGAACGAGAAATGGAATGAGAAATACCTGCTAATTTCGTGCCATAAAACATACTGGCAGACTGGCATACAATTATATACAGTACAGGGAGAACACAAGGCCTCATTTTAAGAGCAAAGCACTGACTGTTGCTGTTGGTAGGCAAGAGGTAACGATAACTTATTTAAACACTGTCCAAAAGCATCAACATGGATTCCTGCAACTGTTCATAGAAACCGTTTTGAAACATTTAAGGTACAGATTAGGTACTGATGTGTAAACTTTCACTGAAACCCTTTTTGCTAAAATCAATTACTGAAAACTTCCCTAATCAGATTAGCCCAACACTGCAAAAAATAGTCAGTTCATGATAGTTAGAATTTTGTGTCCATTATCATACATCAATTGATACGCTACACCATATCTAGCATACTGTAGGTTGAGTGAAGCCGAGGTGCATGGTAATAGGCCTTCTGACCAGAATAATATCTAAAAATAACTGAATTTTGGAAAACTTGAGGGGAAAAAAATGGAGGGAAAAAAAACATGAGTGGATTTCATAGGACCCTACTATAAAGTATCAGCACGGGTGCCATGTCTTGGACCTCAGTCTCCTATGCCCTGCTGGCGATAGCGGTGTAGTCTAGGCTGAAATGTGTGAGCATGTGTGTGTCTGTGTGCTTGTTTGTTTGTTTGCATTTGTGTGTGCTTTGTCTGTGTGCATGTATGTTTGGAGAGATAGACACTAATCCACCATCTGACAGGCTGGGGGCGGTCACATCCTCTGGGAACAAGGCCATGCCATCCCACCACCTCCCATGACTCACATCCATAAAGCCAGCATGAGAATTATATTCTAATGCTAACTCAAATTCTAGACCTGCAGCATTCTAGGAAACCACAGCTAACGAACCAGACATCATCTTCACACTCCTGGTACCTGATAGGTCACAAGATGGCATAATGGATAATTCAGTTATCCGGTGATGTTATTGCTCTGGGTAAACTGGAGAGTAAACAGATTTGGATTACAGTGAAGATGACAAATATAGCCAATAAAGTATTATATACCTTTTAGAATCTCTCTGTATGTGTGTGTTTGAGAGTGTGTGTCTGGTGTGTGATGTGTGCATGTGTGTGTGTGTACGTGTGTGTGTGTATGGGTGGGTGGGTGTATGTGTCTTATGTGCGTGTATGTGAGATTGCTTCACTGAGATTGTTTTGCTGTACGTCCAATCATTCATTGTGAGAGAGTGTGTGTGTGTGTGTGTGTGTGTGTGTGTGTGTGTGTGTGTATGTGTGTGTGTGTGTGTGTGTGTGCATGTGTGTGTGCGTGTGTGTGTGTGTGTCTGTGTGTGTGTGTCTGTGTGTGTGCAGTGGCTCTTTATCTCTCATTTATCTGTTCTCTCCCTGCCCTACTCATCTAGCCGCTTGGCGAGAGAGCTGCGGAGACACACTCCTAGATGTATGGTGTGCCATCCTCACAACGATAGCTCTCATTTCCCCTGAGAAATGACTGTCTCTCTGTCTTCATAAAGTCTTGCCATGTGAGAGAGGAACCTTTTTGTAACAGGCACCCACAGCAATGTCACCCAGGGGAATCCAATCATCAGCGCACAGTTTATGAGCAGAGAGTGGGCAGAGTGAAGACATTCAGACTTCTACAGACTTGCGTGTGGGTGATGATAGATGCTTTAGTGCAATGTTATGGATGGTGTGTGCTTGTGTGTGTGTGTGTGTGTGTGTGTGTGAATTTGTGAATAATTCCATGCATATACAGTATGTGTGTATCCATCATGAGGCTGCATGAGACTGCTTCGAATATTGCTCCTCTTCGCTAATTTCCCTCCCACATTTCTCTTATGTTTTTAGTGGGTGTACAGTATGTGCATATTTTATATTCAAGCCATAGGTTGAAGACAGATTTATCAAGAGAAATGGGCGCTTGTGCTTTTGCCATTTTGACTGTTTACTCCACAATGTGGGTTTGCAAGCTGTTTGTCGTGTCAGTGTGTGCACTGTGTATAAGTTACTGTGTGCGTTTCTTTCTGTGTGTGTGTGTGTGTGTGTGTGTGTGTGTGTGTGTGTGTGTGTGTGTGTGTTTGTGTGTGTGTTAAAATTACTGCTGTGAGACTGATGCATTATTCAACAACTTTGCCGCCCTGCGGCCACAATTCAACCTCCCCACCCTTACAACAGCACTACAGGCTGCCTATGGCAACCGCTACCTGCTGACAATCTGTGCCCTGACAACCACTTTCTTCCCTTGCCCTGCATCCAACCCTCTCCCCCAAACCAACAGCTGTGGACAGTCGGCTACCTTTATATGGACCTGATAAACATGGAATAGAGATTACAATACGGCCAACATCCTTCCAAAACAAAAAACAGGTAATGATAGTGGTGGTGTGAATTTCAAATTTCTGTCAAATGGTCTTTTCGTAACCATCTTTCTGTGTCCCTCTCGCTGTCTCTACATTCATTCTAAATTGAGTCAAACGTTTTACTAACCCCATTTACCATTCTTTCCCTCATGTCCATCTTCCATGTAAGGCACAGTCCATAAGTCTTACACTTGGCTGCATAGAATAGAAGGTCAATATATCATATATAATGAAATGCATATCATATATCATTTATCACGTGTCCCACTCCACTCTCTCTCTCTCTCTTACACACACACTTCCTCTCTCTCCCTCTCTCTCCTCTCTCTCTCTCTCTCACTCTCTCTCTTACGTACACACACACACACACACACACACACACACACACACACACACACACACACACACACACACACACTTCCTCTCTCTCCCGCTTTCTCTCCTCTCTCTCTCTGCCTATCACTCCCTTCATCCATAAGTTATATCTGTCTTTCCTCTTTGCAATTCCGTCCCTCTCCTCCACTCTTCCCTTCTCTGATGGTTTCAGTTTCCTGCTGAGCTGGTGGCTCCATCTTCTCTGTGATGGAACATGGAACATCTCACACCCATGCTGACAACCTGCCATTATCCCCGCTGTCGCCATGCCGACGGGCAGTGTCTTACACTCAGCAGCGGGTGTCACACGCCTCTGTGCCCGAGGATGGCAAGCGGTAAACAACAGCGCTGGCAGTGGAGTGCCCAACACTGTGTGTATGGGTGTGTGTTTTTATGTGTGCCCGCGGAAGTGAAGGGTGGCCGTGTGCGACAGCAAAATGGCAACACAGTTTATTTGCAGAACAAACACACACACACACACACACACACACACACACAAACACCCATCATACACATACACATATGGTCTTCTCTGCACTTGCAGAAGCCATATACATATCACATCACTCATTGACAAAGGGACTGACATTGTTATACACAAGGGAAACCATAGGCTTTTAACCTGACATTAAAGTGCAGCAGGTGTACTGTGACTGAGGAGCAGGTTCAACTCTGAGTCTCACAGCCCAGTTCTATGTTTACACCAAGCCTTATCACTCTGTTATAATTATAACTCTATTACATACAGTAGGCTAGTCTTTGTGTACACAGTCCAAGAAGGGGTTAGAGCACAAGAATAAAACACACACAGAGAAAAGACAGAGGAAGAGAGGAAATCAGAGAAAGAGAGAAAAGAGAGGGAGAGAGGTCTGTGTGTGAATAGAGAGAGAGAGAGAGAGAGAGAGAGAGAGAGAGAGAGAGAGAGAGAGAGAGAGAGAGAGTAGCCTTGTGTCTGAGGTAGAGTAAGGTCAGCTCACCTAGCCGGTGGAAGGCGTCTGTCGCTGCTTGTCGAATATTCTGCATGCTGTGGGCAACTGGAGCGTGATGAAGTCACTATGGACAGAGGTACCGCTGTGGTGGCTGTCTAGGACCAAGTCATCTTCAGAGTGTCTGCTTCCCTGCTCCACTGACAGTCACTCTACAGCTCCTCTAACTGCCTCAGTCAACCTGCAGAACAACACAGCATCAACACTAAAAACACATCCCTCTCTATCTCTCTCTCTGAGTATTTCTGTTGCGCTCTATGTTTCTCTCTCTTTCTCACTGTCTCCCGCCTTCCACCCACTGTTTTCTTTGCTTTGCAGTTACCCTAGAGTCTCTCTCTCCCTCCCTCTCACTCTGTTTCCCTCCCCTTTCTTTCCCTCTCTCTGTCCCTCCTGTCTCCTGCTGACTGGGAACAAACAGCCAATCAACTCTGCTGGATGAGAGTCAGGAGCCAATGGCAGGCCAGTCAAGTGAGCTGAGGGTTGCTGATGAGTGTTTGAAAGGTTGAGGCATCTCGCTGAGGGAGCAGTCCAGAGTATATGCCTGGGTGTCAATCTGAGTGTGCCTTTGATCAACACTTGCATTTCTCTAGCCCAAGTGCCTTAGGGAATTTAGCCCAAGAGCCTTAATTAATTTTCACACACTGTAAAGTAGCCTAAGCTATTCCTTCAGGGCTTAAAAAAAAAAAAAACGTTCTCTTTTACATGGCAAAATCTATCAGTCTACCCCACACATGTAAATAAACAATAATTTGGATCTGTAAAAAAGGCCTGCATGCCTATTAAGTCAGTTAAAAGACAAAGTCCTGGTAAAGATAAGCTAGCCGGAATGACCGAGAGGCTTAGCTGTGACAGCAAGCCTTTACCTTCACCAGGGCTTGACATCCAGAACTTACCGATATTTTCACACAGCATTTTGACAGGCCGATCAATATTACGACCGACATACCCTTCAAATATGAATGGCAATCATTATGAAACATATGGAAAGATGCCAGCTTAACACTGTTGTTTTCAGACGCCGTCTACCTGACATGATGACATTGCACTCGTTCACACTCTGACTACACTTGCAGGAAAGTGAAATCGAAACGCGGTTTGAGCTTTGAGCCTCGTCACCTTCCGTCGAAGAAATCATCACAACAACATTGTAGTCGGGTGTACGCTAATACAGGGTTAGCTGCTAAGGCAAATGATGATGTCTGTCGGACTATTAACTACACACAGACTGAGAACACACTGCATTTGTTTGGATTCTCTATAACACCTGTTAACTCAGAGACATTTTACGGCATCAAAAGTGGACATTTCATCTGAGGAAACACTACAACAGGTAAAGCGCACAGAGCTAACGTTAACCATAACCGTAAGCTCTTCTCAACGTTAGCCGAATGATGATGACACATTATTGTGCCATCTATTTTGGCCAGTTTTGCTATCTTGATCCAGTTATTTACCAAGAAATTAACGGAGTATGATTATCTATATGCTGCCTCTCTTTTTACTGTCGAAGATCCTGCTAAGAGTTATTTTTTCCTGCTGTGAGATGCCTGGAGACAAAATGTTCTTAGTTGTGTGTCCTATAGCCTAACGCTACCACCACCATCCATCACTAACCTTATTTTGCTTTGCAACTATTTTAACATTGACAAAAACAGACGTTTAAGTTTAACCACAACGATTCGAGGTAATAGCTTAACGTTACTTGTTTAATGAAGGTGTGATATCTTAAATTGAACATCAAGTTGTTGTCTGAACATTATCCATTTCTAGCTGTCAAAATGTACTCTTTAATTCACAGCCGTAAATTGATCCATCAGACGCAAAAAAAAAATATACCATCACATTAAGGTTAGAAGTTGATGATATGATTCATGTCAGATGCTGGCTAACGTTACTGCACAGCTACCAAGCATGATGTTCATATATCTTATCAGTCCAATGTGCGAGTCCAATTTATGTGAGTACTTGGAGACTTTGTACTGAATCAATGCCATGTCCAGGGTCATGTTCGTCAACAACATTGTTGTCAGGCAGTGTATGTACATGAACGTACGTAGGCTACAGCGTGATATTTCGTACTCAGTCAACATGCGACTATTCCCTGTTACCCAACCTTTGATCACGTGCAACACCAAGCCAGCCAACCCAAGCATCGCTAATTTTAGAAATTCACCATTGATGTGTTTTCAGGTTTGATCACCCTTTGCACATGCATAAGGATGGGGAGTCAGTAAATATGCAGAATCAGAAGAGGTAAGGACTTATGTGTAATTTGTATCAGCATAAAAATATTTTTCTGTAATTCTGTGCTATTTGACTGCAGTTTAACATTACTGCTGCCTCACATTATGTTTTTTGTGAGGATTATTATCCACATGTGAAAGCATCCTGTGTTATGACTGAACAACATTGTCACCCATGGGAGAGTCTTGTGGCATGGTGTCATGAGAATGTTCTGTAACTTTTGGGTGTTTTTTGCACCATCTTGGCTGTTTTCCTTTAGTCATTGTGCCTCCTGTCCCACCCACTAAAGTGTGTGTGTGTGTGTGTGTGTGTGTGTGTGTGACTGTTTGTCACAAATAAGGTTTTGCAATTACTTGCCTGTCTGTTTTTCTTTAAGTGTCCTTTCCTATTTATAGCTGTGTCTGCTCTTCTGCTTGAGGCATACTTGTTGACTCTGCTCCCCGTTGTATCTTGATAAATTCTTTTTATGTGTGTGTCTTCTTTTATGTTGTTGTTGTCATAGCTCTGGGGAGGAGGAGAGCTCTGGGGACCGTGGCCTGCTCCACACATGGAAGGGCTACTCCTACAGCGTCACCCCAGAAAAAGTGCTCCTCTCCCGGCCTGTGGTGCAGGCAGCCCTGGGCAACAGACATGGAGTACTTCTGGTGGAGGGTGAGACTGGAAGAGAAAAGAGCCAGAGGCTGTTGAATTTGAAATGCAAAATTGACGGTTATTTTTCAGTGTTCATCTAAATGTTTCAAATTTATTACTCAAATTTCTTTCAGGTGGGCATGTGTACAGTTTTGGCGAGTTGTCATGGAAACAGACGCAGGCGCCGTCGTCAGTGATTACTTCCGAGCCGGTCTTGGAGGCGGGTCTCAGCGGTCAGCGTGTGGTTGCCGTGACAGCCGGAGGCTTCCACAGCGGCGCTCTGACGGAAGATGGCGGCGTGCATATGTGGGGAGACAACGCCCATGGACAGTGCGGCCTATCAGGTCTCACCACAGTCCCTAACCCCACCCCCGTGGGTGTGGTCGACCAGTTGGACCCAACATCCATGGTCAAAGTGGTGGAGCTGGCATGCGGCGAGCAGCACACACTGGCGCTCTCGCTCCGCCATGAAGTGTGGGCATGGGGCAGCGGCCCGCAACTTGGCTTCCCGGCGGGCACTGTGCCAGCCTGGAGGCCCCAGCGTGTTGAAAAGTTAGTTGGGCGACACGTTCTTCAGGTGGCTTGCGGCGCCTTCCATAGCCTGGCCCTGGTGCGCTGCCCTGCTCCCACCCAGGAGCCTCGGCGGCCTCCCCCGGACAAGTGCGGCCAGTGTAACCAGCTGCTCTACACCATGACTGACAAAGAGGACCACGTCATCATCTCTGACAACCACCACTGCCCCATAGGTGTGGATGCAGTTGTTGGATTGGATGAGGTCGCAGTGGAGGTCCGTCGGAGCTCGGAGGGCAGTCCAGGGGGTAAGGGGGTATCAGGGGGGTCTCCGGGGCAGCAGAAGGTGAAGAGTTCCCCATCAGAGCCTCTGTTGTCCTCACACAACCACAGTTCCCCTAGACTTCTTACCACAGACGCCTCCATGGCGCCCGGTCCTTCCCCTGCACCCACTGCCTATCTGCCCCAGGATCAGGCTGCCTCCTCAGGCCTGGATTCCTCAGAGGCGGCCTCTAAGGAACTGGAGGAGCCAGAAGCACCAAGGAACACTAATGCCGAGCAGACTGTGGTTGACCAAGACCCGAGTGTCATGCAGACGGAAGCCTCCAGGACTCAAGGGGGCGCTGGTTTAGGGACGGGGGCTAAAAACTCACCCTATCCAGATGAGCAGGCGGTGAAGGACTACTTGAAGAAACTGTCAGACCACACGTTAACTGAACAAGCTGCTAAGTCCCCACCATTGGCACAACGGTCACAGGTTAGACACGGTACACACACACACACACACATACCACATACACACACAAATACATGTGTTAAGGAAGAGGTTGATGTCTCAAATGAAGACCCTCATGGTCTCGTTTGCCTTAACCATGTGGTTGAAAGCCACCCAACACACACACATATTGTTATTAATAGTCTACGTTGTGAGTGTTGATGTTTCAAATGGCGGTGTTTTTCTCTGCTTAAGCTGCTAAACCCTTATGTATCCTTTACCCAAACCCTGTACTATCCCCTTGCTTTGGCCATTTTTGGTTCCCCTCTCCGCCTCTCCCAGACGAACGCCATCACCGAGGTCTTCACTCCAGACGCCGACGACCCTGCCTCCACGACCTCCATCATCACTGCCGCTCCGGTCGCCGGGCCGGTGGGTGCAGCCCTCAACAGCCTGGTGACGTCATGCGCGTCGGTGGTGGGCGAGCGCGTGGCCTCCACCTGCGAGGCGCTCTCGCTCCGCAAGGTCATGAGCTTCTACTACCCCACCGCCTCCTCTTCCTCCTCATCTTCCTCCCCCCAGTCTGGTGGTGGTGGCGGAGGAGGAGGCCCTGGGGATGGGAGCCCAGCAGTGGGAGCTGGGAGTCTGGCCCTGGGCCTGGGCCTGGGTCTGGAGGAGTCTCTGCAGGGCAAGAAGAGCTCCAGTCTGGGGGACATCCGTGAGGAGGAGGCGGAGAGCCTGAGCCGTCGCCTGTCTCTGCCAGGGCTCCTGTCTCAGGGTAGATACGCAGTTCAGCTCTTATCAACCGCATACGGGGGGATGCGTAAGTAAGAGCCCGGCAGGCGTGTGTGTGTGTGTGTGTGTGTGTGTGTGTGTGTTGACATGCGTCACTGGGTGGGTGGTTGTGCTGTGGCTATTTTTTGGGCATGAGTGCATTCCCACTGCTATAGGTGATGATGGGAAAATAACCTATTTGTTTACATTCAGTAACTTGCATCTGCCCTGGGCTTTAATGTATTTACTGCATGCTTAGGCGTGTGTGTGGGTGTAACTTTGTGGTGAAGTGTGTGTGTGTGTGTGTGTGTGTGTGTGTGTGTACACGCCAAGCTTGGCTCTTGCTTGTGGGCTTACGCATCATGTGGCACATTCTTCACATGTTTGAGTTGCATTGTGATTTCTGTGGGGCAACCACAGGGGGCTTTTTCTTTTTTCCTTGGTGGCGAGGAGTGTGTGTGTGTGTTTTCTTTGTCTTGTTTCCTTATTTGTTTTGTGTGTAGGCGTATGAATGAATATAAGAGGGTTTGTTACAAATGCTACAATTATATTTTCAGAGCTGCGTGAAGAGATAGAGTGCATAGAGACCCTTAGAGGAATGCACCCACACACAAACAC
>JAODXP020000031.1:23652043-23657043 GCA_027497455.2 Sardinella longiceps
AATCTGGCAACATTACTGTGCGATCTGTTGAACAAAAGTTCTACATCCTTCCCTCTAAATGGGCAACACTTTGAGTTGTGAATTAACTAAAATGTATAAAACTGAAAAAAAAATAATCTTGGCCAGAGACCTCCAGTGAGTTTGACCAGACCCAGCTTCTAACCCAGAGAGCTGTAGGGAGTGGACTGTGGCTACTCTAAAGTCCAATTTATGGTTATGAGGCAAATCACTAAATCACCATTAAGCAGGACCTCTGCTTCAGGCCATGTGCTGACTTCCTCTCTACTGTGTGTGTGTGTGTGTGTGTGTGTGTGTGTGTGTGTGTGTGTGTGTGTGTGTGTGTGTGTGTGTGTGTGTGTGTGTGTGTGTGTGTGTGTGTGTGTGTGTGTGTGTGTGTGTGTGTGTGTGTGTGCAGACAATCTTAGCTCATCCCTTGGGCCAGTCTCTACTGGCCTTCTCCAAACTCTGATTGGTCGGTTCAGCCGTGTGTGTCAGCTGACTGGTCAGAACGCTACTTCGTTGACATCCCTCCTCAGACGTTCCCGGGACATCAAGGGCCTAGTCATCCTGGACAGTGTCGAGATTTTTGTTGAGGCTTACACAGAGTGAGTAAACCACACACACACACACACACACACACACACACACACACACTCACAAACACATTCAGTTTCCAGATGACACATTTTCTTCATCTTTTGTTTTGTTCATAATATGTAGCTGTGTGAAGATACTTAACTTTAAGGTAAACAACCCTTATGGTTGTCGTGTTGGGAATTCAGACTCCTTATTCATTCACATCTAATTCTTTTTTTCCAGTTACAGCACAGCAGTGGGGAACTTCCTGGTCATGGGAGGCTTTCAGACTCTAGCAAAACCTTGCCAGTAAGTGTGTGTGTGTGTGTGTTGGGGTGCGGGGCTGCAAGGTGGAAGCAGTAGGCCCTAAAGAGATTCCACAGAGCCATGTAGAAATTGATGACCAAATACATTAACCTGTTGATCGAAAAATGTGTACTTCTCTCAGGCCTTCAAATTGAATTTATATCTGTCTATCTGTGTCTCTCTGTCTGTCTGTCTGTCTGTCTGTCTGTATATCTATCTATTTATTTAACCATCTACCCATGATCTTGATGGAAAATGTGTTAGTTGTGATTCACTTCTCTCAGTCCTTCAAATTGGATGTCTGTGTCTGTCTGTCTGTCTGTCTTTCTGTCTTTCTCTCTAATAAATCTATGTAATCTCTCCAACCCCTCTCTCCTCCCATAGGGACTTGTTTGGTAAGGGCTGTGAGGTGGTGCAGCGTCTGGTGGAGAGTGTGGATGAGAGCGCTCCTCTCCCTGACCTGCTGCTCTCTCTGCTCCACCTGCCCATCAAGCACCTGCAGGAGTACGGCCGCCTGCTGCTCAAACTGGCCACCTGCTACGAGGTGGTATGTATAGCCTAGTAAAATATGTAGTCCTCACGCACATCCAAATTTTTGTTGGGTGCAATACCAAAGGAAAGTATCACTGTAAAATACAAAAGTAATATGCACACCGGAGCTCCCATTTTTACCATTTTACTTTGTGTAACGTTTCGGACTAAACAGTCCTTCCTCAGACATACAGATCATTGTTCACAGCTGCCTTTTTTAACATTGTCATACATCACGTGATGGTACACATCTGATCAATTTACATATTAAATTGCATCATATAATTTACAGCATAGTTACAGAATGCATCATGTCAGTCTCACCATATATACACACCTAAATTACAGTTTATATAACACAGTAAGTATCAAAAGTATTGTATTGATATAAGACTCAGATGCCTTTCACACTCTTGGGATTAGGGATATTGAGGAGACTCATATCCCTCCCTCAAGTTTATGTCTATATTGTATATTTGTTCACTCAGGGGATTCTGGTGGACTTACACGGGCATGGTGCAATGATCTATTTCTATTTAAACTTCTGTAAATATCCTATGTGGAATGCATTATATAAGGGCACAGTGCAATATTTTACATTTATTTACATATATGTCATATGTTACAAAAACAAGGGCAAAGTGCAATCTATACCCTTTGTGTTTATTTATTAATGCTATGTAACTGACAATATGTTCTTGGTGCAATATGGGCTTAGTGCAATATTGTTCTAATGTATACTTATGTAATCTACTGTTGTATGTTTGTTTGTCTCAATGGGCCTAGTGCAATACTTTTGATACTTACTGTGTTATATAAACTGTAATTTAGGTGTGTATATATGGTGAGACTGACATGATGCATTCTGTAGCTATGCTGTAAATTATATGATGCAATTTAATATGTAAATTGATCAGATGTGTACCATCACGTGATGTATGACAATGTTAAAAAAGGCAGCTGTGAACAATGATCTGTATGTCTGAGGAAGGACTGTTTAGTCCGAAACGTTACACAAAGTAAAATGGTAAAAATGGGAGCTCCGGTGTGCATATTACTTTTGTTTTTTACAGGTATGTATACACACACACACACACACACACACACACACTTGCACAGTCAAATGTGCATATAATGAATGCACACAGTACATGTGTTGTATACATTATTGTGTGTGTGTGTGTGTGTGTGTGTGTGTGTGTGTGTTTACAGAACTCTCCAGATTATCAGAGATTGCAGGACGGCTGCTCTAAGTTTGAGTCTCTGGTCCTTCATCTGAAGAGGAAGAGAAAGGAAGCAGACTACACCCTTCACTTCTGGAAGAGTTTCCCTGGCAAAATGACTGTAAGTGTGTGTGTGTGTGTGTGTGTGTCGGTGTGAGTGTGTCATACTGTGTGTGTGTGTGTGTGTGTGTGTGTCATACTGTAACTGAAATATACAGAATAACCTGAGACACTCCTCTATCCCAGGATTCCCTGCGGAAGCCCTCTCGGCGGTTGGTGTGTGAAAGCAGCAACAAGGCGCTTACACTGCAAAACGCCGGAAGGTTCTCTGTCAACTGGTTCATCCTTTTCAACGACGCTCTCGTTCACGCACAGGTGTGTCTCTGATCTCTTTCTCTCTCCATCCCCCCTGTCCCCCCTAACTAATATTAATCATCTCTCTCTCTCTCTCTCTCTCTCTCTCTCTCTCTCTCTCTCTCTCTCTCTCTCGCTCTCTCTCTCTCTCTCTCTGTTTTTTTCTTTCTTTCTTTCTTTCTTCTTCTTCTTCTCTAACTAGTCCTCTGCTAGCACTTATCTGCTCTGCCCTGTGCTGTTTGTTTGTGTTTCTGATGTTTGTCTTTGTTCTGTCAGGGAATGGTTCCCTATAAGAGCCTCGTAAGTATGAGCCCCATCAAGGAAGCAGCCTCCCCTTCTTCTTCTTCTCTCTCTCTCTCTCTCTCTCTCTCTCTCTCTCTCTCTCTCTCTCTCTCTCTCTCTCTCTCTCTTTTGCTTTCTCTCTCACTCTTTCTTTGTGTCCTTTCTCTCCCTCCTCTCTTTACTCTAGCACAGTGCCCCCTTGTGGTTAGGGCTCAGCATGACACCATAACTCAGAGCCAGATCCAGGTTTGTGTAATTGATTTGTAGTGTAAAATAGGGCATAAAAAGAAATTATAATTGATAACTAAATACATAAATAAATAAATAAGTATATAAATAAACATTTATCTCAGTATGTACATAAAATCTGATAAGCACTACATCTATTTCAACTCGCTCTGAGTGTAGAACTTCCTGGGTGACCTGGTAGCTGGGATATGACACCCAAGCTGAGCCCTTGCCCGTCCCTCGTGCCCCCCGCCCCCAATCCTACCCTGCCACGCCACGCCACCCACCTCGCGTGTGCCAACATCAGAGTACAGTGTGCCCATCTAGCCCTGGTAACTGCCCAGGCTTCCCACTCTCTCGCCAGCCATCTCCATGTTGTGTGAAAGCCAGCTCTCAGATTCTTCCCTCAGACAGCTTCTATGTGTCTTAGCTTCCCATTATAAACCATTTCAAAGATATTATAGTCGTCATTACATGCAGTGTAATTTAGTCAGTAAGTAGCTGTCTTCTGTGTGTGTGTCTGTGCGTCTGTGTGTGTAAGTATGTATGGCTGTGTGTTTATGTGTTTTTGTCTGTCTGTGTGTGTGTGCATCTTTCTGTGTGCGTCAGTGTGAGTGCGTCTGTGTGTGTGTACATATGGCTGTGTGTTTGTGTGTCTATTTGTGTATGTGTGTGTGCATCTGTCTGTGTATATCTGTCTGTGTGTGTGTGTGTGTGTGTGTGTGTGTGTGTGTGTGTGTGTGTGTGTTGCAGTACATCATTTCCCCTATATCTCCTCCTACATAGTGTGAGTAGGCCTGTGTGTTGTGTGGCGTGCCACATCTGTGCAGTGTTGCATTGGTCTCCCCTCATGCATGGCACACGTCACACACATTGGTGTTCAGAGTGTGAAGCCTTGGCCGTTGCTGTTGTATGACAATGTGAGGAGTAGCCTCAGTCTCCAGCCCCCTTCCTCTGTGCCCCAAGAGGACAGGTGTGTGTGTGTGTGTGTGTGTGTGTGTGTGTGTGTGTGTGTGTGTGTGACTAGATGCGTGCATGTGAATGCGCATGTGCGTACCAGTAAATCGATGTCTTTTTTTCCTGTATGCATTCTTTAGATGTGTAAGCTCATACTTAAAACACACGCACTTGTATTTGCAGTTGTGTTGTGACAGATTGTGTGATCCTCCTATTACGTGCGTGTTGATATTTTCTTGAGCCTTTTTTTGAAGTCCTGGTTTGAAGGTACTAAATTGTGTAGAACTGCATAGATGTTGTTGGTCTCTCTGTCTCTTCCCATCTTCCCTCCCTAGTTCTCTACCCACCATGTGTTCCCATTGTCCACACTCTGGGTGGAGCCTATTTCAGAGGAGATCACTGGCCTGTGAGTCTGTCAATCATCCTGTCACCAGTCGCATTTACAGTGCTGTAATGAAATGTATGAATAAAGACTGATTCAAAGATGGCAGCGCCCATGCAACAGAATTAACGCGTGTTTGTGTGTGTTTGTGTGTGTTTGTG
>JAODXP020000031.1:23664543-23755557 GCA_027497455.2 Sardinella longiceps
CAGTCTTTCTCTATGTGGTCTTGCGTGCGCGGTACGTACCGTAGCTCACCCAAAATAACTGCAATTTTGGATCTTGAAAGGTCAAGTTTGTCCTTTGTCATTAGTATTGTGTAACACCTTAATACTTTAAACCACAGTGATGAAAAATGTTTGGCTTTGCTTGTATTTGTTTATTCATTTATTTATTTATTTTGTATTTATTTACTTACTTATTTTGGCAGGCAAGCATGTTTGCTCATGATTGGGTCAGAACATCTGTTTGAGTTTAATTCCAAAAGCCCTGGGTAGTGAGTGCTATAATTACATATATGCAGTTTAAGCAGGTCAGCACCTTGTATCAGGGTCACACAAGCGCTACACAACTTGAAATCAGCCTTTTTTATTGCAAATACAAATAAAATGTTAAAAAAGAGAGAGTTGAGAATATCTAGTTAAGTAAAAGGTTGTGTACATATATTTTAGAACTAAATGTTTTCTGGCTTTGTCATCAGACTATGGTCTTTGGCCTACAGACTCCAGTCTTTGGCCAGGTGAATTAAGATGTAATAAAATGGTTGAGTAAAGGATAACAGATAACAAGGTGTGCTGTTACATGGAGATAATGAACAAGGAGGAGGCAAAGACCTTCCCGAAATATAATTGAAAATATCCAGTAACTTCAGTCGAGAATATTTTCCTTGTTTTACGCTCTAATCATTGTACGATTATGAAATGATGAATGAACAAGCTGTATTGCCTCAGCCAGACAGTGGTAGCGGTAATCACAATGGGATTAGACTGGGCGGGCGCTGTAGACAGGTACCCTGGGACAAGCTCCATAGAGAGCTGCGGAGAGTAATGACTGATGATCAATCATGTAAGAGTGGTGTAATCTGATTAAATGAGTGGCGTGCTTTTGGGCTCATCTGCTGGTGCCTCTCGCTGTCTCCAACAGAATTAGGAATCTGGGCTCAGAGGTCAACCTGATTGAGGACTTGATGGATCCGTGTGTGCAACATGGGGAGCATGGAATTATGTTCACCACGCTCAAGGTTGTTCGCACGCACACACACACACACACACACACACACACACACACACACACACACACAAAAGAAAATACTGTACCTGTAGTGTACTACTTTCACCTACTGGTCAGCGTTTGGCAATGAGCATAATATACATGTGTATTTGCTCATACACATGTACTGCATAGTACACACACTGAGAAATAAACACACATGGCTACAAACTTAGTGTGAAATTAATTATCATCACTAACCTTGTGTGTGTGTGTGTGTGTGTGTGTGTGTGTGTGTGTGTGTGTGTGTGTGTGTGTGTGTGTGTGTGTGTGTGTGTGTGTGTGCGTGTTTGTTCTCTTCCATCCCCTCATTCAGGCATGTTACTACCAGATTCAGCATGAGAAGATCACATAGTAGTTGGACGTCCTGCATCTCGCTGAGTGATGGGTCAGCTCGAGTGCTGGACAGGAGAAGGCCCCAGTGGCAGGCCCAGTCAGTCAGTCCGTCAGAAACGTGGGGCCAAGTCTCTGGGGTGCCGTCCTTCAAGTGTTTTGACGTCTACAATACCACGGCCTTCCTCAGTGTGTGGGATGGCTACACCAACCACCTGCTTGGCTTGACTCACAAGTCAGGAGCTCACTCATCCTTGCCTGCACACTACAGTTTCCTTGTGATGTGTTCTCGAAAAAAAAACACTGTGCTTGTTCTACAGCAGAACCATTTTTAATGACTATATGTTCTGCAGAAGAACCACAACTAGGTGTATTGTGCTCTGCTCAAAGAACAGTGGAACAGCGCAGTCCTTGTGATTGGTATCCATGTGACGATGGCAGTGATTGGTGGATACCCTGACCAATGCATAACACCTGCTGAATGTTTTTATCATTATTATTACTCTTAATGGTATTATTGAACACTAATATTTTTTGTGACTATTATTTGAAGTTGTACCGACCTCATACTGTTACTATGATGAAGCACATTCTGTGTCAGAGAAATCACTCTTCTGGCGTTGTGTTTGTAAGCTACCACTCAGAGCCTGACCCTAGTACACATATTGTATGATAATGTTTACGTTTCACACACACACACACACTCACATCTCACACAGAGGCTGTGTAGGATTTTTAACGTTACGGTGTTATGCAAACAACTGACATAGTCAAGATGAAAGGCATGTGAAGACGTTTAAGCTTTGTTTTTTTCTTTTTGAAGTGACCTCAAAGGTGTTATAGTGAAGTGGATTTGACTTCCGATGACAATTTCCAGAATTCTAAAAGTCATCACTTAGTCATACCAGTTTTTAAGCTCAGTATGGTGGCTGGTGAAGAGGAATTATTGTTCCTTAGTAAAGCTAATTGTTCCTGAATGACTGCATGAAGGTTTTGTCTTTTCCCAGAAACGTCATTCAGAAGACATCAAAAAAGGCACAACACCGTTCACAGTGTGGTGTCCAGTACATAACAGTGATGTAAATTCAAAACCAAATGAAACCTGTTAACCTAGGTTTCTCTGGAAATATGCACATTCTTGATATTTTAACTAGTGAGTGTCGACTTCCATGTCTGTTTAGTACCTTTGTGGCTTCCAGTATTTGCTGTTTACCAAATGTTTTGCAGTAGCAGGTTTACAACACCATGTAACCTCATGTGAAGGACCCTATTTAACCACACACCAACTGTCAGATGAGCACAAAGCAAAAGGAATATTCTGGAAGGATTAACCTGGTTTGAGTGAATTTGATGGCTCTGGGTTAATCACGTATTTATATTAAACCTTCCTATTTAGAATTTTATATCAGCAGTCTCATTCCCAATGCCTAATATAAGGTCCAAGGATGATTATTTATTGTAGGAAAGAAATTAGTTCGACAATCTTAGACGGACACAGTTTAGCTAAAAGAGAAACATTCTTTGTGAGTTGGGTAGTTTATAACCAAGTCAGTTAAGGCTTGATACCTTCATGAATTTAGCATCCGTCCACCATCATTTGACGCATCAGTCACGGTTAGGGATGTTGACTGTAAGAGGTCAACTTGGCCTCGTGGTGAGCAAATTCGTATGTAATCCACAGCTAGCAGTGCTGCTGCATCATCATCTGTCACTTTGCATATCAGCTCTCAAGGTCAGGGGCCAATGCAAGACTTAAAGGAAAGCTCTGGAGTGAATTCAAGCGTAGCCCTGTTGAACAAGCCTGATAAATGCACAATTTAGCGAGAAGAACAAAATAATTTGGAACAGCAAAGACGGAACACAAAGCACTTTACATTGAGTCAACATTGAGTACCTCAGATCTTATTTTTGGTTTCGAATAAGTTTCCATTGATTCAGTGGAAAGTGCTTGTTCGCTTCTGCGTTCGTTTTGCATTCGGTCTATGCTCATTATTTTGTTCCACTCGCTAACTAGTGGGTTTAGCAGACTCGTTCAACAGGGCTATGCTTAAATTCACTCCGGAGCTTTCCTTTAAGATAGTGTTCAAGACGTGACCTTGGGGGTCAGAGAATGGATTCACATGTATACAGTACGCACATTATATCAAAGTGCATGTGTACCAGATACTAGTCCTTCATAAGGGGTGTGAACGGCTAATGGTGTGTTTGCCGATCAGCAATCCTTTGTGATGAGGAGCTTTGTATTTAGGAATTTTAACTATTTAATTTCTCTTTTTACTCAAAAATGTCAGTGACTTGGTGAGCACATGTACAATCAAAATTTGAGATAAATATAAGTAAACAACAATACAGCTCTTGGCACAAAAGCATTTCAATACTACATTCAGCAATAATGTTTTTTTTTTATCGTTTACTGTTATTTTTAAATCAGACCACTGTGTTAATGTTCTTCAAAGTGTTCTGAGAGGGTTCGACATCAACTAATAGCCTGCCTATTAGATCAGGCTTCAGTGATAATCCTTGTGATGTTGGTAATCTGAATGATAATCTGATCGAGGACATCATTTAAGATGGTTGGGCAGAACCAGGACACGGACATTTAGATTCACAAAGTGCTTTTAATATCTCCCAGTCGAGTGTTGTATATCAAGCTGCAGTTATAGCCTGTTAGTGAGCAGAAGGTGTTTTTTTTTTTTTTTTTTTTTGCAGACTTTGGTAAATTCATGCATGTGTGTTTTTGTATGTTTTTCTGTAAATTGTATGTGAGGTTATGTACTGTATGTATCATTATGGTATGATAGGATGCCTTGGTGGAAGATGATTACTTCATGCGGTGGAACTACATATATGCTTCCAGCATCATTGCATGATGTAGCCCAATCTGAAGTGATGCAACATCAATTTGCTTAAATTCCTGATTGTATTTCTGGTGGGCCATGGAATTCACCCAAAGTGTTTGTTCTGCCAATGTGAAAACAGACTGTGGATGTGTGCCTGTGCCTCATGTTGTGTGAGTGTGTGTGTACATTTTTCAAGTATGTAGATGTATCATAAAATGTACATAGAATTTCGTCTTGGTAAGGCTAACTTGGAGGGCAATAAACCATTGTATCAGTGAAGATTGTATTCTTGCATGTATTGTTATAACACAAGTAGACCTACATACACACACACACACACACACACCTTTACATTGTTCATAAACATCACTCATTCATGTTAGCAAAAAATGAGTGATTTACTGTAAGTGTACTGATGTCTGTTTAGTTGATATACAGTAAGCCTCCCAACCTTCATGTTTGAGCTTATCGGCCTATGGATCCGGCTTTCACACCTGTCAGTGCTTGCCCACGGATTGCGGAACCATTTATCCCTCCTCTTGACAAGATTACTTCTCACCAGTTCTAAAATCACTACTCTCATCACTGACCTCTGTGGAACTTAAAGTGTCTGTTTAAAGCATACAAATCAATGGTTGTGTATGTGGTGGTGTGCCTCAAAGACCTATCCTTGGTCTAATTTTATTTTCTCTACAGATTTCGTTTCAATTTCACATTGAAATGGTTTTGACCATTAATAGAACGTTAACCTCTTCTACTGTATGAATATATTAAGCAATAGTGGGGTACTCTCCTATCCTATCTTAGCTCTGCTATATTCTCTGTAGGATATTCTGTGGCAGTCAATATGACCTTGTTGTATTGGTCATGACACGATTTGCCATACATTGGTTGGGGGGTTGGGGGCTGAGGGTGAGAATTTACCCCAGATTAGTTACACACGAAGGGATTTCATCCCATTTTTTGTGTGTCTACTGAGCGAGTGTGAATTACTCAGTACGTATTAGTGGCAAGGCTTGATCTATGTATATTACTGTACATGCCATGGCTTTAGTACAAAGGCTTCTGTGTGTGTGTGTGTGTGTGTGTGTGTGTGTGTATTTGTAAGTGGGGTCAGGGTTCACATATGTATTTAGAAAGACAGTGTGTATAGGTTAACTGCATTTTTATTACTCCATTACATTTTGAAAAGAAATACAATTAAGAGGCTTAGTCTTGCCTGTGCATTACAAAAAAAAAAAAATAGAAGTAAAGGAAACTCCACTGTACGCTATCATTCCCTCTCACATTCTCTATCCCTCTCTTTCTCTCCCTCTCCCTTTCTTTATTTCTCTCTCCCTCTCCCTCACTTGTCTCTCTCACTCTCTCACTCACTCACTTGGGATTAAGTCGGATAGACAGGGATTACTGCCCTCTTTTCCCGAGACACTCTGGAAGGGAATATTGCCCTGCTGTTCCCCCAGTGTTCTCGTCAGTGCTGGGGAGCCTGAGAGGAGTTCCATGGGGACCAATATGGACTTTCACACTGAATTTCTACTGTAACATGAAGCCTTGAATATCAGCAGGGTTGCGAGTTGAAGAGGAAGAACTCCAAAGAGAAAGACAGGGAGAGAAAGAGCGATAGGAGAAGGAAGAGAAGAAGAGGTAAGCAAGCGGGATTTACTACTTAACCCAGTGATTGGTCGTGCTGCGTTAGGCTCTGGCTAAGCCCAACAGGAGATCGCTAAAGGATAAAGTCGTGTTCTACTTGTTTTATTCACCGTTCTTATTAAAAACATCCATGCCCCCTGCCAGAAACTGAGAAAGGATTGCGCGTGCTCTTCAGCAGACATACATGCACTACTACACCATGGCATAAACGTGTAGGGTGGATGGGTGGGCCTTCGAGTTGTTGATTGTGAAATGATCTTCTACAGAGGAATCTGATCCGGAGGGGAGCTCGGTTGGGATCTGGTCTAACCTTCCTGCATCCCATCTTGAGATCAGGAGAGACCCATTCTATCGGCACACCACCACAATGAGGCCGGCTCTGGAAACACAACCTCCCACCTCCCCTGTCCTGGGGGAAAATGGTAAGAGAGAATTATGTCATGATTACATAGACAAGTACTAAACATAACAATTGTATACTTGCCTTTCTCTTATCTTTAATTTTTGTGCCTCTACTTCCTACCCATCTGCCTCTACATTCTACCCTCAACTGTACTTTGGTTTTGTTTTTGTACAGCACATTGAATTCTTTTGTTTTGCACCATAAAGAATAAAATTGCCTTGCCTTCGCCTTACCTTGCCTTTAATAACCCATTGTTTGAAGACTGAATGAAGATAGAGATTGATCCGCTTGTCTGTTTGTGTTACAGTATGTCAGTGATGTGTGTTTACAGTCTGGTTCTCTGACACTTTTACCTCATGATGCAGGCTTGACACAAATCCTGGCTCTGGTAGTGGAGGAGGTGAGAGACTCCATCAGCAGAGACATCAATGGGGCTGACCTGCTGTTCAGCCTCCTCAATGCCCCTTGGCTCCAGTCTCTACTCAAGGTCAGACTCTTTACTTGTGCTTTCACTGAACACAAATGACCCACTGCTTATTGTTGACCTGTTTGATTTTCATTAGTGGTGAATAAGATTCAGTTTTAGCAATAACAACAGTTCATTTTTATGACCTCATATAAAAACAGTTTATCTATATTCCCTCATGCTGTGCTTTACAACTCTTTTTGAGTTCAACAAACTGCTCAAAGCTGTTTTTTTTTCTTCCCCTTTCTCCCCCATACCCCCCCCCCCCCTCTCTCTCTCTCTCTCTCTCTCTCTCTCTCTCTCTCTCTCTCTCTATCTCTCTCTCTCAGGTATATGAATGTTTACAGCAGTACTTGCGGACGTCTCCCAGACCCTATCTTCCGTTTGCCTCTAGTCTCTCTCTGCAGGTGAGATGGATGTGAGATTGACCCCTCGCCTGCCACTCTTAGCCACACAGCTTAACCTCAGCAGCCTCCTACACCGACCCTTTACCTCATTAGGATACTGACTAAGTCCCCCTACTGACATTATCCCACCCACTTCTTCGTGTGTGTGTGTGTGTGTGTGTGTGTGTGTGTGTGTATGTGTGTGTGTGTGCAGGTACTGACTGATCTGACACCTATGGTGGGCCCGTCCCCTGATGTCAGAGAACTGTATGATCTACTGAGGAAGCCTCACATTCAGGTATGTAAGGATTTCACAAAAATTCTGGCCTGAGAATAGGTAGGCTATGGACCATACTTAAAGACGCAATCAGTGATTGTATGTGGATTGTAAACACAGACTTATTACAACATAAAGATAATATCTCCTCATGACCCGTTAGCTCTTCATTCTATTGGGTTGCTGTAAAAACATCCGGTCTTTTTAGGTTACACAGGCTCTGAAAACTAAAAACAAACAAATGGGTGCAGCCTGCCCCCGAACCAGTATTTGAGTAAACATTTGTGCAACTGAAACTTTTAATAATTTCAGTTGCATATTGTTAAGTCGAGTCGTGTCAAAAATGCACTGATTAAAAACTGAATCTATACATATAAATTAGTGCTGGCAAAATTAACTGATTAATCATGTGATTAATCCAAAAAAATTAACTCGGATTAAAAAAATTAACTCAGATTAATCCTGATGGATATGGTTCCACTTTCATGGCATGTATTATGTTCAATTTCAGATAGAAAATGGCTCGGCTATCAAGTCAAACTATACAAAGATTATGGCCTAGCTCCTGACTGTCCAACAACATGTTTGGGGAATCATTGGGGGTAGGCGACAGTGTGAATTGCCCCATTTGAGACGAACAAAGCCAACTATTTAGTATCAGGGCCTTTATCGGGAAAAATAAGGATCCAACATACCCTAGCATCCAAATTCTTACTGGAAGAAATGAGTTGCGATTAAAGGTGATTAATCACGATTAATCATTGCAAAATGTTGTGATTAATCAGATTAATTTTTTTAATCGTTTGACAGCATTAATATAAATATATTCACAATGTTTGCTATGCTACTTTAATGAACTAAATAAATTACTTGTATATCTGGTTGCAGCTGAAAACAAACAATTACCAGCATTCCTCTCTAAGCTCTAAGCAATAACACAGAATCACTGCACTTTTAAAGCAATTATCCGGAGTCAATCAACACGTATTGTTTTATAATGTCAAGCGCTATTGATAGCCACCTCAATCACTGAATTTCATGCAAGGCAGACTGAGATAGCGAAACAGCAGCTAACGGAAAGCAAATCGATTAGCTTTCGTTTTTGACATGCCTCATTCAGTTAGTGTTAGCTGCTGTTTCGCAAACTCGGTCTACGATGCACAAAATTCGATCGTTGAGGTGGCTTTCAATAGCGCTTAGCAGTATAAAGCAGCAGGGCTACGTGTTGATTCATTCCGGATAATTCCTTTAATGTGGGAAATTAAAGGAGTTCATATGATTTGTCTGGAGTTGATGGAGATCTCTTTTGATCAGATCATAATGAAAAAAAATCACTACTGTTGACCTGAGTTAACCTGAGTGCTTAAACATACTGTTAAAGCTTTATTTTTGGACCAAGTTAGCCAGCCAGCCAGCCAGCCAGCCAGCTAGGCCACCCAGGGCCCAGTTTACTGGCGATAATCAGGGTGTACAGTAAACATGCCCATAAGGCGCCCAGCCTTTGCTGTGAGGATGTTTATTCTGATATTTTGCTGAGAGAGCTTTTTGACAGCGCAAATACAGTTCAAGTACAGTTGTACTGTATGTGTAACTCAGACTGGTGGAGGTTGGTAAATTAATTAAAGTAGGCCTCTTATATAATGATTAATTATTTAATGTTGTGGGTGTCAAATGTTTTGTAGGCTATGCTTCAGGCTCATGACACAGTGGCGCAGAAAGACTTTGAGCCCATTTTGCCCCCTCTGCCTGAAGACCTGCCTGATAATGAGGAGGCCATGAGGATTGTCTGCCTGGTCAAAAACAATCAACCTCTGGTGAGTTGCACCCCAGATGGACAAGGGACTTTTACTAAACTTACATTTCGGAAGACAGCACAATTATAGCACTTCTGATCTTGCTCTCACCCCCATCTTGGATTGTGAAGTCAGAATAATAACAGATAAAAGTCCATCGTAGAAGGTGAATGAAAGGAGAGGGGAATAGGCTACTATGATTCAAGATTCAATTCAAGATGTTGGCAAGACCAAGTTCAGGAGAGGTATTACTGTATGTTGTCTTGAGAAATGTAAGTTTACCTAAACACTGTACACCAACAGTGTTTTCTATGCTCAAGCTCATAGAGTCCCTGATATTACTTTGTACAATGTATCATACATTGCCGAACCTTCTCTAAGTGTCTGTGACAGTGGGCACCCCCACTGAAAGGCATTGGGCTGAAAGCAAGAAGAATGGCCAAACTCAACACTTGTCTCTTTGAAAGAATCGTAAGGCGTGTAGCCTACAGCTCACAATAGATTTTCTTTGTAAAGCCCTCCCCTCATATTGAAGATGATGAAATTTAGCAAAATCATTTAGCAAAATTTGACAGCGGTTAATAATTTGGAAATTAGATTAATGCTTGTTAATATGAACAATATGCAACTCTAGTCGACGGAACTACAGTATTTTGCTACTAGCATCTTTTGGCTCACATACTTTCAGTTTTGTGAAATTTGTGGTTGTTTTCATCCATGCTGGATTAGCAATGCTGGAGTCTTTCATAGATTGGCCAGCATGGTGGGTTTTCTCAGAGCGGACGATACCTACTGTATTTGTAGTGGTATAACTTCAAGCTGTGTTTCCTTCTATGTAAGAAGGTGGTTGGTGAGGGCACTGTTCACAGCAACTGGGAAAAGCTGCGGAAGCTGGCTCGGGAAAAGCTCATCCCAGCCCGGAGCTCTGTTTCTGGGAAGCACGGTGGGAGACGACCGCGGCCTCCTCCACGGAGAGGCAGCCTTCCCTCAGCGCGCCTGCTTTCCGCCCCGTGTCCTTCGTCCTCTCAGAGCGTGCCCAGGTCCCCTAGGCCTTGCTGCAATGCCGGTGTCAAGGCCATGAGGGGTTATGATGTGTGCCAGCAGAGCAGTGCATTCTGGGATGGGGGGTTCCATCACTCCGCCCCTTCTGTCTGCAGCTCTGTTGTCATTGGTAAGGATTGGGACCGGAAAATAAAGCCCAGTAAAACATTTTTTTTTTTTTTTTTGCTGTCTGTGTTTTCTCAACTCACCTCTTGGATAAGTTTGGAATTAAGTTCTGAATCAGCTCTGAAGTCCACTAATACGTCACTAACTTCTCTGCTTTTTCTCTCGATCATTTCACTGCATTGTTCTCCACCTTTCATTTGCCATTCCTCTTGTCCTTCCCTCTCTCTCTCTCTCTCTCTCTCTCTCTCTCTCTCTCTCTCTCTCTCTCTCTGTCTCTTTCTCTCTCTCTCTCTCTACCAATCTGTCTGTCTGGAGATGACATGATTGAGGAGGTGAGCACCTCCCCCCAGACCTCCCCCCACTCCCCTCACCATCGATATCCCCAGCCCCAACAATGGGCCCTGTCGCCCCCTTATTACCACACCTACTGCCCCTCAATGAACTACTCAGACGCCCTGGTGCCCCCTCTCTCCCCCCGTGCCCCTCTACGCGCCTGCACGGCACCCTCCAGCCCCATGCAGATGCGCCGGGGCCGCGGGCAGGGTGGGCATGTGCACTGGCAGAGTCGTGGGGTGATGGAGCCGGTGGCGCTCGCCAAGCAGGAGAGTCTGGATGAGCTGCGCTCGAGCGTGCAGGAAGCGGCTAGCCACATGGAGCGCAGCACCAACGACGTGTGCCTGCTGGGCCGCAAGATGGCCGCCGCCACCGAACGCATGTCCGAGAGCGTGCAGGAGAACGCACACGCCCTCGCTATGCTCGCCGAAGTTGTGGACAAACTTCAGGGGCTGGTTGCTGCTAGCAAGAACGCCTCCGTCATTTCACCCGTCAACTCGACAGAAACCCCGCAGAGTGACACCTCGGCGAATCACGACAGCTCCAGTCAGGTGCCCAGAAATGTGCCTAACAATGCCACTCAGCCTTGCGGTCCTCCCAGCAACGGGCCATTTCTTCATGCCAATGTGCCCGACATTGTGGTGCCCAGTGATGACATGCACGACTACGCTGTGCCCCGTAGCACTGCAGTCATCAACTTGCCCATTCTCAAGAACTCTCCGCGCAGCAAGAGCAGATCCCTACGCCGCTCTCCACCCCCACGCCAGGCCAGGTGTCCCTCATGCTCTTCATCATCATCATCGTCGTCATCCTCCTCCTCCTCTGGTCATGTGACTTACTTCCTGGAGCGGCCAGCGAGGCCACGAGGGAACTCGCAGTCCTCCAATCGCCTCTCCGCCACTGCCTCGCCCAATGGCCACGTGAAGAGGAGAACGCCGTCTGTTTCGCCTTGCAGGGCCGCAGACGGTCAGTCGTCTTTACCAAATGGCACGTGGCCGACGAAGGTAGAGACTGATGCCACCGGCTGCCTGTCAGTGAAGAAGAAGAGGAGGAAGAAGAAGAAGAAGTGAAGCCACCACAGCCCCCTCTTCTTCTTCTTCTTCTTCTTCTGTTTCAGTCACAGACACTCTCCTGCTTCACACTCCCTGGCTTCCGGAGATTTCCAGCAGAATGTCACACAGGCAATGTTCTATTTTTCTTAAACTCATTTCTTTCCATTGTTCCTCATGAAATAACATCTTATCTGTTGTTCATGAAATGTATTATCACTCTTACATTCTTCCATGGATTTTCATGAGTTTCTAGAGGCTTTATTAACATTCATTCATTCATTCA
Source organism: Sardinella longiceps (assembly GCA_027497455.2). Taxonomy (NCBI): domain Eukaryota; kingdom Metazoa; phylum Chordata; class Actinopteri; order Clupeiformes; family Clupeidae; genus Sardinella; species Sardinella longiceps. The sequence continues at coordinate 23,676,587 of JAODXP020000031.1, forward strand.
TTCATTCATTTCATCCATCCCTTGATGCACAAACCCATGGAAAAAATTGGAATAGTCCTGACTGGTCAACACTTCTGGACTATAACATCTAAATCACATTAATCAATCACACTCTACTACAAAATCACAACATTTTTCTATCTCTGCCCTTCACTTGATGTGTGACTGGTGAAATCATTCCACTCTGCATGCCATGTCATGCCTTCTTCGTGTTTCATGGAAACTTTCGTCTTTGGTTGACATATGGCATTGATGGCTCTCATGTGAAAGTGTTACTCATTTCATGTGCAAATTTTTTTCATAGGAATAGTTTTCTATTTTTTTCCCTCATCATCCTCGATGACACGCAGCTTTTTCCTCATGGCATGCTAGCGACGTCGCTCTAATCCTCACTGGCATGTGTGTCTCTTTCATCACTCTGTGTCCTTGTCATCCACTCTGCGTCCCTTTCATCCATCAAGTTAGATTCTGGGCTCAAACATAGAAAGAGCAGATTAACAAAAAAATAAAAAAATAAAATAAAATTCATTCACCAGGCTTCCATCTGGGGGCACTGGTGAGTGGTAACTATTCTGGAGATGGTTTAGTTTGACACCAGAAAGAAAAACAGAAAAATCATGTATTCTTCCCATTTCACTCTCTATGTCATGAGGTCTTTCTCCTCATATGGAAAAAAATCACGGTGTGTGTGTGTGTGTGTGTGTGTGTGTGTGTGTGTGTGTGTGTGTGTGTGTGTGTGTGTGTGTGTGTGTGTGTGTGTGTGTATGTGTGTGTGTTCATCAACTCATGATTTATTTGTTTGTTTATTTTTTTTAATTATTTACTTTCAGGGAGCAACAATAAGGCGGGATGAGTCAACGGGGGAGATATTTGTGGCAAGGGTCATCCATGGAGGACTGGCTGACCGCAGCGGTGAGGCTTACTGTACTGTAGGCTAAAAGCCATACATCAGGGTATCAGGTCAACCCGAGTGCCAAATAACACTTTATTCTCTTCCCTCCCAACCAACACTTAGTAGTGAAAACAGTAGCAACAACAACCAGTGTTTATGTTGCAGCCAAATTTTCCATTTGGGATTTACTGGGAGAATAGAAAGAATATAACTATTTGGGATTATGTTTTTTCTGTTGGTGGTTCTGTGTTAACATTTATCATTTAGGGTTAATCTCTAATCTCTCATGTATTTATATTATATTTTACTGTATGTTCTTTTCAGATGCTATTTGGGTGTTGACTTAGCATTACCATCTCTGTTTATGTATGTGTGCTACAGGTCTGTTACATGCAGGAGACCGGCTTGTGGAGGTGAATGGTCACCCTGTCTTTGGTCTCGAACCTGAACAGATCATCAACATACTGGTGAGTCTACATTTTACATTTTCTTTCTCTGTCTGTCATTTTCTCATAAACACACACACACACACACACACACACACACACACACACACACACACACACAAAAGAAAACTTGCCCACACACAAACATTATCATTCTATTGAATTAAACTACTCTGTATCCTCCCTGTGTGAATGTTGACAATGACAATGTGTAATTATTTCAGGCCTGCTCTGAGGGAACCATTATGTTCAAAGTGGTTCCTATTACAGACAGACCAATCAACAGCCAGACCATGGTGAGTTCTGCTAACCCTCTCCAGACATAGTAGACTAGGGAAAACCTACTGCAGATACACTTGAAGTTATCGGCCGACAAGATATGATTATTATTGTTGCTGGTAAATGATTAATTAACTAACTGATCCAGAATTTGTCTCAATTATTACTAAATTCAATCAGTATGTAATGTAAAAATATAAATTAAACAAAGATACTGTATTCCACACAGGCAGTTTGAACGTCTGTAAACCCTGGCCAATTAAAAAAATAGAAATTTCAGAAATGTGTTATTTTCAGTTGTTACTATTTGTTTTGGTGTATGTACATTTATATGTCTATCCTTTGTGTGTGTGTGTGTGTGTGTGTGTGTGTGTGTGTGTGTGTGTGTGTGTGTGTGTGTGTGTGTGTGTGTGTGTGTGTACATGTCTGTCTTGTGTGGCCTTGTGGAGGTATCTGCTTGTCTGTGCGCTTGTGTGTTTGTGTCTGTCTTTCTGTGCACCTCTGCTCTCCTCCTGTGTGTATCCCTCTGTGTATGTGTGTGTTTGTGTGTGTTCCTTTTTGTGAGTGTGTGTGCGTACTACCTTGTCTATTTGTGCATGTGTTTATATGTTCCTGTCTTTGTCGCCTTGTGCGTTTGCATTTTTGCACATCTCTGTCTGTCTGTATGAGTGTGTTTGTGTGTGTATGCGTGCATTTGTCTGTCTGTCTGTCTGTCTGTGTGTCCCCTTATCTGCTTGCATCTGTGGGAATGTGCGCCCATGTGTGTGTGTGTGTGTGTGCGTGTGTGTGCATGTGGATAACACCTCACTTCTGTTAGCTGTACGTGCGGGCCATGGCAGACTACAGCCCCGACCAGGACCCCAGCATCCCCTGTGCGGACGCTGGCATGGCCTTCAGCAAGGGAGACGTGCTGGAGATTGTGGACCAGACAGACGCCCTCTGGTGGCAGGCCAAGAAAATGCCCAGCACCTCGCTCTGCGCCGGCCTCGTCCCCTCCACCAACCTACTTAAGAGGTCAGGGCCGCCAGATTGTGCTGGTTGCCATTATAGGTCATTAGATGCGCCAGTTGTCATATGTTGGGGTTATAGGTCATTGATGTAAGAGCTGTGGGGATCGGACAGTTGTTTTTTTGTGTGTAATCCCGTTTGTGCTTTGTATGTGAGTAATCCTGTGTGCGTGTGCGGATGCATGTGTGCACGCATGCACATCTAGAGGTATGCTCTAAAAAGGCCATGTACTGTACATCCATGTGTCATGTGTTGGTATGTTTGTGTTTGTGCATGTTTGTTTTTTTTAGGAGGCAGAAAGAGTTCTGGTGGAGTCAGCCATTCCAGATACAAGGTGGTGTCAAGACCTGTGAGTATTCCAAGAGCTTCATGTGAAGCTGACCATTTCAAATCTTATTTATTTTTATAAACTTAAGTTAAACTAACACTAGTAGTCTTTATACTAAAAGGCATTCCAAATATGTCTGCATTGCAATTTTCAAGCAATTTTCATTTGAAAGTACGGAGCTCCCCCTACAGTCGCAGATTGTTCTGTAGCTAATACCAATTCACTGTATTCTCATCAAAACATGTACATTTGTTTGCTAACGAAAGAATAGGTACCAGCAGTAATAATTTACGTTATGAGTTATGCTGACTGATATTGGGGTGTCGCTGTCATCTTGCCAATGCTAAAGAGTTTGAAAAGTGGTAGATGGAGCTTAGAGACTCGCCCTGTAATATTCCATCAATATGACTATGAAACTGGTAAAGTGGTGAACCTAAAAACAGAATAAAATGTTGCCTGCTGTACCTTTAAACTACACAGAGCAAGGCTGTCTAAAATATGGTAGTTGAAACAATAAGATTTTGTTCTGATGTGAGCTAATATCTCTCCTATTGCTGACCAACAGTGAGCACGGTGGATGAAGGTGAGTACTCCAGGAAAACAATACATCTAACTTCTGAAATGGAATCTAGAGTTTAGAACTGGTCCTGTTCAGGGAGATTCTTTCTCATCAGTTTTTTCTTTTCTCCCGTTAAGAGGAGGACCTCATAGCCATTGATGACAAGTGTGTGGAGACAGGTGAGGAACCTCGTCTTTATGTCAGTGTAGAGTATTAAGAAAAAAATCTTTGGAAAAGGAAAATATTTTTCCTGTGTCAGATAAATAATCAATTTCTCTTCTGCAGATGAGGAAGCTTTTGAATCTGGTAGGTAAGTCCTTATTTAAACACCCAATGCATGTAATACAAGTTTGTAGTAATATACTGTACCTTGAGCTAGATTATGTCAGTATTTATCATCTGATTGCTACATTTATGGACCTTTTAAAATTATGGACCTTTTAAAATGACCTGAATCCATGTGCCTAAATGCAGTGCTTGCTGAAGTTGTTTTATCTCTTTCTCTTACCCTATGGGCTTGGTAGAAGAACTCAAGGAAGGTGTGTAACCAGTGTGTGTGTGTGTGTGTGTGTGTGTGTGTGTGTGTGTGTGTGTGTGTGTGTGTGTGTGTGTGTGTGTGTGTGTGTGTGTTCACCTTTCCTCTTATATTGTATCTCATCATGTTGATCTTATCAATTAATTATTAGCCACTTTAGTTTTTGGATATCTGTCCTGTATCCAGACACTTCTGTGACACCATACGCTTCTGTATTGCAGATGAGAGTGATTTCAGCAGTAATATCGAGGGACTATACCTGGGTATGTTTCCATTTCTGTTTCTACCTCCTCAATACCATTTTAGTAGTGCCACCTGCTGTTAATGGGTCTAAAAACTGGATCAGCTGTAAATACTTTTATTTGTTAAATAATCAACATTCCCATCAGTGTGTCTCGTGCTATGCTATTATAAATACTGATATACAGATATATCCACAGAATATAACTGGTTCCTGCCACAGACCAAAAAAGTATAATTTTCTTTGAACTGATTAAAGTAGATCTTATGTTTTGATAAGGGGCTAACTGTGTGTGGTGTTTGCTATGTAAGTTACTTTGTATTTATTTGGTATTTTTCATATGGTGATTATTCAGCGGGTTTTCGGCGGAGCATGCGTCTGTGTCGGAGACGTAAGGCCCAATCCAGTAGCTATGGCCAGACCTGCACCTCTCGGTGCCCGAGCAGCTGTCTCAATGCCCTGGAGAACCCCTACGAGGAGGTGGTGCGCTACCAGCGCCGCCCAGGGGACGCCCGCCGCGTCATCGCCCTCATAGGTGAGAGAGACACAGCTCACAAGCCTACTGGACAGAGGGAGAGAGAGAGAGAGAGAGAGAGAGAGAGAGAGAGAGAGAGAGAGAGAGAGAGAGAGAGAGAGAGAGAGAGAGAGAGAGAGAGAGTGGGGTGTGTGTACATGTGTGTCCCTGTAACAGTGTGTGTGTGTGTGTGTGTGTGTGTGTGTGTGTGTGTGTGTGTGTGTGTGTGTGTGTGTGTGTGTGTGTGTGTGTCCTCCTAGGTCCCTCCGGGGTAGGTGTGAATGAGCTCCGTAGGAGGCTTATTGAGATTGACCCAAAGACATACCAGGGTGCTGTGCCACGTAAGTAAAACCTGCCGTGCTAGACTGGCATCGACTACATGGCTGCCAGGACATTTTGTAGTACCTTCCCTTACCAACTGAAATTATCATGTGTTTATTATTGTGTCTTTGATTTGTGTGCAGACACCACAAGGAGTCCAAAGAGCTATGAGGAATCCGGGAGAGAGTATCACTTTGTCAGCAGAGAAAAGTTTGAGAACATGGCATTCAATCACAAGTAAGCATCATCTTAAACAAGCATCATCTGTATGGGCTGCATTTGTATGGCCTGTAACTACACCATGTTGCATGAAGGAGCATTGAATCAAATCATCAATGTTCTTTCCATACCGAATAATTAGAAAATAGATTTTTTCTTTTTATTGAAGAAGCTTTGATTAAGCTCAAGTGTGATGTTGATATTTACACCTCCCTCTGACATTTGAACTTTCACCCTGTGACCTATCCCTCAGGTTTATTGAATATGGGGAACACAGAGGTTTTCTTTACGGTACCAGTGTTGATGCTGTCAAGCAAGTACTGGACAATGGGAAAATCTGCGTCATTGACATTGAGCCTCATGTGAGTACATCAGAAAGGTTCTACATCTTATCTTACACTGCTTATATCATCTGTTTATACTATTCTAGGGTAGTGTTCACACTATGAAGCCCCTCACTGCAAAACCTGTTTGAAAGTTCTGTTTGAAATTTGAAGTTGAAGTCACCATGGCAGCCTTAGCCTGAACTCACTTGATCTACAGTAGATCTATTGCCTTTACATTGTACTCCGTTGACTCCAGTTTTTGTGCAACTTCTTGTGTTTCTCTGTTCTCTTACATTTTCCGACATTGGCGGTGTGTTTCCTAGGGCATTCAAGCAGTGCGCACACATGAGCTGAAAGCCTACATCATCTACATCAAACCCCCCACAGCCGACAGCTTAAGGCTGACCAGGAAGGACTCCCAGATTATCACCAACTATTACATCAACCGGCCTTTCAAAGTGAGTTTTTCCTAATCAGGCACTTCCAAGTTTATGTTCTGTAGATCAGGTGGTCCTAACAGGGAGGCTATACTGGATGCATTAAGTCAAAAACATACCTGCCTTAACAATTAATCAGCTACACTATAATCAGCCACATGTATGGCTACACCAGACCTGGCCCTGCATGGTGTTTTATTGAGATTTAGATTCAATAAAACTGGTTTGAATCAGAATACAGTTTATAGTTTGTATTTAATTAAAGAATGTAATTAAATGTATTAATTGATATTATTTCTGTCTGTCTTTCTTTCTATTCTTTCCTCACTGTCTGTATCAGGATGAGGATTATGTGGACATAGAGGAGGCCAGTCGAAAGATGCAATCTCACTTCTGTCAGTTCTTTGACCATGTTATAGTGAACGAAAGCTTGCAGGACTCGTGCGTCCAGCTGCTCACTGCCGTCAGGAAAGCACAGGAAGAACCGCAGTGGGTCCCCGCATCCTGGATACGACCCATAGCACAGTCCTGAGAAATGGAGACTGTTTTGGAAGCTGTGAATGAGGAAGATGAAGAGAGATGAATATTAAGAAAGAAAAGGAAAATGAGGGAAAGGATGTCTAGGGGAGCATAATATTGAGAACAGAGAGGATGAACAGTATCATTCAAAGAAAAGGCAAGATTAGAATGCTGGCTGGTGTGATGTTTTCAAACAGTGGGGGAAAAAATCAACAAATGTATGCCTTGTTGGACATTACCATCTAAAAAATACATTTTTATCCAAAATGTTTTTATTCACAAGCACTAAAAACAAAACAAAAATCACAAAATACAACTTTTATTGTATAAATTATAAATTCTTTCTTCTTTTAATTACATGGCCTTTTCCCATGCATTTTCTGAGTTTGTTCCCAGTAACATCTGACTAAGACAACAGTGATTTAGGTTAGTTACCTGTCCATGGTTACTTTGATCACAGCACAAACAACAAATATAAGCTACAAAAAATTCTGTGAAGAAATATGTGAAAGAGAACATACTGACTCTTTTCACGGCTATGTGGCTCTGCTGATGCACACACTGCATATCAATTGTAAACCCACAATTTTTAAAAACAATTCTTATTACTCTTTGTAGTAGCCTACAAGTAAATTGATGGATGTTGTGTCCTGTTTTTGAGTGAATTCATTTTTGTTTCTTTGAATTGAATTTGTTGATTTCTAAATTGTGATTTGCTGTTTTAAATTTGTTTTATATTTTTCTATAGATCTTTAGTTGTCATCAATAAAATGACTGTGGAGAAATAAATGTTATTGATGTTTTCTTGAAATTCACTCTATCCAGTTAGACATTTGATAGACATCTCTGGCTTGGGCCCAGGCTACACTACTAGTACATTTTGGCCTGAAGGGCAAACATATAAGACCCCACAAACCATATGTTTTCTAAAAGCTTGTGCCTTATGCCCAGGATTTCACCCAAAACAAAAAAATCTTCACATCCCACCCCCCTCCTTATTTTTAAACCTATGCCTATTTTGGGGGAAAATTCAAAAAATGTGTGCATTTCTTGAACAAAAGTGCTTATGGAATATATTAGAAAGTACCTTGACATGTAATACTTTTTTTGAAAGCAGAGGGCTTCAGGATCTCAGTAAACATACATTTAGACAGGTACCACCCCCCTCCTCCCCTTGCTACCCATTTATAGATCTGCTGGTATTGGTGATTTTGGTGTATAGCCAATGCATTTGGACCTGAGGCATTAAGAGAAAACTGATCTACCCCTTATGCTATAGCCTATGTATACTTTTTCTGAAAGCTTACACTCACAGGGTGTCATATAAAATGAATTGAGACAGGTCCCTCCCTCTTCATCTCTTCACTATCCATGTGGGTGTATTTTGGGCTAATTTGATTAGTGTAGCCTATAGCTCATTTACATATTATTATTTTTTTATTTATTATATATATATATTTTTTTTTTCAAAAAACTTTACAAAAAATGCTATAAATATGGTATAAAGTTTTATTTTGATAGGACCAAAGGAAAAAATAGCCCTATTCAGATCTATTCTGGCCTATTGGTAGGCTACACATGTTGGATTGACAATAATTTAATATTTCCTCAACTAGGATTTCTTTGGATTTTAGTATGTTGTTCTGGACGCCTCAAAGAAATGATCTAAGGTGAAAAAATATTTTACAATCACTCCTGTTTTTGGCCCCCAAATTGGGCTATTTTGCCTAAATCTATATCAATAAATAATCAATAAAATTATATGATACCATACTAGGGTCTTTATGGGAAATGCGCATGCCTTCACAGACTTACGGTAGGACCATGCTGCTGGTATCTCGGGACAACAGTAAACAACCAGCACAGGGAACGCTCGGAATGCTTGATTAAAGAGGGCATGTAGTTTGGACCTAATAGTTGCATGCTTGTGTAGATTTGGTGTGAAAAAAATCTTGCAACAAAATGGATTCAGAAAGCCTAAAGGTTTGTCGCAAAAGTTATTGCATAGGATAGTTTTATTTCCTGTAGCAAGTGGTGTTAGCCAACGTTAGCAATGTAACCAGAGAGGATTCATGTAACGTTAGCCATTGATAGCTAATATGGACGTCTTGCTAATATCTTATCTTTGAACAAACAGTCGTCGCTATGATATCAGTTCACGGTGTGCTTCCTATGTCAGTGCGTAGCCTACATAAATACAGAGATTCTGATTTTTTATTTGTGTACTACCGTTCCATTCCATCTAGGTTAAGAGCACAAGAAGAAGGGAACTCCCACCCCTGCCCCAGACATCAGTAAGTAGTAGCCTAATCAGTCTAGTACTGGGTCGCTGTCCCATGCGATGCAATGGGTTATCAGTGTAATAACATGAAGTTATAGCATGTATTTATTATTGGGCAAGAAACAGCAATTTATTACCTTTTATATGCAACATGGACAAAGAGTAAAGTTGCTAACGTTACAACCCAATGAAAGCCAGGTGACATCTGACAACGAGTAACGTTAGCTTTAAGGATATGTCCTTTCGTGAGGCGTCCCAGGTTCTTTGAGGCCGTCTCCAGACCCCTGGGTGGATGGATGGTTGTCTGGTCAGAGTGTAACGTTAGTAATCCTGATACTTGGCAGATGCTGGTGGTCCGATTTAGCTCAGGATTACTCCTGTTTATCAGAGAGCAGCCACAGTCTGTTTCACACCTCACTTCAACGGAATGGCAAAGAAACTATTCGTGAGTAGTGATACCTGGAACAATCACATAAACATGCACTTTAAATTATTAAGTCTAGCTCTAGTCTTTAACGAGCTTACGTCTGTCCTGCGAGGTAGCGTGATTTAGAGTGAGTGAAGTATGAAATGGATTGATGGCACAGCGGTAGTTGCCCTTTGGCTTGTTATTAGCCATGGTAAACCTCTCGTATTCTTAATTAATTGCATTTAATTTAGCCTAGATTTCATGTAGGAATAGTTAATGTATAATCAACGTAATGTCATTTGCTTGTCACGGATCTTACCTCTTATGCAATGTACAGTAGTCCTTTAGCCTACAAGTCATAGACAATGAATTTATGTTCATCTCAAACCTTTTTGGGCTCAGAACCATTGCATTTTTCCTCCAATTCACGATTTGGGTTGTTTCATCTGGTATAACACTGTTGTATGTTTATTTTTGTCCAGTATGCATAATTCATAAACAAGATATAATTTGTAATGGTTTATGGTGAAATTCATGTTATAGACTTTATTATTTACATTTTTCTTTGTTTTGACAGCGAGGACGAACCCTGCCCTCCTTGGCCAGGTGAGTTGTCACCCTTGGCCTCTATTTTTGAACCCATTTGCCACTGATAAGCTAATTAAAGCGTAGCCTAGCATGTAGACAAGACAACACAAATCCCTTTTTTTGTTCCAGCTTTCTTACACCTCCTCTCTGACCCAAAAACTAATTTTATCACTTTCTCTTCTCTCCCCTCTTCTTTGCTGAATTCTTATGATGCTGAAATGAAGTGACGACACACTAGGTGAGTAAACACAGCGAGTAGCACAGATAAGACAGCGGGCTCCTTACACAACATACATGGATGAATGCCAACAAGCCTAAATTAGATGTGGTTGGTGCTTGCCCATAGTTTTTATAAGATATCCATGTTTAACATTCTAATGTCATTGTGTCATATTGCTCATCTGTGTTGTTACATGTCTGCTCTTTAGCCGGTGTCTGACTATTATTTTGTAATGCACATAATGTAATGTAATACACATGCATCATGTCTTGCTCTGTGGAAACCCTCTCAGATGATGTGCCACTGCCCAGAGCCAGAAGAAAAAAGGCCAAGAAAGAGGCTGATGGCACAGAAGACACAGAGGGTGAGTCCTGGCATAGATTTCACCTTAGGAAAGTGGAGGAGAGGACAGGGAAGTAGCCAGAGTTGCATAGATCAATATAGCCTATGTGAAAACCAGTTTATGACGTGCTTCAGAAGAATAAAATAGATTGCTATAGTAATGTACAACAGGTGTGAAAACATACACAGCAAAAATACTTGATTATCAGTACAAAGGCACAAAAATGCTGATAATCACACATATTTTCCTGTATGTGTGTTTGTGTCTGTATGAAGATACCGGCATGGAGATGGGCAGCCTTGCGAGTCGTAGACAGTCAGAGAGCCAAACGCCTGTGACGCCTGAGCCACAGGAAGTCCCTGTTCCGAGAAAAAAGAAGAAAAAGAAACAGCACACTATTGGTAAGACAACAAGCCCATGGAAAAAAAAACTCTTTCAGTGTTTTTACTGACTACTGGTCATCTCTAATAAAAGTACAGTGCAATACAGGTTTTTTTTTTGTTTTTTGCTTTGATGTTGGCCCTCAGATCAAGAGGGAGACCAGGCAGGTCTGGTGAATGGAGATACTATTGAACAGGTCACAGATGGAGAGGAGATCCCACGAAAATCCAAAAAGAAGAAGTGAGTTCCTGCCCAGGCAAAATCTACACAATCTAATCAGTTTTATTTGCACTTCCCCCTATGCTGAATATATTAAAAATAGATGGTGTGAGCTGGTTTCACCCTAATTAAAAAAGTGTGCATCTACAGTGCTATTGTCAACTTTATTGCTATTAACAGTGCTATTGTCGACTTTATGTTATATACTGTGATATACAGTATACTATCATAGCTAACACATGATTTTATAGACCACTATAAGGATTTGATCTTTTGGGGGGGAAAAACAGAAAGCAGTAAACGGATTAAACTAAATGGGAGTAATACAAGTTCTGCACACCCTTTATGCAAATCTCAGGAAGCCCAAAGTGGTGGAGATGCAGTATGTTAATGACCTGGATGTGGAGGAGGATGACATCATATCTGACGTCCAGTCCCCGATCCCCCAGCATTCCCTGTTCTCTGCCCCCGTTGGACAGAGCCAGCCTGTGGGGAAAGTGTTTGTGGAACGCGGCCGTGAGTGTCCTCTTTTTGCAAGCCTTTGTTTTACATTCTCCTTCTTCAGTTCACTCTAGGAGTGAATATCCTACCGTGTTTTGACATTACTCACTCCTGTGTGTGTTTGTGTGTGTGTGTGAGTGTAGGGCGCTTTCAGGCTGCTGATCGGATCGACAAACGGAAGACGAGTGATCAGCTAGACACAAACTTCATGGATATCCAGTCCATGTGGACCACCAGAGATGTCTCTCTAAAAGTGCACAGTGGATTTAGGTGTGTGTGTGTGTGTGTGTGTGTGTGTGTGTGTCTCTGTGTGTGTGTGTGTGTGTGTGTGTGTGTGTGTGTGTGTGTGTGTGTGTGTGTGTGTGTGAACATTTTATGTGAGGAAATTAACTGTGCAATATGTATTTTTTTGTAACTAAGAAGTACTACCTGCACAAATGATGACACCATCTTCAAAAACTTGATTCAGATGAGGATGATGGACTATGTAACCTTAAATAATACTCCATGCTCCATATCCTTGCAATGTAAGTTGATAGAACTTTTTCTCTCGTTCTTTTGTCTTTGCAGGGTGATTGGCCTGTTTTCTCACGGGTTCCTTGCGGGGTACGCAGTGTGGAACATCATTGTGATCTACGTTCTGTGTGGAGATGAGTTCAGCACCCTGGGTAACCTTCTCCAGCAGTACCACAGCCTGGCCTACCCCTCCCAGTCTCTGCTCTACCTCCTGCTGGCTCTCAGCACCATGTCTGCCTTTGACAGGTACACACTAGGACTGACCTCCATTGCATGATTCAGTATCTTCATACTGTATACACCTTTATACATATCATCCGGTGGAATGGAATTCTGTTTTCTGATTGGCTGTCTGTTAGGGTAGGGACACCTGTGACGTTTGTCAGGTAAAAAAGTTTTACCAGCGTTCCTTATCAATGCTCTTTAGAATGCAGCCTTGTGGATCTTCTTTTATAAAAAAAAGTGCCCAACCGAACAGGTTAACTTCTTTGTAAACAGAGCCACGTTTCTTTTATGTTTTAAAGACTTGCTTAACGTCCACACGTTTTAGTTGCAAGTCAGAGCTGCGCCTTTGGGCTGTTCTTCACCTCCACCTCGTCCATTATAACCTTATACTGGGACACCTTGGCGGCCGTTATCCCTTACACGTCTATATAATACTGTATACACCTTTAGATATCATTCAGTGTTTGGGGTTTATTTGTTCTGACTTGACACCGGTGATGCAGCTTTCTGTCTGTTCATGTTGTACCTCTGCATATTTAAACTCTGCATAAAGCTTAAGTTTACAGACTAAATGGATCAGTGTTTGAAACAAATGTTGCATAATGGAGCCTGAAGTGTTATAATGTAATTACTGGTACATTGCATTGGGCAGACTGATTCAGAGCATTCTTTTTTCAGAACACTTGTCTTTTCTCTCTGCTTACAGGGTGAACTTGGCCAAAGCTACTATAGCCATGAGAAGTCTTCTCATGCTGGATCCTGTTGCTTTAGCCTCTTTATGTAAGTTTGTGTCAGAACCTGACACACACACACACACACACACACACACACACACACACACACACACACACACACACACACACACACACACACACAAACTCACTTGGACTGTATTTGCAATGTATGTACAAAATCCTGGTTGATTTCATTTAACCTCACACACACACACACACACACACACACACACACACACACAAACTCTCTTGGAATGTATTTACAATGGCTGCCTAAATTAGTGTATAGCATGTCCAGATTGCATCGTGGTTGATTTCATTTAACACTTGTGTTTTATTATCTGTCCATCTAATGTCTTCCACTGTAGTCTACTTCTCTGCTCTGGTGCTCAGCCTAAGCCAGCAGATGACCAGTGACCGCATTAACCTCTACCCAACTGCCAATTCAACCCTTTGGTGAGCCTCTGCTTCTCTCTCTCTTCTACTCAGGATGCTCCAAGCTATTGAGTTCAGTATTTTCCTCAAACATATGAGGGGATGGTCCTAGATACAGCAGCTCAATCTAATTTCACATGATTTAGACTAAGAACTTCCTTCAGGATCAATAAAGTGCTATATTATCTAAGGATGACTGACAATATCCACATCATATTAGCAAAGGTGCTGCACCCGTCATTGCTATACTGCTCCATACAACAGGAGGTGTGAGGGGTCAATTATCAACAGAATGTGTGCTCGTTTGCCTAATTTGTGCAGTCACTTTTCAAGTTGTCCACTAAAATTGAGGTTCTGTTTAGTAAAATTTAGTACATTTCCTTGAGAATGGAAAAATATAGTAGTACATCCCAGGTTGTGTGCAGTATGTAGCACAGCAGTATGCCATTTCAGAACCATAGCTGTGACCATAATTGACTCTTCTCTAGGCCTCCTGGCTCTGAGAGCTCCATCCTTTACCCCTGGGTCATAGTGAACTTGGCCGTCACACTACTGGTGGGACTGGCCTGGGCCCTCATTGCAACCGGACCAGAAACAGACCACACAGAAGGTACGGTGGCCATGTGCAGTGTTCATTCTATACTGCTCAAAAGATTTTAAGGAACACTTGGAAAACACACTTGATCTCAATGGAAAGAAATATATATATCACTTTCTACACAGATATGGATAGGGTAAGGTTTTAAGAACAAAATGATGCCACATCCTTTAACTTAAATAAAAGATTCTGGCCTACAGAGGGCTTAATGTACAGACCCAATAAAACAAAAGTGTTCTTTTACATTTTTTGAGAAGTATATAATGTTGCTACAGATTCACCAGATTTATAATTTGTCCTCTGCTTTCCCTAGAGTTCCTGTTGTCCATGGAAGTGGAATACCCCAAACCATTAGAAAAGAATGAAATGCCAGCCTGAGGCTACTTGCACCAAATGCACATTTTCACACCTTTATAAGAAAAAAAAAATGCTTTGTAAGCCATCTGTCTGTAAATACACTATTTTTGTATGATCACATAGCATTTGACTATTTAATACTTGGACTCACATTGTATGACAATTTTTTTTAAAGAAATAAATCTGTGTATACTTTTATACCTGAACATAATCATTCTTACACTTTCTTTGAAGGTATTAATATTGACACACACACACACACACACACACACACACACACACACACAATACAGTATATCCTAATGGTCAGAAAAAAATTCTGCAGGTAGGTTATTAGTTGAATTGTGCATAAAAGAAAAAGAGACGTAACAGAAACTATAGTGCAGTCCTTTATTCTCATGTATTCAATGAACCGCTGACAGTTTGCAGCGGTTTCCGCCTCCTGCTGAATAGCGTCACCACCAGGCCACACAGTCCACAGATGGACAAAGCAATCACACCCAGTAATGCACAGCTGATGAAGTAGGACACTAATGGAAGGAAAGACAGTTACACTGGACCATTCGAGACAAAGCAATACGCTTTTAGATCACCAAAATTGACATTGTTGAGGGGAGAAAATATAATCCTAAAACAACAACTATATCAAAAAGTTGGTGTCACAAGAAATTGTCTCACCTTCTGGTGCCCCGTCGTCACTCCTGCTGGAAACAGGCCCATTCAATTGGCTAATGTTGAAGAAATCTGGCCAGTCATCAATCAGGATTACTTGACCACTAGAGACGACTTGCTCAGGAGAATCCCTCACAGAGTCAAGAGCTCTTCCTGTCAAGAGAGACAGAAATACTTGGTCAATTACTACAAAAGTTCATGACACCTTCGTAGAAAATTAAAACATTATGACACTCTGACATTATGTGAAGTGTAAATGCAAGTGTGTTAATATGAAAGAGTATACATTTTGTTTTCTTTTAAGCATTCATCATTATTAACCAAAGTTTATATCTTTTGAGCATGATTTCGATCAACAGTCACACTTGAAG
This sequence comes from Sardinella longiceps, assembly GCA_027497455.2. Classification (NCBI taxonomy): domain Eukaryota; kingdom Metazoa; phylum Chordata; class Actinopteri; order Clupeiformes; family Clupeidae; genus Sardinella; species Sardinella longiceps. Next base: position 23,692,061 of record JAODXP020000031.1, read on the forward strand.
TTCAGACTACTCTCAAAATAAAGTTGAAGCTGAAAAGATCTTGAGTAGGATCACAGATGTGAACAGGAGTCAAGGGCTTCTTACGTTTCCTGCTGCACGCCTGCTGACAGGAGCGACCGTTAGATGTGTGGCATACAGAAGTGCTGCAGTGAATGTACACCTGGGAAACACACACACACACACACACACACACACACAGACACACACAGTTCAGATGTGCCAAACTCAACTTCATACAACAGATTTCTAAAAGCTTTTTCTTTAACTGAACCCAAAGGAATGCAACTGGTAAGGGATGACAGGTCCCATTTCTGGGTGGGAAGGAAAAGCTGCGGTTCATACCATCTGTTGCAAGGGAATGAAAGACTCCTGCTCCACAAAGGTGAACATCTTGACGACAAAGCGCTTGTGGTGGGTAGGGTAAAGAATCCCAGAGGAGGACTCAACAGGCACCACTGTAGTCAGGTAGCGGTCCTCTGCATACGGGCACCTCAGGGAGGGAAGGAACACTCAAAACCAACTTGGGGCTTACTACACCCAGGTGTGATGTGGCTACAATCAAACAATTACCCCACGTTATTGCCTTACCCATCCAACAGGAGGTCCCATTGTGGAAGGCTGCCAGGATCCGAGGATGAGGTGGCCCAACAGTGTTCCAGAAGCAGAACGATATTTGGGTCCGTCCTCTCCGGGATTCGCACGTCAACATGGACTGGCTCCCGCAGAACTTTGGTCACGGGATAATCGTCCTCTGTGTAATATGAACTGTACACATCCTCTGAACAACAAGACCCAAGACAAACAAATGAACATATGACTTTTCAATTCAGCATAAGCCACATTTATTGTTTAGTCTCAAATCAATTTCAAACCATTTGTTCTTTCTCTAGATGCCATTAAAAAGATGTCAGAGAGTAAACCAACCATCTGTGCATCCTTTAGCTGTACAAACACCATTAGCCAACCTGAGCTCAACTGCTATTGGCCCCTCCTGGACTATGGATGGAGGAGGAGGGAGTGCATTTACTTCAACCACAAGAGCCTTCACAGTAGTGCTAGAGTAACGGCACTGGAATGACAACCTGGCAGGGACACAGACGCAGATCAGGTTCGCAGAGTCTGTACTGTATGTATTTTAGGCACAACTACGCACATTGCATGTATCCTACATGTACACGCACCATCGCACACACTTACTCATAGGAACTATCTCTTGTGATGGAGCCATAAGGTCCAACCCCCACTTCATACGAGGATGACATGATGTTCTCATACACAATGTAGTCACCCTCCTCCTGTTATCATACAAAGTGAGAAAAGCACCTGGTGAAATAAGGTGCAAGATAATCTGATTGATAAGCATGCCTGATCTGAGATGAATAAAAAGGAATCTCCAGCAGGTTACACACACACACACACACACACACACACACACACACACACACACACACACACACACACACACACACACCTTCATTGTAGTCCCACAGCTGCTTACAGGAAACTCATAGACAGCAAAGACTGCTGTGATAACAGGGCGACAGGAAGGACCTTCTTCTGCCAAGTTGATGGAATCCAGGCTAAGAGGCGGTTGAGTGGCATCCCTGGCAACCACAACCACAAACTTGCCTTCGCTGGTACATTGCAGGGTCACTATTTTGGTGAATAAGAGCAGACACATTCTAAACATGCAGCCATGTTTTTATAAGGTTGTAATCACAAAATATTTCGCTACCAGGTTAACTGTATTTCTAAAAAATATATATATAATTTGGTAGTATTTTTTTAAAATCACCTGACAATCCATAAAAGCATTGGCGTCCATCATAACAGCAGTTGATGGCCTCGCACTCAACGCTGGTTGTATCCGGCTCCCCGCACGGAACTCTGTCAAATTCCTCGACCTGACACCGTTGAGAAGGAGCGGAGAACTCTTTGGTCTCACTACGTGATGGATTCCTCTGTTTAGGCGTTTGCAGTAGGAGTGGATTCTGAGGCTGGGCAGGCTTTTGTTGCACCTGGACAGGTCTTCTTTGGATTAACTGACCCTGTGGAATACTTTGCCACTGGGCATTTGACAAAGTTAGGTACATGAATAGCGTTTGTGTTACACACAGACTTTGCCCTTTCAGCATGGTTCCACCTGTCAGTAGCCTAGTCTAAAAAGAGGGATCAGCCTATCACTCAATCTTATAGGCTGATTTTAATCTATTCCATAATTGGGAACGCCCTCTAATTAGATAAAACAAAAGTTAAAATTCAATTTTATTTATTAATTTGTTACAGAATCATTTTTGGCTTTCTTTTTGGCATTCATGTTTCCCACGGAAACTTTTGACGCAGGTGCCTCAAAAGCCAGAGACCAGGCAAAAAGTGCGTCTACGATCGATTGCTCGGCAGTGAATTCTTTCACCTACAGGATGTTTAGTCGAGCCCAGACGTTTACGGATGTTTCATTTGGTAGACGTGGTGGCTGGCAATAAGTTTGTTAGCCAGTTATGAAGACATATTTCGCCAAGAAATAAGTTTTCCCTTGTGCATCCGGAACCATGCTAGATTTTGTGATATTTGCGGTGACATTTGTTGTTATCCTGATCGGAGCGGTGCTTTATCTGTACCCGGTAAGAAAGTAGCATTCTTTCTTTCCTCCAACTTGGGCGAGGTTTCTTTCTCTTGCCAGCTGTGACAGTTGATTTAAAGCCTTAAGCACATTGTATGACGCTAGATCACTAACAGCAGATAAGTCGAGTATGATTTTTAATACACTAAATTCATCTGGATGAAAACTACAACATGGAAGTTTTTGTTTGAAGTCGTTGACAATTCAGAGTGAATTAAGATACTCCAAATGAATGATCACAGTTATTTCATGACTCCTACACCATAACTGTCATGTAGGCTAATCATTTTTTTCTTTAAGTCTTCGAGACGAGCATCTGGCATTCCTGGCCTCAATCCCACTGAAGAGAAGTAAGGTTTTATTCTGCATCATTTTAATGTCACAACTATTACGAATTCAGGGTCACATGGCCAACTGTCCTCACGCTTTTCCATGTCTTCTTCATCAGGGATGGGAACTTGCAGGATATTGTCAGCAAAGGCAGCTTGCATGAATTCCTGGTGGGCCTTCATGACCAGTTCGGTCCAGTGGCATCTTTTTGGTTTGGCCGGCGTCCTGTGGTCAGTCTGGGAACTGTGGATCAATTGAGACAACACATAAACCCCAACAAAACCAGTAAGTTCCATACACATGTAGGATAAAAATCTAAAATGAATTCCCTAGGCTGTTCCTAGTAGAATGGTAGGCTTATGTGTTCACAGTAATGAAATACAGAGTTCAGATGCACTGTAGGCTGCTCACAATGATGTACTACTCTGCAGCGGATTCTTTTGAGACGATGCTGAAGTCATTGCTGGGCTACCAGGCTGGCGGTCCCAGTGCTGGAGCAACAGAGGCTGTCCTGAGGAAGAAGATGTACGAGAGTGCCATCAACACCACTCTGAAGACCAATTTCCCTTTGTTGCTGAAGGTAACACACCATGGTTAGGCTAGACGCACGCACGCACACACACACACACACACAAACTTTTTAAGGTGCAGTAGAGGAGTGTTTTTCCATTTATTTTAGCACTGTCAAGCTGTAGGGGTTGCCTCTGGCAAAGAGCTGGAAACTCTTCAACTTTTGGCTGCAGCTTATCAAATTGTAACAGAGATGGCAATTAATCAAATCACAGCATCCATACTCTTAGTGACATCATTGCACTGTCTGCATTACCTTAGGAGACCTGGCTCTGACATGATGCACTGGTCATCAGTAGGGGGGCCTTCACATCTGTTGAGCAGTGGATTATCAAAGCAAGATGTTGCAATTGTACTTTCACATTGCATTGTTGTACAATTGCATTTAAGGATGGAACATACTGTATCATAGCTGGACACCACTCATTCATTCTCTCTCTCTCTCCATCATACTCTTCTCTTTTCTGTCTCAGTTGGTGGATGAGTTGGTTCTGAAATGGCAGTCTACCCCTGAGTCCCAGCACACTCCCCTCTGTGCTCACCTGCTTGGTTTGGCCATGAAGACTGTCACTCGGCTAGCCTTGGGAGACAAATTTGCCAATGATGTCGAAGTCATCCGCTTCCGAAAGAACCATGATGCGGTAAGACACCTGTCTTTGGAATGTTTTGTTGAGTCTGTACTGTTATTTTATTGCAATATTACATTTTTTCATGTTTGTTTTTCAATTTCCATAGGAATACAGGTTTAAATAAATTGTCATTGTCAAAAAATATTTTCAATCCAGCTTTATATAATAATGATGTGACCCTTCTTGTACATTGTGATCTAACTGCTAGATCTGGTCAGAGATTGGAAAAGGTTACCTTGATGGGTCTATGGAGAAGAGCTCTAGTAGGAAAGGGCACTATGACAGCGGTATGTACCCTTGTACCAAAGCCTCTTTTTCATCTAATTATTTAGGGCACAATGAACCCCTAGTTTTATGTGTCTGTCTGTGTAACAATTAACACGTGTGTGTGTGTGTGTGTGTGTGTGTGTGTGTATGATGATGATGATCATGATGAATTCCAACAGCTTTATCGGAGATGGAGTCAGTGTTGAAGTCTGTGGTGAGAGACATCAAGGGGAACAGCTCTGGCCACCACTCATTTATGGATTCCCTCATACAGGCTAAACTCTCTGAAAACCAGGTATTATGCACCCGCTAGGTTACCTGTCTGCACAGAGGACAGACACTGGACCAAGACTACTTTAAATGCTACTTGCATACTTGCATCCAGCCTGACAAGCCATACTATAACATTAGAATGTGTAGCCTGGATAGACCAAACTCAATCCTGTACCTATTGCTCGTTGCTAGACATACTGGCTGAGCAAATCTACATCTAGGGTACATCTAGATGCCTAAGCTAACTTACATCCTCATTCTTGTAAAAGTGTGTTGAGTTTCATTACTATTGTCACATGTCCATAATCTGATTCCACTGATTCTGTCCTTGTAGGTAATGGAGGATGCAATGGTCTTCACTCTCGCTGGCTGTGTCATCACTGCTAACTGTGAGTTAGTGATTGTTTGCTAGAGCCTAGACCTCCATCTCTTTATCATCTATCTTTATCTTTATCTATCTATCTACCTCCAGCCTCCACCCTATTTTTGTTTTTGTTTTGACTCTGTATTGGAAGTCTTCTCTCACTTTTTTTCCAGTGTGCATATGGGCTGTGCATTTCCTCTCCACTGCTGAGGACGTGCAGGAGAAACTGCTGAAAGAATTCACAGAGGTGTTGGGAGATGAGCCTATTACCCTAGAGAAGATTCCGGAACTGAAGTAAGAAAAGAAAATATCCTGTCAGTCCTGTTAGTCATTTTGTGCCACATGTTTCACTCTGTATTTAAATCACTTTATAAATATTTTTTTACAGGTATTGTCAGCAAATTTTGAATGAAACTGTGCGAACAGCCAAGCTCACACCCATTGCAGCAACCTTACAGGAGGTGGAGGGAAGAGTCGATGAGCATGTCATTCCTAAAGAGGTGACTGAACGCATCCATGCACTTCTCTCTTTCAGCATGAAGTTCAGTTGAAGTAAGGATGGATGGAAAGTTCCTAAAGTTAATGTGCTTTTTATAGGTGCTTTGTAGTATAGCTACTACTCGTTCAAATTATTATGTAAGATGTGTGAAATGTTTTGATTAACTTCTTTGAAACTGATTTCTTTGTTGTATATTTCAGACTCTTGTCATCTATGCTCTCGGTGTTGTACTCCAAGATGGAGACACATGGCCTCTGCCATACAGGTTTGTCTGGAACAAAACCCTTTGAGAGAAAATAGTGATTTGACTTCTGCAATCAGTCTTTCTCAATCCGCTGCCGTGTCCAGGACATCTTTCCATTAAAACTCATATGCTGCTCATTATGTCTTCTCAGATTTGACCCTGACCGATTCAAAGAGGAGGACTCTAGGAAAAGCTTCTCCCTTCTAGGATTCTCTGGGAACCAGGCATGCCCTGAGCTAAGGTAAACAAGAAGTTTACCTGTGTGCATATAATATTCATTTTATTTTTTATTCATACTGGAATCCTTTCGAACAAACAAAAGCCTACATTAGGCAGCAAAGTGAATTTGAACATGTGTTTCCTTAGCCTTTTTCGTTTGGGTAAGATTTTCTGCAGCTCAAGCCTCAGAATTCTGAACACCCCCTCTGCTGGCTCTCCTTGTGTGCAGGTTTGCATACACAGTGGCCACTGTGCTGCTCAGCAGTGTGATTCGCCGGCTGAAGCTACATGGTGTGGACAGGCAGGTAGTAGAGGCCAGATACGAACTTGTGACCACGCCCAAAGATGACACCTGGATCACAGTCAGCAGCAGGAAGTAAACCAGGACTGCGTAGCATCCCCGATTCCTTGCAGCTCTTTATCTTAAGCGGGAAGTGATGGTGAACATAGTTCAATGATGGTATGTGATGGGGAACATGGCGCCGTCACCGAGTCTGATGACATCACAGTGATGCAACTGTGTCCAGTGGTCAGATAGACATTTTACATACATTTTGCATTTCTATTTTATATGGAGCGACTGGTTTGGAAAACGGTTTGATAAATGGATGAACAAAAACCCTCTGCTGAGACTGATTTGAATGAGCCAAGTATGTTCAAAATTGTTATTATCAGTGACCACCGTGAAATGCTTATGAAAATGCGAAAACAACAGGCCTCTTTAAGCACCACAAGTGCCATGGCTGTTGGCCTAAATATGATCTCTTTTACATTTCTGGATGTTGAGTATTGACTTTTACAGTTTAGTAGACATTGTGGGGTGTAAACATACCACTAATGAAAAAGACGAAAGTCTTGATCAATCTTAAACATTCCAAATCCATTTCCTTATCCCTGTTTGAAGTAAAAAAAAAAAATATATATATATATAAATTGAATTGAAACTGAAATGTTCAGATTATGACATCACCTTTAGTACAGATATTGTCTTTGTTAATAAAACATGAATGAAATGAAATGTAATTAAATTGTGGCAGTTTTTTTTTTTTTTTTTTGGCTACAGAAATTTTAGGTTATAAGGTGGATGAATGACAATTTGCCATACTGACAAACATTAATTGTAATTCAGTAAACTACTTGGCCTAATCCAGGTACTGTATGTAGCCAATAATCTGATTGATGGAAAGGACATTTTCAAATCCAATTTTAAAACAAAAATTATCTTCAAAATCAGCTTTATTATGAGATGGGTGTAGCAAATACAATAACTGGATCTAATAATATACGTACGTACATATATACAAACACAACAAATGTAAGATCCATGGAGCGCTACAAAAACTAAACACAATTGTGTCATGTACAACAGAAGCTTGAGGGCAAATATAAAAATATACTATGAAAACAAGCAACAATGTTTTTTGCACTTAATATAAAATAACTCCTATGTAATGAATCCTAAGTACATGATACTCATTATTTGTAATGCAGTTAGGAGAAGGCAAGCATACCATTTTCTAGACAAAGTGAACAAGTGAAAAACTGAATATATCTTGTTCTTAGAGCACATGCAGGTCTATGACATGAGAACTGTGTGAGATTTACGCAGGGTCTTATTTGACAAGAAGTATTGCCAGCTACATTAAGTACTGCCAACAAGAAACACAGGTGAACCCTTATTGCTATAGTAAATGAGAAGATGAATGATCTTTCTGTGCCTTCAGAGTAGGCACCTTAACTATCTAGTCAGTTGTTAGTAATCCATGTAAATCCACACTTTTTACTTGTCATTGTTAGTCCCTTTCAATACATTATTCCTGTAAACATTCACATTATCTTGCAACTGTAAAGACACTGACTAAATTAAAACCAAACTCTATACTTGTAGTGGGTAGGCCTAGTACACGCTAAATATATCACAGGTTATCAAGAAATATTACCGGTAAGCTAGAATGTGCTACAAAGCAAAACCAAACCGTTTAGTTATTAAAGAACTACAAAAATTTGGCGCAATTAATCTTGATGTAGGTTTATAATGAAATGGAAGATATTAATTTCTAATTTCCATTACCACAACATTGCTGAAACATTTATTCCACCCAAAATCTGTCTGTGTATCTTGCTGTTACTGATTGCTTGGAGTGATTTTGACATTCACAAAAAGCGAAGAGGGATGGATGCTAGTTCCGTCTTTGGAGAGCAGCTGAATGTGCCTGTACCCTGAAAAATGAAGAGGGAAAGAGACCAAAAGCTTAAAGCACAACAGCAGGTTGCCATGCCTTTAAGTAGATAGTCTTATTGTGAAACAGTTGGATTGCATACAAGGGGCAGAGAAGTGCTCTGCTACTGTGCGTCCTTACGTTATAGGTCTGGTTTACTGTTTAGTCATTTGTCTGTTTAGTTTTTAGTGTTTTATGATGGCTATTTGGGTTTCTCTTCTTCCGTAGGTGGAGTACTATATAGTATATAGATGACATTTATGATGGTGACTCACCTTGTTGGATAGACATGAATGGCAAAGTGTACTGCCCCACAAAGTCATTCTTGGAGGTCTTGTCATAGTCCTCCACCAGGAAGCGCACCAGAGCAAGCTCAGGGGTGTGGATGGTGAAGTTAAGGGTGTCGTTCCACACCGGATTAAAGCCTGGGGGTCATGGAGCACAAGCTCTCTCAGTATAAATTATAAATTATAAATTATAAGTTATAAGTATTTTTTAAGAATTATGGCTGTGGTAAGAAATATGGAATTATGGTTTCAATCAGCAAGATGACTTAATTCCATCAAGTTTTTCCATTTTGTCATTTAGCCAAAACAAACTGTAAACCAACCAACTAATTAACTAATCTGTGAAATGGCTGTAAATTACTGTTACCTAACAATTAACTGTTATTTGTTAAAAGTTAATGAACAACTCACTGGTGTAAACAAGCTATTCAATACCCATTTATAGAAGACGGTTATTATAAAGTGCTATCAATTCTTAAAAATGTGCAGACTCCTACCGTTGTTGTCGATGTATTTGGTCTCCTGCTTTGCCTGGTCCATAGGAACTCCATAGATTTCTACCCTCACTAAAGGATCCACAATGGACCCCTCTTTAATGCTCACCTTTGGAAGCTGCTGGCCACTTATCACCTGAAAAAGAGCCATTATGAGAGCTTGAGATTGATTAACATTAAAGACCACACTGATTTAAAGGAGAAATCTGGAGTGAATCAGTCAGTAGTGCTCTTGTTCAGAGTCACCGAATGCTGTCTGTAGGAAAAAGAACCAAAAAATTTGATGCAACATATTGTAGTTGGAATAACAAACCAACAGCTATTGTTAATGGAATGGGGCATAGTGAAATGAAACTTTAAGTAAAGAACTGTGCCCCATTCTCTGACAGCCTTTTGTGATTTCAAACAACAAGGCTATGAATTGATTCACACCAGATTGTTCTTTTAAATGATAAAACAATGTGTTAAGTGCTTAACTATAAAGCCAATTTTATGGCTAGGCTAAAAGTAGTGTAAGTGGCTACCAAATTGGGATGTTTCCCAAACCACAATTTTGTTGGTTACCATGGAAGAGCCCAACAACCAACTACTGCTGTTAAGTAGCTAAGTGGATAATTAACTGTGGTTTTAGAAAACACAACCAGGCTTGTACCTGAATAGTTAGCTTGAGGGGCTGGTATCCGACATGGTTCTGGGGGTGATCTGGATTGAACCCTCTCTCAGAGCTCCTCATGAACTCTGGTTTCAATATGTAGCCACAGCGACCATTTTGACTGAAAAGTCCATCATTGACATCCATTTCGGCCCCAGCTGTTTGGAAGTTCAGTGCAACTGCAGTATGCAGAAAAGCATAAGGACAGGATCACTTAGCTATTACCATACTTGTTTAACCAAGACAAATGAACAAATAAACAAATGTCCTCACCAATTTGGCAACCTACACTCCACATTTCCTGTGGATTGTAGTTTGAGGAGGCTGTTCGTAAACCACTTGGATAGATTCTGGACATTTGTCTTGCATTGTGAACCACAAATTCAGCCCCTAAATGGACACACACACACACACACACACACACACGCAGGTACAATGTGATGAGCCTATGACCAGCATTTTCCCCAGATTTCAAAATGGAATCACCAGATGGGCTCAGAGCATGGCAGCTCACCTGCCTCTTTCATGTACTTGCGGGCCTTTTTCTCTGTGAAGGAGGAGATCTCGTAGAATTTGGCAGAATTGCGAGACTCCTTGAAGCTGCGGAAGTGCACGCTCTTGCAGTACACCACACAGTCAGACAGTTCCTTGGACAGTTGCTTGGACTGTTCCTTGGGCTTTTGTGATGAGAAGACAAAATCCAAGATTGAAAGTCATTTGCGACCCCAAACCCCAAATAAATCTTTCTCTATGAAGTAGTGCTGTCAAACGATTAAACGAAATAATCTGATTAATCACAGAACTTTGCCGTGATTAATCATGATTAATCACCCTTAATCACAACTCATGTCTTCCAGTAAGAATTTGGATGCTAGGGTATGTTGGACCCTTATTTTGCCATGATAAGACCGTCACGCTAAATGCCTGGCTTTGTTCTTTTCAAATGTGCAATTCACGCCTATCCCTTACCCCAACAAATTTCCCAAAGATCAACCTTCAGCTGTTGTTGGACATTCAGGAGTTAGGCCATAATTTTTTGTCTTGTTTGACTTAAAAGCCTAGCCATTTTCTATCTGAAATTGAACACAATACATGCTATGAAAGTGGAACCATATCCATCAGGATTAATCTGAGTCAATCTTTTTGGATTAATCACTTGTGTTAAAGCTTTAATTTTGCTAGCACTAGTATGAACTGGAAACACGACACAACAATAAAAAGACCAACATGGATCTGAATTACTGATTACTGTTAGATCTGTGCTTGGTTAGATGTGTGCTTGAGGTGTTGATAATATAAAAATATAAGCAGTGAACTGACACATTTAAAGGTAGCGTTCAAGAATCTAGAGTAACGTTCACACATTTAATATTCGTCAGCTTCAGGGAAACCAGTTTGGTAGCACTTTATAATAACCATCCTCTATACATGGTTATTAAATAGCTTATTAACATTAGTAAGAAGTTAATTGGAAAGTTTGTGGTTTCAACCAGTCAGATAATCAGGTTTTCTTCATTTTATCATTCAGTCATAACAAACTGTAAACTGACTCTTAACTTACTAACTGACCCTGGAATTTCTCTGTTGTAGATATTTGTACAGTTCATTATTTTTGTAGATAGATATTTGTATGTGCATTTCCTTTATGTCCATTGGAAAAAACACAAAAAAGCAGAGCAATAAGGCAAATTTCAGAAATTGTGCATTTTCTAGGAAAAAACATACAGGGGCACCAACACTTATGGCCATGACTGTAAATAATAAATATAAGTGACTTTTATTGACTGTTATTGCACATCGGGGTAGCCTCCTCACTGCCATTGTGATGCCCTTCGCTTTTGTTTCATGGTAGTCATCCAAGTTGTCCCATCATGCAGAGCTTGATGAAACGGTGAGGTTTGGCTTGCACCACGGGGGCTCAGAGCCAAAATCATTAGCCAGGCTCCCCACAATCAACACCTGGCCCACAGGTGAAAACCGATCCCATCTCCTTTACTCCGGAGCAGACTCGCAGCCCGCTTGCTGTCGGTCTGTCCGTCAGACATCTGTCAAACACAGCCGACGAAAGCGCGGCCAGTCAAGCAATGCTTGGCACGCGTGCCCGAACCCAGGGTCACTCACAGTACCAGGGGTGGAATCCTGCTCAGGAACCACATAGAGGCTAAAGCTAAAGCTACTAACAAGCTGATTGCCAACTCGCTCATATTGTATTTTTGTGTTGGTTTGTAATATATGGTCTACAGATGGGGCTGGAGAGAGTGTGGATAACGGGCCAAATTTCAATAATTTTGTCCCCATCCATAAATCTTCAGTGACCTGGGAAGCAATCATATTTTGCTAACAATTTAGCGACTTTGGTGTCTGTTGAATTTAGTGTAAAATGGATAGTTACAATGACAATACCAGACTCAAATGACAATACCATAGGCTAAAATAAGTGTACCAACGAAAAATAAACCTGTCAATGTGTAAAACTAAACAAACATGTTTCAGCAACATGTTTCAGCAAGATTATGAAACGTTATGGCGCACAGCACAGGTGATCCCTGACTGCAATTACCACGGTTCAAGGGATCAAGTGACAGGGTGGTGTATCGAAAGGAGCTACTCTGCCACACGGCTCGTTCTCACATGGTAACATGGTACAGCCATGAAGATGAAGGGAGGGAGAAAGAAAGAGGGAGCAAAAGAAGGGGATAGAGAGAAAAAGGGAAAGAGAAGGAGAGAGAGCGGACAGCTATTAGTCGTCTCCACCTTATCTCCAGTCCTAACACTGACAACAGATCTCTCTTCTACTCTTCCTCCCTCTCTCTCTCTCTCTCTCTCTCTCTCTCTCTCACACACACACACACACACACACACACACACACACGTACGCACACACACACACACACACACACACACACACACGTTCAAAGGAGATCCATCTCACCGCACCCCTCACTTGTATTCATTGATCTTTTATGAGGTAAAGCTAGTGGAACTGCTGGTAAAATACAAGCCGAAAAGAGATTGTAGCTCTGATAGAAGTCAAGTTTAACGTAAGACAGTGGTATATCATGTCCGCCCATAGGTATCTTCACAGAGTAACACAGACAGATGAAGCTTTCCATTGTCAACTGGGATTTTCCATGGTGCAATAAGCACCAAGAGCGGACTAGGCGTGTTACGCAAGCTACTTGAAAGGTGAGGAGAAGATACTGTACATACAGTACTGTTGGCTAACCATCTCAACAGTCTATGGAGGATGGATGTAAAGCTTTGCAGAATTCAGGGATCTGGTAGTGAGTTATGAGGGAGAAGAGAAGAGCTTAGGTTTAAAAAGGAGTATTATGGGATGTCCAGTACTACGTACACTCTCCTTGTTGCGGCGACGTAAGCTGTCGTGGTGTTGGTTGTCCTCGTCAATGTCAGCTGCTTCATCTTCGTCGCTAGCCTCCCCAGTCAGAGAGTCCTCAACAACACCACTCGAGCTTTTCTCGTTTATCTTCTTCCCCTTCAGCAGAAACTTCTCTTTCAGTTCCTAGAGACACACACACACACACACACACACACACACAATTAATACAAACCTTTATTATGTGTGTATACACTATCCACTGCATTCCTTTCCATGTGTAAAAGACTATAATAAACACACTATATACAGTACAATATACTATACAATCAATGTAGTTTAGACACATTATTTAACACATAGGACTGCTTTTAAACACATGGTATAGCAATTCACCTTTTTCACCTGGCCGCCATGTTCCGAACGGAAACGAGGCTCAGGTGGTAAAACTGGAGGAAGTGCCGACGAAACGTTAATGTAATTCAATTCAATTTTATTTGTAGAGCGCTCAAATACAGTGCATTGTCTCGCGGCGCTTTACAGGCAGTACGGGAAGCATCCATGAGAAACAGGGGCAAGGAAAAAACTATCTTCGCTTTATAAATATAATAATTAATAATTTCTCACAGATGTCGGACAGAAAATCTACTGCTGGTCCCCTCTCTTACTGTTGGTCAGGTGGAAAGTTGGGCATCCCATCCACAGAAGCTACTTCTGGGGAAGTTTTACCATCCAAGCCTCGTTCTAGTGCCTCATAGTGACGTAGGTGAAAAAGGTGAATACCATGAATCTTAGTAAAGTGCTCCTTAAACATCCACAGCAATTAAAATTGACTATGCTTACACAGGACAGGATGCTCTTAATTGAGTCTTACATCACTTTAATTGCATTAAACAATGAGGCCAATAAAGACAATGATGTAACATCTTGATCATCTTGCCCTGCACCATTCTCTTAGAATTACTCTTCTGCTTAAAACTTTCCATGCCTCTTCTTCCAAGAGGCCAGTCTGAATAGCCAACCAGTCATACTCTCAGCACTGGACGTGCGGCTCCCCAAACTCTATTGTGAGCTTGCATAGGTGGGAACAATATTAGGCGTTTGAATAATTCAGTACAGCCTTGTTGCACATACAGATCATATAGCACTGTAAACCCCAGGGCCTGAGAAAACAGCCCGAAAGGGAAGGTTGCAGCCCTAGGTCATTCATCCTACGACTAGCAAGTGAGATTGAAGGGGTTTGAAAAGGATTACAGAACAGAGGACTATGCAAAGCTGTCCCATTTCTCTTTCTTCCATGCTGGCAGTTTTAGATTATATTCTAGTAGATACAACACTGCACTACACAATTCTGCTCTACTTCAACTCCTCTGCTTCCAAGGCTGTGTCCACTTCAAAGTGTCCACTTATGTCTTTGGGGAACTGACCCAGGGTGTGTGAACAAGCCAGGAAGGAGAGGTGCTCACCTCAGGAGATGGGAAGCTGTTGGGGACTTTGCCATCCAGGCTGCTCTTGACCAGTTTATCTCCCAGGATCTGGATCAGGTGTTGGGCCATGGTTGTCTGCTGCTCCACACTGCAGTGGTTCTCAATGGACAAGATGACTGGGTACTTGGACACCTGGCAGCATGGCATATAGGCACAGCAAAAGAGAGAGTGAGGCAGAGACAGTGCATGTGTGTAAGTATGTAAAGCCAAGAGGAAGAGAGTGTATGTGTAAAAGAAAGAGGGATACAGAGAACAAGAGGGAAAGGAGAGGCGTGTTTTTGTGTATATGAAAAAGAGAGAAAGAGAGAGAGAGAGAAAATATGAATTATTAAAAATGGTGTATTGTGGATGTTGAAAGGCAAAACCTACCACACAGTAGTGAGCCCTACTCAGGCAGACAGGGGTCGGGCAGACACGATCATGTTGCATACTGTACCTGCCTACTACAACAGCCAAGACCCAATGCCCTATGCACCTCACCTGATCGACACGCATGGTGGGCATTGAGGGCACGAGTCAAGCACTAGTTCACCAGGTTTTTAGGGCAAACACTTGACTAACTGCTACCCTCTCCCTCCACAACAACCTACTGTAGCTGCTCACCACTGATAACACACAGACTGCTCCCAATAACTCATTATGGAATCTAAGTCTAGACTTAGATTCCAGTCTAGACTTAAAACCTTCCTCTTTGACATTTCCAATGATTAGGAATGGTGCATGGCATATCACCACTCCCCATGGGCTTTCCTGGGAAGGGCTGCCTCTGCTGTTTTTCCAAGGTGGCCATGACCACCCCCTCTGGGCTGGTGAGATGCCATACACCATACCTTAGTTATGCTGTGATAGCCTAGTGCTGCCACTTACTGCACACTTGCCATCCTGTACAACCCTCTTTCTCCTCTTTCTCTCCCTTTCCTCACTCTGACATACAATATATGACACACTTATATCATGAAGTGATATCCTCCTAGACTGGCCTAATCCTTTTGTTTCTTTTGCCTTTTCTGCCCCTACGCACTGGCTCCCGTCCCCCCCTGCCTCCCTGCCACCAACCCCTACCCCACTACGGATGCTGACCAACCTCTCCAGAGCCACACACCAGGACCATCCTCCCTTTCCTCTCAGAGGCCCCATGATGGATCTGGCCTGCCGGCCCCCTGATGACCACTACCTAAATGGCGACCTCCACCCAATGAACTCTATTGCCACCCCAACTACTGACTCCACCCTCTCCCTCCACAGCAACCTAGCTGCTCCTCACAGATAATGCACAGGATCCATAACTCCCCAAGGATGAAATATTTGCACACCAGATGATTCTCCCAAAACGTTTAACTAACATCAAAAGCAATATCAAGCACCAACCCACAGAAAAGTCTGTCTTTCCCTCTGGCAAAAGTCACGTAAAGCAATGCTTCTGTTTGGAAACATACAGTACAGCATATTTAGCTAAAAAAGAGAACCACTGGTGAATTGAATTAGGTACACAGTACTGTACAGGGGTAGATGAAAATGCAATGATTTGAGGGACCCAGAAGCCAAACTACAACGCACCTTGAAAGCGTATTTGTCTAAGGCGATTACGACGTCCTTGAAGAGGATCTTGGAGGTGAGAGTATGTCCGTGGGTAACGATGGGCTCCCCATTGGGCCCGTCCCAGCTGTCCACCTCCACACAGCGACAGCCCCGCTTCAGAGCCCTGCACACACACACACACACACACACACACACACACACACACACACACACACACACACACACACACCTGTCACTGTCAGGTCAGATCAGGTGTACATGCTTCTGTGCCATCTAGAGTCGGATGACATACATCAGGCTCATGGCTGGCCAATATTTTGATAGTTTGCCATTTATAATTTAGAATTGAGAGTTGAACTTTGCTACTGGGGAGGATAGTACCAAATGCCTGAGTGCCTATATGGAATGATCACGCAAGACTTGTCTGGCACAAAAACCTACAAAACCTATGAAAATACTCAACAAAATGTTGTTGACAGGTTTTGCTAGACTCCAAATATTTTTTGCTGATTTGATCAAAAATATACTCACCAAGAGGGATAATTAAAGAATGCAGTGACTAATATTAGTGGGACTGTAATATAATTATTATTCTATGATTTCCTATAAAAACACTCACATAAAACATATCACTACATAGTATTATTGCTATATATACAGAGATGGAAAAAGCAGCCAAGTAGAAGTATAAATAATGGCTCAACTTCCTTTTGCAATTTTTTGTGTGATTTTGGTGCCATTGAATTAGCCTGAACAGCACATTTCTATTTGGTCTGTGTTGTTCCAAATTCTTTCATTCTCCAAGCAATCTAGCAGCTATCCTACCTAATACAACAGGGCTATGATTAAATGACACCGGACTATTACTTAAATTAAAAGTAATAAAGGGCATGCTTTGAAATGTGTGTAAAACCAAATGTAATGTCATGTTTGAAGGACTATTTTACGTGTTATTTCCAAGACATATACTGTAGCCTACAAATGCATTACTAGACAGATACAATGTTCCAATAGGGCTTCATAAAAAAGTAGGCAAGGTTGGTGTGTGTACTGTATTGTTCAACACTGCAGTGCATCCAGAGTGATTTTACAGTATGTATCCCTCCACACTGCTGTGGCCCCTTGGGCCTACTTACCGTATGTATCCCTCCACACTGCTGTTGCCCCTGAGCTGGTCCTCCAACAGGTATGTGTTATGTGAGGATGAGATGAAGTAGTGGCACAGGGGCAGGGTCATGTCCTGGTAGATACCTTGGTGCTGTGGGTTGAAGATGGACCCATCAGTTGAGCCCAGGTACATCAAGAAGCCGTCAATCGTCATGGCCTGGAGGTTCTTAGCTGGTAATGTGACATACAGATTCTGTGACTGAAATACTAATCACTGGTTTTCAATACATTATACAATGATAAGATATAAGATAGGCTACATTGCATAACATTAACTGTGGCTCAGTATATATATACATTAATATTATTATATACAAATGTTTGTCTTACAGTCAAACACCAAACAATACAATTAAAAGAGTTCAATGTATGTCTTGGGTCTATCTAAACTTTGCTAAGGTTGGGGGACTGTATGTTGCATGTACATGCTGTTTGCTGCCATAGGAACGTAGGGTCATGAATGAACAAGAAGTGGTCAGACGTATATTCAGTGAGCACAGGTTCTTTGTCCAAAGATGCATTTGTGTCCAAAAATGATATCTGGAAGAGTTAGATCATGTTGTGTGTTTCTTGAGCTGTGTGGTGGTTCTGTTTGGTACCGGCATCAGAGGGTTCGTAGCGCTCGATGAGCTCCAGGGCCCGCTGCTCCACATCTTTGGTTTCCAACTGTTCCTTACGGAGGAAGTCCTCGAGGTCGCGCAGGGTCAGTTTCTGCCCGTCGCCCGAGTACTTCTGGAAGATGCACAGCACGTCCTCCCGCTGCGTCAGCATCTTGTAGAAGTTCACAAACTCATCGTCCTCCAGCGTGCCCGACTGCGACTTATCAGCCTCCTGTAACACACACCACATCACATCACAGCGCACAAGCGCGTTTAGCGAAACCTAAGCGACAAAGTACCCAGGATGCATGCAGTCTTCAGGTGATCATCGTCATTATTATTTCAGGGGGGGAGTTTCATGGGGTATCCCTTCAAATGTCCTTGATTCAAGTCCAAAAGAATAGATGAGACCCACTAAGACACGGCCCCCATGATTAAGTGCCATGTCCTCTGATCAAGTGCATGATTCTGATAAGGTACTGGAACCAAAGATTCTAGAGGGTAGCACTCTAGAATCTTTGGCACTAACACACCTAACAATTCTGTTACAATGGACTTGTTTCACACCTGAACATTCCGACATTCCATGGTAGTAAACTGAACATTCTATCATTGAAATGCATTGGATTTATGCCTCTTTCTGACTTGAAAAAAATGGGTAATAACATTTAAAACATGTCTAAATTCACTTTCTTTCAAATAATACACATTTGAAGCACACAAATTGGGAGGTCCCAAATAGATTGAAGCTTCATGCACATAAATGTAAAACCACTTTTATCTATCCGAGACCTCCAAATTTGTGTGCTTCAAATGTGTATTATTAGAAAGAAAGTGAATTTTAACATGTTTGAAATGTTATTACCCATTTTCTTCGAGTCGGAAAG
The DNA here is from genome assembly GCA_027497455.2 of Sardinella longiceps. Taxonomy (NCBI): domain Eukaryota; kingdom Metazoa; phylum Chordata; class Actinopteri; order Clupeiformes; family Clupeidae; genus Sardinella; species Sardinella longiceps. The sequence goes on from JAODXP020000031.1 coordinate 23,710,744, forward strand.
AGGCATAAATCCAATGCATTTCAATGATAGAATGTTCAGTTTACTACCATGGAATGCTTTTAGAACCTCGGAATGTTCAGGTGTGAAACAAGTCTATACCATGTAAACCTTGTAAAAAACACAAAATATAAAAAGGGCCAAAATGATATATCTGTATATGTGTTCACATCAATTTTGCATTATTAATTAAAATGCAAAAGTGTACATTCTCAAACGAATTGATACACATTTAAAGATTACCATATTATTTTAGAAGATTATTTTACATTTTTATTTCAGAAGGGGGATGCCACCCCCCCTCATCCCCCCTCAACTCGAGTAGGCCAGGCCTACTAGTCTTACCTCGAAGAGCTTCCGAGCATGATCCTCATTCATATCTACATTCATCATCTTCAAAAGGTCCCGGACCTCCTTAAAATTCATTTGCCCATCTCCGTTCTTGTCTGCTTTCTTAAACCAATCCCAGATCCATCTGGGGGGCAAGTCAAGGACACTTTGGCATCAAACTCTTAAAAAGTGTAGCCCAGCAACCAAGGCTCGTCTAAAGCACAGCTGTTGACCTTTAATTGGATCTGATAGCCTATAGCCTAGATTTAGTATAGCAGTTATAATTTGACAATTACTTGTAGTAGACTATAATAACTACAAGCTATTACCTGCCTAGAATATAAATAACTAACCTGCATCAATGCTATTAACTATTCTAATGAATCTGAACTAAAAAGAAAAAAGAAAAAAAGATTGAGACAGATGTTGATTGACAGGGCAAAATGTTAACTGGGAAACTGTAAACCTACTGATGTTTACTTAATAGTATATTTATATTTTATATTCTTGTTTTTAAAGGGATACTTGTCGAGTCTCTCGCTCTGATCCATATTCTCCGCATTCTCAATGAGTTTGCGCATGCCCCTGATCCACAACTGGGCATCCTCGGCCGACTCAGCCACCAGGTCTAGGTTACCACGGCGACCACGGAACACCAGGGTGAAGCAGTGGTCAGGAGGGAACTCTTTAGCGAAGTTCAGAAGCACCTCGGACTGGTGACCCTCCCGCACCGCCTCCACATCACTCACCGAGACTGAGAAGAGAGTTGAGAAGGTGAGAGAACAATAGAGAGAGAAAGAGTGAGAGAGAAAGAGTGAGAGTGAGAGAGTATGAGAAAGAGGAAACAAAGAGGAAAATAATATTTAAAAGTAGTATTTTTTGTCCTTTACAGGATGTTATCAGTTGGGATCCAAAGAGTAAATGTAGCCCGCCACCCTGCCAGCTACAACAAACCCCGGCGTGGGAGTTGGACGCTCTAACCACTGAGTTCAAAGTCCAGGCTTCTAAATCAGCAGTTAGAAGTGCCCAAGGAATTGAGTTGAGATGATTTACACATACTACCGCCAGCTAGCCGAGCTAGTTGGCCTCCGTTACATAGAGCAAATCCTTCACTCAAGAGTATGCTTAATTGAAAAGCTCTCACGGCATAAGCCTGTAAGGGGCCTATCCCAAGTCATTAGGCATTTGCATGTGACTTAAGAGTGAATGGTTTGTTCTACTAAGTACACATCCTGAAGTAACTCTGTATTGCTGGACAAAATGCACCTAATTCTACTTATCAAGGTTTCGAGGTGTATCTTGTTAGCGCAAATAGCAGCACTATTGCGTCAGGCCTGGAACCGAATCCTGCAGAAGACTGCAGCTTGCTCATCAAGACCCAATCTCAATACTCTTAAATTGCATCTTCCGCTCGTCTCCTTTGCGTCACGCATAGCCTCTGAGCTACATGAAAAACTGTGTGGGGGTAACCAGAGTGGCATGGATTGCTTTCACCTGCCCAGCCACACACTCCCACCACTGACTGGCACGTGAGGACAGAAGAGCACGCCACAAGACAGACAAGGGTAGTTATCCACATACACAGGTAACCTGGACTGACCCGAGACCAGATTTCAGGTGATGCTAGGTGATGCACTAAGGCAATTCAACCACAAATCATCAGAAACCTATATAGCAGCACAGTCTTGACTTGATAAGGTTCTCCAGAAGCTTTATTTTTAACAACTTCCTGAAGTCTGATGATGGACTCTAACTTACTATTATGTAATGCCTCACCACAGCCAAGATACAGCAGGCATCCCACAGGCTAGGCCTACTTACACATGTGATACTACTCTATTGCAAACCCTAAACATCCTTCACCTATCCCTAACGTTGACCTTAACTTAGCAGGCCTTAAAATGTATGCATCAGTTAAAGAAATGTACATGCTATTATATGTTAATATTATACAGTACTAATTACAACCTTAAATCCTAAGCCAAAGTTCATCTTAAAATCTGAAAAAAAAACCTTCTGTATTCCCAAATCCACCCAGTGTGATTCCATGTGATTTTAGATAAAAGTGTGTGTCAACATGAACAGCTCTGGCATCCGTTTCCCAAAAGCATAGCTAATCAGTTAGCAACTTAGTTGGTTGCCAATGGGAAATTGCACAGCAACCAACATAGTCGTTAACGTAGTTAGCAACTATTCTTTTGGGAAACAGATCCTTGAGTAGAGTAGTGGGCAGTGAATAACTGGGCAAGGGGACTGGCACGGGGGACAGATACTCACAGGTGGAGTGGGCATTGCCCGCCTTCTTGGACTTGTACCAGATGGTCATGCAGTCTTCCAGCAGCTTGAAATGACGCTGCCTCTTCCAGGTGCGTGACTTTATCTTCCTCATCACCGTGCCCACAAACATGGACTGGAGGTTGTCATCGCCCTGGATACCTGAAGCCCGGGGAGAGGAAGAGGAGGAGGAGGAGGAGGAGGAGGAGGAGGAGGTTCAGGGGGTGAGGAGAGGTCACAGTCAGTTTTCAGGTTTCAGGAGAAGGAAAGAAAGAGCCAAGCCGTCTCTCTTGACTCAAGTACAGTATTATGTAAAATGCATTTGTAACCAGATGATATGTACACACAATAATTCCTGTTTTTATCATTTTAATCCAATGATACAGATACTTACGTAGGCCACTTTGGGTAGAAGCCATTTGTTGCTCTGTCACTTCTTTGGCATCTTCTTTTCCAAACAGATTGTGAGGAGGAAAAAAAAACAAAAAAAAACAATGGATGATAATGACAATGTGATACGATGGGTGTTTCCTTTCATAAACAGAGTGAGTTATTACACAGAGAAAAACAGCCCTAATGGCAAACTAGGGTGGAGTGAACAGGCGGGTGACCACCACAAAATAAATGCCTGGAAATCTTTCAGAAATAATCACATTTACAACTTTCCCTGATGGCTTTAGTTCATACTGAGCGAAATGGGTGGGTGGGGGGGGGGGGGGGTGACTTGTAATTAATAATCTATAAGAATGCGATTGTCAACTGCGTGATTATTTCTACATCAAAACTAATGACTATTTCCCATATCAAATACCAGAAAAAAAAACGGAGGACGTGGGTTACACCGTGAACTTTGCTAGAACTGTTAGGCCATGAGTGACACAACGGACAAACCACCATTTCATTTCTTTGACTGTTAAATGATAGGTCACAGAGACCGACATCGGGGAGAGTTGCTGATAACCTTCAAACATACTTCTGTCTTCCCCCTGACGTGACATGGTGTGAGGATGAGCACTCTGACTCCCAGCATGTGACTTCTGTCCTGCCCTTCACCTCTGAGCAATGACAGACAGACAGACAGACAGACAGACAGACAGACACTCTGTCCTCTGTCCACGAGTGTTTTATCAGCCCAAAACAATTAAGGGGATTAAAAATGACAGTGATATAACAGAGGGCTGGTGAGTGAGTGAGTGAGTGAGTGAGTGAGTGAGTCAGTGAATGGGTGAGTGGTTGGCGGTGCTTTGACCCATTTTAAACCGAGTTTCTGTCCAAAATGTCCATGCCAGACAGCACAGCAAAGCCACCTGGCCACAGCATTTATCTTCTAATCTAGTTGGGGGCAGACAAGGGGTCACCACTGATCCAGATGGGCTACGCCGCTTTGGAGGGATTGCCTCTTGGACAGGAAGCGACACAGCGTTCTGCCTCCCTCCCTTGGATCAGCAAGCTCTAGTCGTGTGTGTGTGTGTGTGTGTGTGTGTTCGAGGCTGCTCTTAGGACAACACTGGTATCTGTTCGGAGCTGGAATGCCCCATGGGCTTGGCTGCGTCTTTGTCCCGTTTTGTTTTGACTTAATTCCGCTGTGGGGGTCGTATTCAGCCATCTCCCCATGTAGCTTACAAAAACAATACACACACCCAGCTTGTGGGATGGATGCTGGGACTAGCAAATATTTTCCTCTGCTTAAAAACACTGTCTAAAGTCCATTACCCACTAAAACCATACATGAATGAAGATTGAAGTGACAGACAGAAAAATATGGACATGCCTGAACATAAAGATACACAGCCATTTGTAATATATTGGGAATATATTTGAAAAATATCTATACTGAGTTGCTTTTATTGGCAAATAGCCACCAAAATCAGAGACAACCTTTAAACCCTCTAAAACACAACCTTTAAACCCTTTAAAACACAAAGCCACTAAGTCAACAGACAAAATATTTAACCACTTTACAAAAATGTAAACCAGAAAGATTTAAACTGAAGTATTCAATCACAAAGGTAGCAGAAAACAGAATTTCTACTGCACATGGCATGACTGACGTTAGTCAGGACAGAAGAAGATGAGCGGCAGAAAAACAACACGTTGCCAGGCTTTTATACACAAAACTTATCTCTTACAGTAATGGATAACTTGCATTCTTGTACTTTCATAAAAATGGTTACCTTGTCCGCGCCGTGAGCGCTTCCATGTAAACATATTGTAGAAGCAACCTTCAGAGCAACACAAGCTGATGTCTACACAACTCCACGAGTCAAGTCACTACTCCAAATGTTGAAGCCAGTACTGGCTAAAGTCCAGTGCATATTTTATTACCAAAGTTGATATTTCTTTATCAGTGATTCAAAGCGTAACATGTTTTTCAAATAATTATTCTCAAATTTGCAGAATTTGATATGCAACACGTGATATCTATCCATGTCACCAAGAACCATAACCACATTCAAACACATTCAAATATACAAAAAATCCTTACTGATTGGAAACAGACAGAAACAGGGATCACAGTATTCTGTAGGCTAGTCAAGGCTTTGGAGGGGAATGTTCAAGGGGTTCTCTAGAGCTCTTATCTCTCTGATGGAACAGAAAACGGAGTAGAGAAGAGAATCGGATGAGAGACTCACCCACTGTAGGTTCATCTCTAGGTCCAGACGGCTCACAGTGGGACTCTAGAAATGTGCAGCATCCCAAGGGAGACCTCCCCTCTGTCCACCTGCCTCTCGGACTGGACGCAGCTCTGCATGTTACCCACTGCACGCAGAGTGAAAGAGTGAGCGAGAGAGAGAGAGAGAGAGAATAATGGAGGGAGGGAGAAGGGGAGGGAGGGATAGCTGATCCCAAAGTCAACACCAACAACCTGATGCCCCCCAACCCACCCCCTGCTCTAACTTGATCTCTCTTTTCTCATCCATTCTCATTCACTCTCTCCCTGCTTGCACGTTTTATGACACATTGTTCATCCTCTTTCTATTACTTTTAGTGCTTGCTCTGTCAGGATTTAAAATAACCCTTTTCAAGCCAAATAAAAACCTGGTGTGTACTGCTGAGAACTCATTGAAAGAGATTGTGGATTATCAAGAGACACGTTTATCTTTAAAAATGACACTCCCAACACTATGCAAAAGCCATTTATGATTCTCTTCACTTCGCTATAGCCTGAGTTGTTTTCTCTGAAGCCCAGTCTGAACTGTTTTGTGTTCCTGTATCGAGGGCTAGAGGGGTCATACCCACACACAAACAGTGCTCCATTCAGTCACATATTTTTTTCTTTTTGCTGCTCACATTACCTGCAACAACTAATGCAGGGTTAGCATGAGCACAAACCTCAGGTCAGAGGCCTGTAAGCAACATGGAACCCCCCCCCCCCCCCCAAAAAAAAAAAAAAAAAAAAAACACTACAATTTGCCATGTTCTGGTCCAGTGTTACATCATCCCGGTTCCATCCAGAGTGCAGAATTTTCTCAACGATCGGAGGACAGTGACAGGGCAAAGTCGTGCAGTTACCTAATCGAGGGCACAGAGAGTACATTAAAGATTCACATCACTTCACGCACTGTCATGTGACCATTCCGTAAGGATGGTATTGCAGCATCTCTCTCTCTCTCTCTCTCTCTCTCTCTCTGAGTGCCTGCACCTGAAGAAGCTGTATCAGCAGGTCTAATGCGAAGGTTCGGCCCTTTTTCAGGGGTTTGATGTCTGCCTGTTGGACCCTCTCCAGCTAAGGGCCTTTTGCCCAGGGGCCATTGGCCATCTCAGGGCCTGAGCAGTGTGAGCTCTGAGACAGGGCTAGTCTCGGGTTACTAAGACCCAGCCATGAAACATTCATCTCTTTAGCTTACCCACTGGTTCTCTGGGAGAGAGACAGAGCGGGAGAGAGAGAGAGAGAGACTGATGGAAAAGAAGGGGAAAGAGGGAAAGTGGTGGAGAAATACATGTTAAGAGAGGAAGAGAGGGATGGCCAGAGAAAAATAAAGTGATAAAGAAAAAGAGATGGAGAAAAATACAAATAGACTCATAGAAAATGGAAAAGTAGGACATGCTTTGGGGTAGATGCAACCAGCCAAAAATCTAAACATACACCACCAGATAAGGACTTACTCTCTCTCCCTCTCACACACAGACACACACACACACACACACACACAGTGCATGGCGGCTTTTGTGTGTGTGGAGAGAGAGAAGGTTCAGGTATTTACGGAGTATTGATAATCATTTACCCCCTCCCTACCTACCTCCCATGCCATCAGGAGTGTTCCCCTTCAGCCAGCCTCTCAGGTGTCTGCTGAGCAGAGCTGATGAATAAAACAGGGCCCAGGGCCGGCCCAGGCTCAGCTTCCCAGCTCCTCTTACACACATGGGAGGATCCACACAGCTGCAGTGCAGACGGGGGTCCCTTTCACCTCACATATACATCCCCTTCGCACACACACACACACACACACAAAATACAGGACATCGCCATCAACAGCCAGGGGAGCACTGTGGATACATTTACAAAATTGTCGGCTGCTGTGAAAATGGGATAACACTCCGTAGTTTGGAAAAGATGAGCATTCTATTGCTCGAACAGTTTCTGGCAGATCAAAATACCAACATAGATAAACACAAAAAAAGGTTAAAATAGAGGTTGAAGGAGACTGAATACCACTTTAGCTTTGATGAATTAAAAGAGGTTGTACACTATAATAAGCTATAGTGAAATTGAGGTATCATGGACATAAGGCATGGTGGAAATCATGAACTAGACACTAACCTGAAATAGCCACTAAAAATGGGTGAATTAGGACAGAGCCTTTATGTGATATCAAACAGCAAAAAGCAATTGCACTTCAATTCTGGTTTGCAAGGAGGGTGCTATTAAGCCAAAAGGTCCATTTCAAAACCCATCCTGTAAGGTTTTAATTGTGATTGTAAAAATGTACTTTAGCTTAGTTTTGATAAATTAAAGTGGAATATTTTTATATTTTCAGATCGGAGAACAAGGTGAAATAATACACTCATTGATTCTAGATCCCCTTTAATGTGTCAACCAACTTGAAAATAGGGAGGGAAGTGGACTCCGTCTCACAGATTGTTTAGTTACCAATTATGAGTTTTAATTAATTAAACAACAGAATCTGACCTATTTCTTCAAAACTCCATCTACCATTGTTTTGATTTAAACTCACACCATGCTCCACTGCTGGAGTGGCTGAAGTGCGCTCTAACTAAACAAAATAGAATTCGATCTACATTTCAGATTCAAACGTTTCAACCATTTCATACAGCCAGACTGTGTGAGAAACGCTCAATTTATGAACACACCCTAAATGAACACAGTGGCATGCAGCTAATATCCCGGTTTTCAAACTAAATATTGTGCCAGAAACTGGAATGCAGCCAAAATTATTGATGACAATCTTAATGAGGAATTCACCGGAGTCTCGTGCAAACTGAATTTAGCCGACATTCTGCTTAAAACCAGATTATTCTGGTTTCATTCACTGATTCTGGCCAATCAGGACTGGACTATTCTCGCCTTCATACCATGTTATCATCTGAAAAGGACATTTCTATATTTACATTTTGTTTTGGGGATACTTAAGGTGGAGGTGTGTACTTGGATTTTTGGGGATGAGAGCCCATTCAAGTCCAAGAGGGTGACACCGCTTCCCTGGTTTGGTATCGTATTGTAGTACTGTCGCAAAACTAATGTGCTTCTACAGCACTCTGCATTCTGAGAAGGGGATTTCACTTGTAATATACTGGTCATCTAACATGAACGCAAGGAAACAAGCTCTTTACACTGAATCAATGGAAACTGATTATTCGAAACCGAAAATAAGATCTGAGGTACCGTTGACTCAATGTAAAGTGCTTTGCGTTCGGTCTATGCTGTTCCAAATTATTATGTTCCACTCGCTAACTAGTGCATTTAGCAGGCTCGTTCAACAGGGCTATGCTTGAATTCACCCCGGCGCTTTCCTTTAAGGTCGTAAATTTCCCAAAAACAAGAGTAGAGTGTCAAAATTTAACAAATTGTGGACTTTGACAGAGTTCGTTTTTTTTATTATTTTAAACAGATATGGGCAATATGTCTGAATGCATTCTATACAAAAAATATTGATGGGCCAAAAATGACATCTTCTTGTGGAGTCCTAAAGACACAGCCAAGCTGCACACAGTCTCTGTGATGGGTTGATGGGTGTTTAAAAAACAGTAACATTTCAGTAAAAGCATCCAGCAACACACTGGGAAACCTGGGAACCATCTTACGGAACAATCGGAAGAATTAGAAGTCCGACTCCTGGTCAGTCACACAGTCCTTGGCGTGCTTTTCTTAAGCCGATTGGTGAGAAACAGAAATGATAATCAATCAGTACAGAGCACCATTCTTTTGTTTTTCTTAAAAAGTCTTGGCAAGGCCGTTTCTGACGTGCCCTTGGGTGTCCTCCACCAGTCCCTTCTGAAGGATGCCATGTCGTCTTCGACCACTGCACGTGTGTGTGTGTGTGTGTGTGTGTGTGTGTGTGTGTGTGTTTGTTGTCTATGTGTAATTGAGAAATATTGTGTGTGTGTGTGTGTGTGTGTGTGTGTGTGTGTGTGTGTGTGTGTGTGTGTGTGTCTGGTGTTCAACAGAGGCAGAGTTTGGCAGAGTTTACTGAGGTGGCAGGGGGATACCCCGGGGGTCAGTGACCTGGCCCTCCTGCAGGTTCTTCACCAGCTGTGCCAGCCAGCGCTTGGTGGTGGTGTCATCTTTCAGTACCTGGGCAAAGGTCGTGTCTTTCAACTGGTCAGGAAGACATTGACGCAAGGCTTCCCTAGCTCTGGGGGGGAGGAAAAAAGTCAAGAAAGATGACTATTAGTACAAGTACAAATATTGATAGGCTCTAATTTACTCATAGCCAGGCAAACGCTGCCTGCTGGCTCCACTCATTTCATTTCGTTCCTCCAGTCAGTCAGGGAGAGTATGATGACTTTCGTTTTCACCGACACAGATCTGTGCAATATTGTGCCTTTGTGGGAATTGTGTGGGTTTACTCAGCCAGCAAAAGGCAAAAGCCGTTTGAGTGATTTGAGACTTTTTTTATCCTGGGAAATTCAAAGGCACTTAGCCTAGTGCTCAGTTTTACAAGCATGACATTAATTTAGTGGTCTTCCTAAGCCGACAATAGTTGGAACTAGGAAAAGTCAGTCTACTTAATGTAGGGAGTAGGGAGTCTGTGCAATATTAAGGGATTGTGTGCAATATGGAAGGGGGTTTGTGCAATATTATGAGACTATGTGCAATATATATGTATGCTTTAATTTATGCATTGTATATGTGAACTCAGATCATTCATTTTTATTGATGATGGCAACTTGGTGACTGTGTGTGTGTGTATTGGTCCATCTGGTCAAGTGTTTATATGTGTTACTTGTATATGTGTGTAACCCTCATCTCTCAATTGCATATGAAGGCCAATCTAATCTAATCTCCCTATTTTCCCTAACCATTCAATCAAACGACAATCTGCAAACACGTTACACAGAATAGGTAATATTATTTCGCCATAAATTATATTGGAGAACAAGTTGTTGTGCTTCTGGCATGGACATGTAGAGCGTTTCTCAAAGTCGAGAATGCTTCCTAGGTAGCACACTAGCCTTGAAAGCCGTACACTCCAAAAACGAGGATCCATCAGTGCATCCTTGAAAAATCTATGAACAAAGGCCTCTGTACTCGCTAGAATTTAGAAGGATGCTTGACTTTGGAACAGTGCTTGGCGACGGATAATGACGTGGAATGCTCGAAAAAGCAGCCTTCCAAGCATGCTTCCTCGACTTTGAGAAACGCTCGGAGGCTGAGCATGGCAGCTGCTTACCTGGCATTGTCTGAGAGGCGAAGGTAACAGCGCACCACATGTTTAAGCAGACGTGCAGAGGGCTCTTTGGAGAGCTGCAGAACCATTTTCCCCTGAAGACACAGGCAGACACACAAAACCCCATACAATTAGATATCATACAGAGGCAAAATTCCTCCAAGCAAGGTCTATTCTTCAATCACTGTGCAATAGTTTTGATTTCTTGTATTCCTACAATAATTATACAGCCATGTTTATCAATGGGATTTTTTTCATTATCTGTTCACAATAAAGAAAGACGCACTGTAAGCATTATGGGGGTCATAAAAATGGAAAATACTTGCGAGCTTAACTTCACTATGTGTTACTGTTACATCAAATTCTGCATGATGGTTGTGTATTTACATCCTTTGCATAACCTCCTATATCAACTGTCCAATCATACCAGGATCATGGCCACGTGAGAGAATCGCTCGTAGGTCTGGCAAATGTATGCAAGTCCTGTATCATCCAGCAGGATTTTCTGCAGTATGAAGGTAGCTACCTGTAGGTCAGAGCAGTGACAGACAGATGACAGTTAACAACAGCTGCTTTGTGTGAGAAGAGACTACAAGCTTATCACTGGAGACAGGAAAACCACAGTACCGTTTTGGAGAGCTCGCTGCCCGACTCCATGATTCGGAGGCACAAGGGAATGATCTCTGTTGTTAGCAGGAAATTAATCACCTCTTGCTCATCTGTTTTCACCAGTGCTCCTAAAATGTTATGGAGTATAGAGAACCATTTGAATATCAAATATGTTACATCGCCTAATGTTCTCTTAGGTTTTTGGTGAAGCAGCTTGAGCTGCATTCTACTCAAAGATGTCAAACAAAATCATTCTGTTGTCTTGTAGACATTCCAGGCATAATCAGGTCAAGATGAATATTGGCTTAGTTATGCATACTGCTATGCAAGGTCTACCCAACATCTACTGATACACCGTCTACACTCAGTTCTTTCTTACCAATAACTCCCAGACTGGTCAGGCGAAGATACTCAAAGGGGCGCGTTTTGCTGACTGTGTGCAAAAAGGGGTACAGGAAGAGGGGGATGTGTGCGGCCAGGAAAGCAGACCTGGAGATGAGAGAGAAAAAAAAAACAGTAAGAATCACTCCCAGAAAGGGCCGACTTACATTCAACCCTGGGTGCCTTTTGGAGCACGATAGCAGGATCAGCAACAGGTTTTGCACGACTCCCTGTACAGACTAGACACAGGAATACCTGAGAGATGCTGTATTACCTGGTCTCTGGGTGTGAGGCGACACACTGGAGAAGTGCTAAGGCGTTGCATACTCTGTTCGACTGGTGCGCCGTCAGAGTCGGTGGGTTGATGGAGGGATATATGTTGACAATTTCCTGCAAGTACATGATAGACAAACATAGGCTTCAGTGAAGGGATTACAACGTAAAACTGATTTCACTCATTTAATTATTGACAAAACATGATTTTGCAGGCTATAAGACAAACTTAAAATAAAATTACTTGACTGGAAATCAGTCATTTCGAGTAAAACATTGCATTGTTTTTTTAATGTTTACTATTGACTGAAAATCATATAATGCTTAAATACCTGCAGAAGTGCAGCAATAGTGCCACAAGAGTGCCAGAGCATTGGGGCTAGATCGGGAACAGACTCCCGCTTTTTACTGAGTTCCAGCAGGGCATTCTCGCGGGTCTCTGGACTGGACAGCTCATTGATCCATTGGTAAATTTTTTCTCTATCCACTTGCGCCAGCGCTGTGGTTACAGCCTGCAAGATTCAAAAGATAAAGATTGAAGGAAAGGCGAAGAGGACTACGCAACACCCAAAACATTAATACTTGTACCTAATCTGGTCAAGTTTACGTAGCCTATAAAACAAACTGTCTATTCACTTAAAACATACACACACACACACACAAACTTCCAACAACGTTATGTTATGTCTGTGTCCCCCAAACGAGATGGTCAGCAAACGTTACGCAGAACATCACTTGTTGAGCAACAAAATATTATCATAACGTTGCTGATACCAACCAGTTTGCGTTATTTAGAAGTTCAGTAGCATTTCCTTAAGATGAAATCAGACGCACTTACCATGACTACAAAGAAACTCGTTTCGCTATCCGAAACGGTTAGCTTCGCTTGATGTTTCAGCTGCGCTAACAGTACACTTCCTGGGTATGTTTCTAACTGTTAATTCATTAAAAAGTTACGCAACGTCTCAGGTAACATTAGGTTATGGCCAGTCGCCCACCTTAGCTAACGTTAATGAGCTAATTGCTAACTGACTCGCATGACCATCCTGTTAGCTTCTGAGTAAGCTAGGTCCAGTCATTTTAACGTTATGCACTGCGAGTCCAGTATAAAATGTCTAATGAGAAGTTCAGTGATCTGTGCGGAGTTTTCATGACAAAATACATTTATCAGAGTTTGTTGCTAACAAACAATATTTTTAACAATGATCTTGGCGCAGAACGTTCTAACCTATGTTGGTAACGTATCGATAGCTATCTTGATTATCAGCTAGCTATCCGGCTAACGTTGAATGCAAGCTCACAGGCCTGCATCGTGTTATTTCAAACCCTTTTCAGTAGAAATCATTTAACTTACTGCTCCTGTAGCCAGCATTCTCTGAAGCGCCTGGATATAATCCCCCTGTGTTTGCTGAGTACCTATTTTAATTAAATATCCGTATAATTAAATTGAAAATACTCTGTTATGAAAACAGAGAGCTCCGGTGAGCGCCGAAGCTATCCTATGACCTTTCAACTTCCATGGTCGTCACGCGTCACGTGACATTGATTTGAAATCCCAGGCCAAGTTCAGCCAGAGAAATTTGCTGTCGTTCAATAGTCGTTTAGATTTAGAATTAATATTTCTCATTCTTTAGAGATTGGTTGCAACGTTTCAAGACATTTTGTTACGGTTTCCATTCATCCCTAAAGACAAAACGTTTAGCAACGTTGTCATCATGAATTCGAGAATTTTGCAAACTCTTATCCTCTAGTGAGGGTGGTTTTGCAAAGAAATTTACATCAATACAAATTTTTCAATATCAATTTATATTTAAAATGAATGCTTAGTTAAATCTTGGCTCCATTGAAAGTATTTGCTGTTCCATCTATCACCATTAGATGGCAATGCAGCAGAAAATATAAAGGATTTGGAAAACATTTTTACATTTAACCTAGGCCTACTACATTTACATTTCTGCATTTAGCAGACACTTTTATCCAAAACGACTACACAAGAGGGATAACAATCAAGCTACAACGCAATACCAGTAAACGCCTACTGGGAGTGTCATTTGCTAATAAACCGCTCACAAAAAGTAAGGAAACTTGACTTTGACCCATTATATCTCCCCTTTAACAATACCAATCCCTAAAATGTTTTATATCATTTTCATCGTTGATTTGTCCCCTTAACAATGAGGTATAGCTTGTAAGCATCGGGCAATCATGGAATCCGCAACACAGCCAGACGTGTGAGTTGTGCCAACCAAAAATGTGCCAAAATGGCCTGTTATACTGTTCTGTTGGTATAGCCTTTGTTGCTTGGAGCATTGAAGATTGCTCTCAGCTACAGAAATGAGGACAAGAACGAAAAAAACATGTTGGCCATACACTTTACACTCAGTGTCAGGGCCCTCAGTAACGTGTGGAATATTTGAGCCGTTGAACAATGGAATAAATCTTGTAAGGCTTGTAAGGCAGTGAAGCTACGGTTCCTTAGTGCAGCAAAAGTGAGGAACCGTTCTTCTTGGGGTGTTGTCTTCTTGAGACGGCCACATCTTGGTCTGTCTTTGGCTTTCACAGTCTCATGGAACTTGGTCCTAAGTTTGGAAATGGTACCAGGACTGACACCAATGATGATGCCACTACATGCTGGGGCACCAGCCTCAGGTTGCCCTGTTGCACAGTCCCTATCCTGAAGGAACCAACGTGGCATCTTTCCACTGGTGTTGCTGCTAGGAGAAACCACAAACCCAACAAGCTGCAGAACCCATTCTCAGGCACTAATTCAGGCACACCAGTAACTTGCACTCATCTGGCAGCACTTGAAGCCCAAAATGAAATGCAGCAGAACCCTATATGGCCATTTTGGCACATTTTTGGTTGGCACTACTCACACGTTTGGCTGTGTTGCGCAATCCATGATTACCCGATGCTTACAAGCTATACCTCATTGTAAAGGTGACAAATCAGCGATGAAAATGACATAAAACACTTTAGGGGTTGGGATTATTAAAGGGGAGATATATTGGGCCAAAGTCAAGTTTCCTTTCTTTTTGTGAGCGGTTTAGGAGAGAGGAGAGAAGTGCTTGATCAGTGCATTCCAGGTAGTTGAAGGACTAGGACAAGAAATACTTTTGAAAGAGCTGGGTCTTCAAAAAATTTCTTGAAAGTAGAGAGAGTGCATGTTGTTCTAATAGTCTTGGGAAGACTATTCCACCAGTTAGGAACAATGAATGAGAAGAGCCTATTGACCTGTGCTGTCCGGGGTGTTGGTCATTCTAAGCAGCGATCATTGGTTGAGCGGAGTGATTTGAGGTTAGCATATTGTTTGATGATGGCTTTCAGGTAGACTGGAGCAGTTCCATCCAGTGCTTTGTAAGCCAACATGACTTGAATTTGATGTGAGCAGCCAGTGGAGCTCCATGAACAGTGGAGACATGCTCTGTGGTTGAAGACATCAGTAGTGGTTGCACCGCACAGGCTGGTAGACCTGTTAGAAGGGCATTGCAGTCGGTATTTTTATTTCACTTGCAGTCATAAACAACTATGGGAACACATGTGGGCCATACAACTAAACTGTAAAAGAAAATTAACTTAGCATTAAACATACAGAAGATAAACATAGTGCAAAGCCTAGAGAGTACAAGAGATGATGGGCCTCGTTGTGTAGACTACAGTGTGGCCCTTATTCTGTTTTCCTGTGCCCAGTCAGTCTGAGGCATATTTTGTAAAATATGATAGAAAGGAAACACCCGATGCAATTCCTTCACATAGCAAATCTGCCATTATAAAGCAGTTCATCATGAGCATAATTAGGCTATTTTGTGTAGGCATGCAGACTGTAGGCTTTAGGTAGGCCTATGCAACATTATTTCCTATGATAAAGGTCAATAGGAAAAAGAACCAGGAAATATAACATACATCAGCTACTGAATAGGGCACACAGAGACACTTTCAGTTTCATTTTGCAATGCTACATTCACTTTATGATACTGCTATTCATTCTGTTGTATAAAATGTTTTGGTATACTTTTTCTGACCAATAAACACCTCAAACACTGCTGTGGATTTAATTTCCACCCGATTTCTCCTTTAGACCAGAAAACAGACAGCATTTTTCTAAGAGTGTGAGAGGGGCCCATAGAGAAAGCAATGTTTTAAGGGTGTGAAAGGGGACATAGCCCATGTATCTAGTTTCATACCTTGAAGAAGAGTGGGGAAGCTGAGGACAAGGTACAATCGTGACTCGAGTAATCTGTGAATCACACTCTAGCCACGTTGTGAGGAGCTCATAGACTATCCAGCAAGTGTAGATAGCTAATTAAAGCTGTATGTGTCACACAAGAGAACCTGTTGGATGTTCAGCTATTTGTGAATGTGCTACTTAGACAAGGCAACGCAACACAATACTATGACTCACATGTCTAGTGTTTTTCCCTCCAGCTTGGCCATACAGTACCTGACAGGATTGTCTGATTACAGACACAAAATTAGAATTTTATTTAAACCAATGGATATAGAATGTATAATGATGCCTATTTAGTATAAATGAATACAATAAACAAAGTAACCATATATTTAATGAGTTATCACACCATTTTTGTCCTGTAAGTTCAGTTGTCTTGTTCAGGAAGGAGGCAGCATTGCAGAAGGGTCTTGCTTTGAGGGTCATCCTATGGCTCTCTCTTCAGGAGATTCTCCATGGAACCTGCATGTCAGACTATAGGCTATAGGTTAGGACTACTGCAGACTCGAGCTGAATAGAAGAGGGTGACTGCAACATGTAACAGAATTTAACAGAGTCTGACTATAAATACTGTAGGTATGTAGCCTGGGAGTTCCCATGCTCCTTTGCACGCTTATTTCATTGCACTCTGCAGAGCAGCATGGTGACCATGGCCGTTTTTCTCGCCTGCTTTCGGTATCCAATCGCAGAACAAAAAGGGATTTGTACGGCCCTCGATTGCATTTTACGTCACGTGGTGGCTCTGGTATTGGCTCCGAGGTGTACAGACGCTATGATAGACATTCGTAGCGCCCAATAAACGGCTATGGACAATTGTAAACGATGCTTCCGCTACGAGAAATGCAATAGGTAGGTCCCCAGACTAAATATCACTTGTGATTTTAGTTTGCCATTCGCCAGGCTAGTAGGTATGTACTTTTTTTCTTTTTGGAGATGGACCATTGCTTTACAAATGTGTCAACATGCCACAAACAAAAAAATAGGTCTCAACAGCAAAGACTGTGTTAACTCTGAAGCCATCTTAGCATACTTTTATGCACACAAAGATGTCCTCTTTGAAAACAAAGCTATTGTGAAAAAATATTCCTTACTTCTTTGTTTCTTTAACTCTAAAGTGAATGTAAATGTAAGTCTTTTTTGAGTTCTTGTTGACAAGCCAAACCAAACCAATTTTGAGTCTTGGGATGCTTCATTGGCACAGGAATGGGGTGGGGAGTTTGATATACGCGCTATCACCAATGAGAACAAAGACATATTCCGATCTTCATGATGCGATTTGCGATATTTTGTTGTTTCTCTGTGTCCCCCCAGATCTATCACAGAGCTTTTTCATGGAGGCGAAACAAGCCCCTGAGCCGCTCTGGAAGCGGCAGTGGTTACATAGGGCCTGGCCAGGACAATGACATGAGCTCAGCCCTGACTGTCCCTGTCTGGCCCCCAGCCCCTGGGCCACGTCCTCGCAAACAGCCTTTTCCACTGCTCAATTAAACATCATCACTCGTGTTACAGCTCACATCTCTTTTGCTCGGCCTTGCAGAGAGGGCAGACACCTACTGTGTTAGTTTTACAGTGTGTGTGTGTGTGTGTGTGTGTGTGTGTGTGTGTGTGTGTGTGTGTGTGTGTGTGTGTGTGGCGCATGTGTGTTAGTTTCTGTGTAGGTTAGTGTGTAGCAATGTATCAGTGTATCAGCCTGTTGAATGGATGTAGTGGATCTGGCTGGCAAATCAGAGGTGTCAAAAAACGTCATCATGATGGAAATTGACAATCTCTCTCTCTCTCTCTCTCTCTCTCTCCACACACACACACACACACACACACACACACACACACACACACACACATGCCAAATACAAGCTTAACATTGTCTTCATCATTTTCTAGGTAGAAATAAATATACCGCAATGTTTGAATGAAAGTAGACATCTGTTCAACTCTTTACTTGAGGGTGATGACATGACATGAGTAAACATGAAATGACATGCATCATGAACATTAACACTTTTTAATGTTTGACTGTTGTCATTAGTCATTAGCAAGTCTTTCTCTCACATACGGCGAGGGGACAGTGGAATGAAGCAGAATTGTAACCATGTAAAAAAGAGAACATGAGTCCTACTCTACAATTTTGTCCATAACTAATTGAAGTGTCCTTTTACCTAAGTGATCATTATCTGTTTGCTGTTGTGCTTGTATTTCGCTGTCTTACCCATCAGTGTGGTTGTAAATTGCAACACTCGATCTCAAGCTGTGACAGAGATGTGTGATAGATGACAGAACTCAGGTGGACACATGATCCAGCGTGCAGTAGCCTACCAGACTACCAGGGGTGCACACAAGACAAATTTGGACATAGTGGAGTTTTACATTATATAACAGACATTTCTACTCTCATAATAGCCTACTGTATGTCATGTTAATTTGCATGTGACAGACACTTTTTTGCATTTTCAGCCTTGCATTACACATCGAATGCACGTCTAATATACTAAATTAGGTTTGATACCCAGTTTCATACATTATCGCCTTATTTTTTGATGCTCCATTAAATGTCACAAAATGGTAAATCGTTTGCATGCAGTAAAAGATAAAAGTACAGCTGTACACAGCAGCATATTGGGGTGGCATAAGCCCCAAGACACTCTGGCCTTACCATGTAGCCTATAGTAGGCCTACACACTTTACAAAAGACTACTTGCTAACAAATAAGATTTTTGAATGAGTAGGCCTATTGTTGCATTAACAAAATGTTATCAAATAGTGACAATAGGGTTATATTTGTGATAGTTTGAGTATTACATCTCTTTACATGTTGTCCTCTTGGTGAGAGCTGAGAGCCTATTCACAGACCCTCCCTTTAATGGATTGACGTTGTGTACTCCAGATCACTTGGTGGCGCTATAACAGCATTGTAACGGCACTTCGACTAAATTAGCAGAAGAAGATAGTCCAACGTGTGCACGCTCGGAAACACGTTGCTTGTGGTCCCTGTGAAACGATAATAGTATATTTTGTAATATTACTGGTTCAAACGCGTTTGTTTGTACAAAAATGACCAAAGTAAAGAAAGAGAAAGCCGCAGCTGAGGAAGAGACCGGAGGAACCGAAAAATCTTATCAAGAGTTGATTGCTAATGTTAACCCAATTGCTCAGCCTCTGGCCTCAAAGAAACTTAGCAAGAAGCTTTACAAGTGTGTGAAAAAAGGTAACGTAAACGCATGCTTCATGTTAATGGAGTAGTATTTGTGATATTTTGCGGTGGTCATAAACACTGGAGTCTAATTATAGCATAACGCTAATTTACTGTCTAACTTAGTCTTGCAGCTAACGTAAATTCCGAGACTTAACGTTAGCCAGCAAAAAAGTTGTGTATTTGTGCTTTGACTGACATTATCGTTATTTCTTTGTGTATGTTTTTAAACGCAGCATCAAAACTCAAGCAAATACGACGGGGTGTGAAAGAAGTTCAGAAGTTTATAAACAAAGGAGAAAAGGGGTAAGCTTCAATAAACACGTTGCGGTGGCTGCTCAAGTTGTCTGCCTCAACATTTTAACGTTACGCATTTTACTAACAAGTCTATATTGGATTATAAACTAACGTTTGCTCGGTTGACCAGCTAGTGCTGGTGTTTTGCTGACCAGGAATAAAACGGCAATGCTCATGGAATACTGACTCTGCTTTTACCCTCTCTGGGTTGAACCATCTTAAACCATCACACTCACAATGACTAGTCGGTCAGATTCAATGACTGGGGGCACTTACTGGAAAATGAAGTAACGTGAGTTTCCTTTCTACCCCTCAGGATCATTGTATTGGCTGGGGACACGTTGCCTATTGATGTATACTGTCACCTTCCAGTCATGTGTGAAGACAGGAGTTTGCCATATGCCTACATTCCTTCCAAAGTGGTACGTGTAACTGATTACATTATACCACATTATATTACATTACAGTTTCCTGCATATTTCTGGGGACGGACATTTTGATAATGTGTAAACTAGAGACATATTAATCAACCATTTGTCTGTCTTAGGATCTTGGCTCCTCTGCGGGATCAAAACGACCAACCTGTGTCATCATGATCAAACCACATGACGAATATAAAGACACCTATGATGAATGCATGGAGGAGGTCTCCGCGCTACCCAAACCTTGCTGAGGTCCTGTATGTTTGTCAGGATATGGACTGCTGAGGTAGCCTTTGATGTGGGCTATACATCTAGGCCCTCTCATTGTATGTCCCCTCGAGCCATGGCTCTACATGGACACACTCTTGAGTGATTTCTGTATTTTTGTTTTTCTAAACTACTGTGTGAGAATAGAAGACACCCAAGGTTTGTATGGGGGGCTTTTTGAGTTTTGTTTGGTTTTGCAAGGGCTGTTGTAAACCTTTTTATGTTGAAAAGATTTTAATGACCGTTTGCCCATGGAAATGACCCTTCATTAACAATTTAAACTTTTGAGTCAGACATCTGTGTTGGATTTTGATGTCCTTATAAAGTATGCCCATTGCAAACAATTCTCTGGAAAACTTTCTGCTCAAGGAAAGGTGCACACTTAAAATCATGCATTTAGATTTGGTGGCTAACAAATAAATTGAAACCCATTGTCAGTGACTTCCAAATATCTTTACTGTGGAAATGACTTTGTTGTAATAATGAGGTAAAGATTGTTTTGAGAAAGACCTAGAGGTCTGTGTGTTGAACCTAAAGGAGTGGTCTTTAATACTAGTAATGTCGAAGTATCACCAAAACATGGTCGTACAGTATGTAATGGCTTTTTCACAAAACATTAATGATATTTCCTCATATTCACAAAAACAAAGATGTATAGATATAGATGAGTTGGATCTTGAGGTGGCTTTAATATTATAAACTTAGTATATTGTCCTACCGATTATATGATCCAAACAATGCTTTTCTTGTGGGTTCATATGTTAATCAATTTTTACAGAAAAAAACAAAACACAATTTTCTAATTATCCATTTGGTGGGAGATTTCCTGTGCAAAACAAAACATGCTCTCAAAGGATGTATGCCTGTTCTAGCAGCAGGTTATTGGTCATCCATCAGCATGGCTGTGTAAATAGGAATTCCACTTGCTTACTTCCGTGTGAGGGCCTGGCGTGGGTCGCGGGTGCCGTTTCCCCTCCCAGAGGTTCTACCCCCCCCTTCCCTCACATTGCACAGTGGGTTCCTGTTCAGGAGCACGCGGTGAGGACGATCATGTCCCCCTGTGCCACAGGGCGGATCTCGAGGATCCCTTGGGTGATGGGACAAAACACTGGAGGAGTAGGCAGCTGAACATCCGTTTGCCACTTGGAGAGAATAAGAGAACGTCAACGTTTTGCCTTGTGTCAAAAACTTTTTTCATTCATTTGTGAGGTAATTGTAGTACCTAACGTTAGCCAGACTAAAGCATAAAGTATGTTTAGTCTGGTGACGATGGATAGACAGCAGCTGAATTCTAGGGGCAGAATCTTTGAAACTGACTTTGCATGCAATAGGATAGTGCAATGACCAGAGCCATCAAAAGAGATTACCTATGGCTCATGTCTAAATATAATGCCTATGCAAAACAATTTGCTACCCCAAGGTTACGTCTAAATCTTCCGGCAAAGCAGTACCCCCAGTTGTGTGGGGGTACTGCTTTAACATAAGCATTATATCTACTGTGATTCAACATGCAATAATGCCGACTAGTGTATTATGTGTTAATCACAGCTTTGTTCATTACTTTGAGGTGGTGGAGGAGGTTGAGGATTCCCTGGAGCTCCTGTAGTGTTGCCGTTTTGAGGGGTGCTCTGCTGGTCAGGTTTCACCTGTGAGGTTAAATAATATAGTACTGCAGCCAGTTAAGTCTTCCCTCTAGAGACTTTAGAGCATCTGGAAGCTGCAGTAGCTGGAAACATTTTATTTTTGGCATACATGTAGGTCTATGTGATATGCTAAGACAACCCTAAACGCATTACAATTAGGGCCATGTAATTAAAAAAAAAAAAAAGATTAATATGAATGATCTTAAATGCGGTCATAGAGTAGTGTGTAATTAAGTGATAAATGTGAAAACTGGAATTTGAAACTATTTGCTGGTACTCACAGGCTTGTTTATCTGGTTTATTTGTGCCAGCACCTCTGGACTGGGGTCACTGAAATTTGGCACCTCTGAAAACACCATGCAAAATCTGAGGGAGAAAAGACATGGCATAACTAAAAAAAACACCACCACGTCAAATTTCCAGAATGGTAAAAATTAATTGTCCTACTATGCAAGTCAAGAGAGAGACCATGTTGAAATTTGTATAGTGAGGGGATATGTCCTTACTCTCCAATCTTCTGGAGGTCTCCACCTCTCCCTGTGTATAGTGTGAGGCAGCCCTTCCATAGGGTGGCATAGCTAAAAACAATTACACCAGTAGTCAGAGGACAAGACAAGGCGCAATACTTGGACAACTTGGATACACAACATACAACACATGTCTATTTCCATAGTGTGTAACTCATGGAGCAACCATTCTCATGTGCCTTATTTTTACGCATTGCCAATTTGATTTCGTTTCAATAATAGATGAATAATACACTAATACATTGCTCCATAATAAACCTAATGAAAAGTGTTTGTTTGTAACACACCCCTTAGTCAAACGGAGGATGTCCCCAGGTTGAATGAATACTCCAGCCTCATCCCAGACAGAGATGGTGATGCTGCCACTCCTGTCTGCAACCTTACAGGAACGAATTTCATGGCCACTCTTGGTTTTGCTGACCCGGTCTGAAGGAGGAAAGTATATGGGCATGAGATATTTTAACTTAAATTCAAAAGTTTGTTCTTAAAGCGGCCAGGAGGAGGTAGTATAGGTCTATTTTAAACGTGTAGCACATGAACTGCGCTCTTTCAAAACCTATGCTTTAGGCTATGAAACAACGTGAAGTTGGTTAAAATAGCAAGCCACTTAATGATGTCCAAAACAATGAACACAACTATTATGTTTTTGGAACCAGAACGAATGTCTTTTCACAAATAATAATAATAGGCCTAATAATAATAATTAGTGATGCATTAGGAAAACTTATTCAGAGCATTTATAAGGCTTGGCTACGAAAGAACAAACACAACTTGATTAGCTAGCCACTTACTGATTTCCAAGACAATGAACACAATATTTATATTTTTGGAACCAGGTCGTATGTCTTTTATCAAAAACTCAGTTATGCTCGACATTGGGAAGATTTCTATTTATAGGCTACACGCAAAATAGTGGCAAATTGTCGGCTGATTTAACAGGCTGTTAAATTATCCCCCTTATTGACCGACCTAGCCCAACCATCTTCAGGTGCACATGAATCAATTAGTACCAGTCGATTATTTTGAATGAACAAATTAGGCCTACAACGCCACATCTTAGTTTTGAAGCAGGTAATTGTCTTGCGGCCAAGCGTGCCAGATTATATTCGTATTTAAGCCCGAAGCCTACGGAACAATAATGAGTTCGTTTAATGAAGGATTTCGCGTATGGACCCCGAGTCGTGGTGCGTCTCTGAGATCCGGGCCGGTTCTGTTGGCGGAAACGGAATCCGTCCCAGAGTTTGGCGTTTCCTCAAAAGCACTTCTGACCTAACTCTGTGGTGCTGTTTACAAATGTAACCTTGCCTTTTTGTTCTTGACAGAGGCTGTTGTTATCGTAGGCTATCTTGGTCCACGCTAGCTTTACCCTGGCGCCAAAATAAATACAAAACGCACTTGATCCTATGCTGCCTTTTGGAACACAGATGTTACCAGTTTGGGCGTGATGTTACGAGCAATCCAATGGCTCCCATCCGTTGCTAGGATGACAGGATGACACCAGCCTGAAATGGCAATTGGACTGCTATGACTGTCATGTGCTCTCTCAGATCCACGTTGTTCCGCAAAGAGTCATACAAATTAAGTAGTCTTTGTCAATTATAACGTTAGTCGACCCCGGTCACTGGAGACGCATTCGCTTCCTCACTCTCGATGCAGGATGTACGGCTCCACTTGGGCTATCCAGCGGTCACCTGATCTTCCATGCTGGGTATGTATTTTGCTTGTTTCCAAACTATGAAAAATAGCCTACTGATAGACATAACGTTACCATGATTGCCGCGGACTTTCTTTTGCCTTTATTCTTTATTAAGTGATTGTTTAGCCTACAACAAGACCAGATAGGAAAGGCTATGGGCAGCTGCTAGGCCCAATCATGAATAAAACAAAATAAAATATTGTTGGTCCTAGATCTGTTGGTGATCACCAACTCCATGATGAATTTAGGAGAAGGGGCGGTTAAAGGAAAGTTGAAGTTCAGCATAAGTTTATGAATCAGCCTCTGCACCACCTGATGAAGTGAATCTAAATATTTTCTTTACATTAGAAAAAGTCAACTGGACATTTAAATGAGAACTCCAGAATCTGCACAAAAAAATTAAAATAAAAATAAGCTAATCTTTCCTCCATCCTCTGATTTCAGTAGGGCAGGTATAGGCTTATCTGTGACTATGCTATTGGTCATATTCAAGGTGGCCATTCAGTGTCCAGACAGTTAATTATCTATTCTGCTCAAATGGTTTAGGCCTATGCCTATAAATCTCGCCATTACAGTCTTCGAATCCTTTTCTTATTAAATCTAAGCATGCTGTTAAAAGACGTACATTTGAATACTTAAAAATAATCTATTTGTGTAAGCCTACAGTAGCATATGTTAGGTTACGTTTTTTTATTTAAACAAAATGCTGTCCTTAAGTTTCGGTTCTAACGTTTAGGCTACTTAGGGCACATAGGGGATATGGGATCTTTAAGTTTGAGGGGATGTAGTTGAGGTTGAGGTGTTGATCTGTTGTAGCCTACAGTGTTGTAGGCCTACAGTTTTGGGTGAGCAGTGCTGTATAAAGTAGCCTAACTGTGTAACACAGCTTGCTTCATTAAGGAAATGTGAAATAACTCTTGGTGCAACATCAACGCTTGGACACGACTTAAGCAGATTGCTTTTTAATTGCTGTTCCTGCTATTAAGAACTTATTTTCTAAGATCATGGAATACTGAGCCCGCTTCAACCCTCTGTTATTTTTATCCAGACAAATTAAATTAGAATTTGCCAAGGGAACAGGAAGCGCTGCAAGTAGTCCTTATTTTTGCATGGAGTTTTTTGCTCTTTAGTGACTGTGGGTACAAAGCATTTCTAAAAAGTCTTCGAAAGAAACAATTGGCACACTGAATTCCTTCTCTAATTAGGCTATATGTTCTTGAGCAAGGCAACAAAAAAGACTGACTAACGTGTTTCGACACTATGTCTTCGTCTGGGTTCAGTTATTCATACAATCATTGTGGATAAACTGAACCTAGACGAAGACCTCGTGTTGAAACACGTTGGTCAGTCTTTTGTTGCCTTGCTCGAGAATATATTTTATAGGAACTACATGTGTTTTTTCTTCATTGAAGACTTAAAAAAAAATGAAACCAGAAATCAGGATACACAGAAAGAAATTTGGGTGCATAACGTGTAGGCTATAGCCCAATCCTCCTGTTGTGGCAGAACTGCTGGCAATACTTAAACGTGAATAGGCTACGTTTGAATCTTTATTCAATGCTAGGCTACAGCGTAGCATATGAACGATCGTCTTTCGATTGTACTAATCATATTGCAGATAAACATTTTACTAGTGGAGCATTAAAATCTCTGTCAGAAGTGGGATTCGAACCCACGCCTCCATTCGGAGACCAGAATACCCCGGAACAGGGAAGGTTGAGCCCTTGAGTCTGGCGCCTTAGACCGCTCGGCCATCCTGACATACTGAAGGGGGGCGCTCTTTGACAACTTCACTGCCTGCAGCATGCGCAGCAGAGTTCTGCAAAGCGGCAACATTAGAAGTCAACGTGCTGAGACTATTGCAGAGCGTAGAGTTAATTGTGGTGTCGGGTGTTCCTTTACGGCTGATAGTCTACATAGAACTAATACAAAGTTTGCTCTACTAAGAAATTGCCAGGATATGTTCTGAGTGCCTTTTATAAACCAAAACCTCTGTCAGAAGTGGGATTCGAACCCACGCCTCCATTCGGAGACCAGAATGCCCTTCTGGGTAAGGTGTTTACCTTGAGTCTGGCGCCTTAGACCGCTCGGCCATCCTGACATAGGGAATAGAGAAGAATGACGTAGTTTCGTCGATCTCTTTTAAGTGAATCAAAGACACTTTAATAGACCTAAGACTTAAAACAAAAAACAAGTGCTGGAATATGTAGGCTTCATGAATTAAACAATTACAAATAAATTAATCTATTAGGCTGTTGCAATTTTAGCCTTTGGATTGTTTGTGCGGCTATATGTGTAGGCTATGTGTGTTTGTGCGCGCGCTCGCGCGAATCAAACAGCATACAGACAACTTAATTAACAGCAGTTAAGCAGGAGAGCGGAGGAGAGATAGGCTACGTAACCACTCACACTTGTGACCAAAATTTTCTTTTCTCTTTTTTTTGTACACTTCTATGTGTTGTCATGTTGACTTTTTAATTGTTATTAGCCCATATTTGTTACAGTGGGGAAATGGTGTAGTTTGGTCTCAACTTTGGCAGGAACCCTAGGTCATTCATTCATTCATTCATTTGTCTCTTTCGAGATTCAAGATAGTTTATTTGTCACATACAGTAGCCTACATAGCCTACTACTATGTAGTGAAAGTACATTAAGAGTCAAGGACTAGGATGTAGGAAAAGTAAGATGGTCTATTAACAAAAGTCAATCAGTATCAGTCACATCAGGTTTCGCTTTGATGGTCTCATATTTATTCCGTAGAGAAGAATGGCTTGTAATAAACACAAGGCTCAGGCTGTATAGTGCAGTCTATTGCTAGGTTCTCCATATTGAGTATAGCCTATGCCAATTATTTGAGCTAGATCATTTATATTTTCACCACACAGACCCGTAGGCCTAATTATTGTTATTGTAGATTCAAAGCTAAATGTCCCCTGGGAAGACAATTGTCTCCCTTTTCAGAGCAATTGCAGTTTCTCGTGATATGAATCTGTAGGCTGTGATGAAAACTCCAAGCTATCTGACAGATAAGCACAATGTGGCCATACGTTTTATGTCTTGCGTCCCACCTGTCATGTGTCAGTGCCCCACAGTTTGAGAAACACTGCTGTGGGCTAACCGTTTTTCCACAGTAGAAATTGTGTTATAGGCCTAACACTTCTTGATTTCAGCTTATGAAATCAGACAACAGCTCTGGAGTGCATAATTCTGGCACGTTGAAAAAAATAAAGCATATAGGATCTACTAAAATTATTCTAATTGTGTTCTCATAATTTGTGAATCTTTGTTAGATCAAAAACCCTTAAAGCTGAATATTGGTAGGGATTGGTTTGTCTTATCAAAATATTTGTTTGGACATGTCAATGGTCCATGCGAACCTGTGGGACCTAAATTAGACCTATAGGCTGGACATACTGTAGGCCTATGCCAAACTCAGCTGGACTGCAATAAACTAATGAAAACGAATTAAATTGTAATATTTAAATATTTATTAACGGGACCTGAATAAACCGAGAACCATGTTTTTAGCACGATGTCCACAACTTTAGAGGCCTTCAGGCAAGGTTAGGGAAGTTTATTCTAGTGTAGGACTATAGGCTGCTGGGATGTGGCGTACGTTGCGTGCAGGGGTTAAAGTGGGGGATAACGCAGGGGTACGCAGTACCTGCACCTCAGATAAATGAACAATATCATCCCATTCTTCTTCTGTACATTTTTCTTTGTTTGTGCCGACAAAAAAATATGGGAGTTCCCCCTTCTGCCAAATCCCACTTTAACCACTGGTTTTGTGTACTTATTTTGCACACGACACAGTAAATCATTAGCCTAAAGAAGGGCAGTTGAGAAACATGTTCCTAGTGCAGAGAGCGGGGAAAGTTCAATAAGATCACGCCACACAAACCCAGTGAAAGCGCACGTGTCGCCTACAACAGCAGCGGATATAAACCACAAACCCTACAAAAACTACACAGTCGGTTTCAATGGATACACTTTAACGTCCGAAAGGAGGCCCATAGCTGTGTTCAGACTGACCATCAAACTGATAAAATCAAACTAGACGCCTGCTTGTTTTGGCAGACATATAACAAAGCATGAATGAACACGCCCCGCAATAACCTACGGATGGGTCTGGCTGAATTTCACCGAGGTGAATCAGGCTGAGTGCAGCGCCTTAGCACTTTAAAGTCGCAGGAACCTGGTGAGACATTCTGGAGACGGCTCTGGTGTGTGGTAGGCTACAGGTGTCGTGGATGTTTAAACCTTGACTACAGTGAGGCAGATATCTATTCAATATGTTATTGCGGTCAGGAATGACAGAAAATAGGTTGATCTGTAGAACATGCATTAACTGAGAGAATTGTCCAAGTCAAGTCGTTGAAATGAAAAAGTTTACATCCAGCGTTAAGCCACTGAATATTTTGACCAGACATGCGTCAACCGGTGCCGTGGAGCAGGTGTGCATGGTAGATTGCCACCAAATTAAACCCATCAGTCTTACACCTGGTTTTGGAGAACATATTTTGGGACCTGGGGTGCTGCTAGAAAAAGATGGACAAGGAAATGAGAAGGTCAGTGTTTTCCCCATGTTTCCTTTGGGTTATTATGCTTCAGTAAAAGTGTCAGCCTATCATTTTGGGCTGTGGATCTATTATTGTTGAATAGATTAGCCATAGTGCCTTCTCCATAGGCTGCTCAAAAAGATTGCCGTGGCCGTACTTTGCTCTCAACTCCTCCGCCATAGCGTCCAAAGTTTATTGACCAGGTTCTTTTACAATTTAGCGTGTGCCAATAATATTCTACCGGTACATTTCATCTTGCCTTATTCGATTAGGCTACAATAGTTTTTTTTTTAAAGTAGGGTATGAGGATCACCAAGGGTGTATTTTCTTAGCTTTCGTTATAAATTTCAACAAAACTGTTTTATTATGGTGTAGGTGTACTTTTATTTCTATAGAGCGAATTATTTTTCCTCAGTTTTGTTTTAAAATCGTGACGCACAAATTCGAATGTTGAATAAATATTTTGTTGTAGCCTATGCTGTTTGTGTTCATTAAGTAATAAAAGAGCAGTAATTTCAAACCTGAAATATTTTCACACAATCTCCAAAGTAGTACTCTCATTCCATTATGTCCTGTCATCCTAAAAAGTCACTCTACACTACACTACAAACTGTTGGTCATGTGATAATTGTAACGATCCCATGAGGTCTTTGATGTTGAGCTCCAAATATGAAGTCAGGTCACATTAATGCACCTGTCAGATTAGTGTCTGGCGAAGCAATAGTTTAGTGCTTAAATTGTAGTCAGTCTTCAGCAGTCTCTAAAACGGTGTTTTAATCCACAGATTTTTATTAAAAAAAAAAAAATCTTGTTGCCATACTTTTTCATTTTCTGTTATCTTGTATTTTGTTATGTTTTTAACCCTAAACAGGAGAATGGAGGCAGCAGTGATGTCTTGTCCCCCCCATCAAAACGTGGCTTTGATAACCTGGCCTATGTCCCAGGAAGCCCCTGTGAGTTGTGTCCCCAGAACAGAGACATGTGCTGTGGCTCCACAGACACGACTGTGGGGAGAACCCCGGGAACTCAGTTGGCCCCAGTTCAGTCAGCCCTGGTCAGGATTAGGGTGGAGGGTATGACGTGCCAGTCTTGTGTACAGTCCATCGAGGGGCGGGTGGGACAACTGCCTGGCATCATGGCTATCCAGATATCCCTAAGCGACAAGGAAGCTGTGGTGAACTTTAACCCTGGGGAGCTGGGCCCAGAGGAAGTGAGGGGACATATCGAGGACATGGGGTTTGATGCCAGCCTCATTAGCCAGTCCATTCCACTGCCTGCCCTGGGTAGGAAGGTGGAGGAGGACACTGTGGCAGGGGAAGGGGCAGTGACCTTGGGAATTGACGGGATGCATTGTGGATCTTGTGTGAATAACATCCAAGAGCATGTATCGGGACTAATGGGGGTTTGCTCCGTCAGCGTCTCCCTGGAAACCAGGAGCATGGACCTCTACTATGACTCTTCTCTGGTCACCTTGGAGACGGTGAAGGAGCTTGTTGAAGGGATCCCACCTGGTAATTTCTATGTGACCTTGCCAGCAGGTTATCCAGTGGCAATGGGGAGCACAGATCCTACAGAGTCGACCCACAGCTCCCAACACCTGAACTCTTCTCTCACACCCCAAACTACAGACAGTGTGGCTTTCCAAACTGCCACTGTCAGAATCTCAGGGATGACCTGCAACTCCTGTGTGCAGTCCATTGAAGGGATGATATCCCAGAGACCTGGAGTTCAATCCATCCAGGTTTCACTGAAGGAGGAAAAGGGAATGATTATCTTCAACCCCACTTTAACAAGTGCAGAGGAGCTGAGAGCCAACATTGAGGACATGGGGTTTGAGGCCATACTTGATAAAGGTATAAACGATTATTACAGTGTTATTACTGTACTCCCCATTGCTGATGTAGTGCCAGGCATACAATTGAAAAATGCTGTGATTTGGTCTAAATGACTTGAATGTACTCTAGTTCAAGTTTTACTGTCTGCAGAGAGGATAGTGGTCAATTTCAGTTCATCATTTTTTTTTTGGTAGTAAGAGATTTGTTACAATATTACTACACTCATTTTGTTGATTCATTTTGTGAAATCTTATTTTCATGTTTTTCATAATTCAGTCGGAATTGCCCTGTGTCACACAGAGACAAGCCGCCATCTTGAAAGCTTTTGTGAAAATTATTTACAGCTAATCAAACTCCTCTTCACAGAATGCAATGAGTGTTTGAACACATTTCTCCATGGTAACGAGACAAGTAGTCTCTCTTGAGTGTCATGTAGCATTCTAGCACCACTGAATAAGACCTGCTAGCACTTTGTGGGCCAGGAATGGCAGCTAGCCACAAAGCGGATTACAGTCGGCCTTTGTTAAACAGGATTGTGTCTTAATGTAGTTTTTTTTTTTTTTTTTGATGAAGCCGAGGTAGCTGAGGTCATCCAAACTCAAATGGCACCCAGGAAAGTTCAGTAGTTTTTGATTTGGGTTAAGTAGGCTATAGGTTTTAATGTGAGGACATGCATAGTTGTATATGATTCTAGCCTATTTACTACCTGGATACCCAAGGACATATTTTCCCTGTATGTATTTCCAGACTGTTGTTGTTAACATTCTTTACAGTTTTTATAAGATTGTAACCTATCCAGTTTCATGACATTTGTGTCTTTCTTTGAAGAACCCAGCTCTGTAGACAAAGGGACAACCTCTGAACCCGTTGCTAAAACCTTTCCGCACCATCGTCCCCAGCCATCTAATGGCTTAGCCGCTAAAGTGCCCAGCGACCAGCAATCTTGTGAAGGGACCACCCAGAAATGCTTTATCCGTGTAACTGGCATGACTTGTGCCTCCTGTGTGGCCAACATTGAGCGCAGCCTTCTCAAAAACAAAGGTGAAAATTCCACCAAAATTAGGAATATTGATTTTGATTTTGACCATAAAATCAACTACACAGTAAACCAGTATTTGACAACATGAAATCACATGGTGTGTGTGTGTGTGTGTGTGTGTGTGTGTGTGTGTGTGTGTGTGTGTGTGTGTGTGTTTTTAGGTGTGGTGTCGGTTCTGGTTTCCCTGATGGCAGGGAAAGCGGAGGTCCGGTATGACCCAGAGGTGCTGGACGCTGATGAGGTCAGTCGACTCATTGCTGCCCTCGGCTTTGGTGCTACAGTTATGGAGACGAGCGCAATCACTGACGGGAAGCTGGATCTCTCTGTGAGTGTGTGTGTGAGTGTGTCTCTGTGTGTGTGTTCACCAATGTTCTCTGTGTTTGTATGCTCATGTGGACAATATGATGATTGTGGGGAGAAAGTATCATTCTATTTAATTAAAGTCTTTTTTTATTTCTTCACAGGTGACTGGCATGACTTGTGCATCATGTGTCCATAACATTGAAAACAAACTGCTCAGGACCAGAGGTGTTTTCGAGGTCTCTGTGTCGCTGGCAACCAAAAAAGCTCATGTGAAGTTTGACCCAGAGGTGCTCGGGGCTAGGGACATCATCAGAAGCATTGAGGTACAGTAGTTCAATGTAGCACCCCAAATAAAGTTTTAGAATGTCAAGTCTCCATAGCAACAAAATCTTTTGATGGCCTCTGTGACAGGCTTTGGGATTTGGAGCATCACTCATCAAAAGTGACGGTTTCGGAAAGAATGAAGCATTGGACCACCGAGAGGAGATTCAACAGCAAGTATCCCTCCTTGTTTCTTTATCTATTTATCTTATATACACAGGGGTTAAAGTGGGGGGGAACGTGGGGGTACGCAGTACCGGCACCTCAGATAAATGAACAATATCATCCCATTCTTCTTCTATACATTTTTCTTTGTTTTTGCCAACACAAAATTTGAGAGTTCTCCCTCCTCCCAAATCCCACTTTAACCACTGTATATACATACAGTATTTGCATATCCTTATGATAAAGTGATTGTATTTGTGATGAATGCATTCACAGTTTGAAGTTTTTAGATGCAGCTTTGAAGCTATGATTGCTTTATTGCTATTCAGTGTTTGCTTTTGCAGCATTTGTACACTTCAGCATGGATTGTGTTTGATTCCTGATTGTCTGTGTGATTAGATGGAAGCAGTCTTTCCTGTTCAGTCTGGTGTTTGGCGTCCCTGTGATGGGTCTGATGATCTACATGATGGTGATGGACAGCCAACACCAGGAGCACGGAGGCTCTATGCCCCATGAGCAGAATATCCTCCCGGGGCTCTCCATCCTCAACCTCGCCTTCTTCCTTCTCTGCACACCTGTGCAGGTATAGTACCAAACCAGGAAGTTTGACGGATTGGTCAAGCATGCTATGATATGCTAAGCTAAATAGCTATATAGCCAAATCTGCTTTAAAGGAGACTACCGTAGGGATGATCAACTATTACCCGCGGCTTATACATTTTTTGTTTTCAAAATTTCTTCCGCTATGAGGTTAAAACGGGGGCAGTTAATATGGTGTTAATATGTGGTTTTTTTTTTTGTTTTTTTTACTTGCATAAACCACTGTCCTGCGGCTTATACACAATGCGGCTTATGCAGGAAATTACTGTAGTGAATGAAATTCTATGACACTGACTTAACATCCTCATGAAAGCTGTGCTAACCCTCCTACTTTTGCTCTGTGTCCATCAGATCTTCGGAGGTCGGTATTTCTATATTCAGGCATACCGCTCACTGAAGCATAAAGTGGCGAATATGGATGTTTTGATTGTATTGGCCACCACCATCTCCTATATCTACTCCTGTGTTGTCCTATTGGTTGCCATCGCAGAGAGGGCGGAGAAAAGCCCAGTCACCTTCTTTGACACTCCCCCAATGCTGTTTGTCTTCATCGCTCTCGGTCGATGGCTGGAACACGTTGCCAAGGTACCCACTCTATGTAGAAAAGTCTATGGGTCATTGACATGAGGGAATGTTAACTTCTCAACAGTAGAAATGATCACCTGGTGGAATGGAATACCATTTCCTGATTGGCTGGAAGGGTGTCTGTTTTCAGGACACCTGTGATGTTAACTGGTAAAAAGTTTCATCACCATTCCATATCAATGTTCATTAGAATGGTAACTATAACAGCAATAGGCAGCCTTGTGGATATACCAAAGAACGTGTGTTTCTTTTGTGTTTCAAACACTTGCTTATTGTTTACAGTTGCAACCATGCCATAAGTGGGATAATGGCCTTCGAGCTGTTCCGATATAGGGAAATAATGCGTTCAACATCTTATTTCGTACAGTATACCTCACCAGCCTCCCTACCATAACACACAAGCATTGTTCTATTCCTATTGAAGTTCTTATTGAGTTCTTATTACACGTAAACTTAGCGAAGCAGAATCCATGATCAAGGAAGTAAAGCTGTTTGCTTGTTCCAGCAAGTTTTCAAGATTTTCATTTGATTTAGAAGCACAAAGTCAAGTTTGTGTTTGCAAATAAGACCATTGTTTGACAATGACTTGTTTGAAAACAGTCTGATGTTCAGAAGATCCAGTATTACAGTATGTTACTGTTATAAATATCCATTGAGGGACTCTGTTGTTTGTTGTTTAGGCACAGGCAGAGCTGTGTGAAGTTGGCCCCCCCTCAAACCCAAAATGCTGAAATAACACTGCAGTTCGTTTGTGCTGCAAATATTTTTGTTTGTGCTATTAACACTTTTGAGTAATTTAAAAATAAATTTTCTGACCTGTGATGTCACGCAGCCCCCCTCCACGTCCAAATCACTCCAAACAGTCTCTATCGGACCTGCCTGAAGCTGCCCACCCTCCTCAAACCCAAAATGCTGAAATAACACAGTTCGTTTGTATTGAAAATGTGTTTCTAAATTGCTCAAAAGCTTTAATAGCGCAAACAAAACTATTTACAGCACAAACGCAGCACAAACGAACTGCAGTGTTATTTCATCATTTTGGGTTTGAGGGGGGGTCAGCTTCACACAGGTCTCTGTTGTTTGTGGAACAGGCAGGAGGTTAGACTGGTGCACCCCATCTTCTTCCCTGCTCCCTCTGACTCTACTTCATCTCCTCTTCCTCCTCTCCTCCTCGTAATATAAGTGTAAAAATGACTACAGGGATAGAGAATGACCTGGGCATCCTGGTTGCCTGCCTGTTTTCAAAACTAATCTCAGCGCACGTTCTCACAGCATATACAATCAATTAGACAATACAATCATCATTATTATACATGTTGGAGGGAAATTACACTTTTAAAGAACAACCCAAAGTCCACGGTGACTTTATGGAACTTTTCTTGACCAATTCTTGTTCTTGTGTTTATCAGAACAAGAATCTAGCAGTATATTTCCTAGATAATGACCTTAAAGCAGCAACAAGCAGCTGGTACAGTATGTCTATAAACTTGAGCAGTCTGAATACAGGTGCGTGGGTATGCACGTGTTGGGTCATTCAGGTGGTTTTATCATATGATGGCATGTAAAAACAGCAGTGTAAGGATGCTTGGCAGAGATCAATCCCGTGACCTCCTTGTGACTATCTGCTCTAAGTGACCTCTAAATGACACTGAAGAGCACTTTCAGAAACAATCTACCTGCACTAGATATGTGAGATAGATAAGCATATCTCTCTCCCTCTGCTGTGGCTGAAATCTAATGCAAGGTCTTACACTCCTTAAGTGGTGTTTACTGGTGCTTTCTGAATGATTAACTAGTGCACTGCATCCTTCCAAATACATACTACAATTACTTTGGTTGACGTTTAAAGATCTCATGAGGGTACACATTTTGTAACGTGTAACATTCAGGTGATGTTGGTTATGTTCAAACTGAATTTTGAACACATTTGTAAAGCTTGTCAAGCTAACACAGCACATTTAATCAGAAGAGGAGGAGTGTGTGTCTGGGTTCCAGATTCTGTCTTGATAATCCATCTAAATATTTGTCTAACATTTCCTTAAACAGTTGCTTAGACAGCCATGACTCTGAAATGGTTTTTGGCACTGCAGAGATTAAAAGAAAGCAAACATTACAATGTTCTCCCTAAAACATGTCAGTGTAAATGTTGAGATTGAAGTTGATATGCTGTACTGTACTGTCCATGTCTGATAGAGTAAAACATCTGAGGCACTGGCCAAACTCATGTCTCTGCAAGCAACTGATGCCACCATAGTTACTCTGGGTCCAGACCACTCCATTATCAGGTATAGTAGTCATTTTATATACTGTATCATACACTAACTCTATCTGACTGAGGGAACAAGTGATGATTCTTTGTGGTTTACTTTCGTTGTTAAAGTAACCAAAGTAAAGCATTCTCAAGTTAATAACATGCAGTACTGTATATGATTGTCATCTGGCATAATAGAGTAACATAAAGATCATTTAAAATCCCATGTGTATAATCCCAGCTATATATTTAGGGTTATGAACATTGAGCACAGTGACAGTACATGCAGGGAGTATTCCGGTTTGAAATAGAATGGTAATATTCGGTTTACACCAGATCCCGGAATACGGCCAAATTGAGTTTATATGACTTCCGTACAAACTCAATATTGCCTCAATTCTTCTTAGAATCGGACAGTCCCTGTGCATAACAGGGGCTAGTGATGTGATGTGTGTAAGCATTTAGGTTATTGTGACTGTATGCAGCAGTGGATAGATAATATTCCTTATGATTGTGTGTGTGTGTGTGGTTTGTGATGCAGGGAAGAGCAGGTCTCTGTGGATCTGGTCCAGAGGGGAGACATAGTGAAAGTTGCTCCTGGAGGGAAGTTCCCTGTGGATGGGAAGGTGATTGAGGGCAGCTCCATGGCTGACGAGTCTCTTATTACAGGTGAGAGCTTCTGCTTTAACACTCACTCATCCACTGGCGGCTCTTTTTGGCAGTGTAATTGCTGTAGCTCTGCTGATTCAATTTGAATATCATTCCACAATGGCCATTTTATTGATGTTATGGTATTAAATATGAATACTGAGAAGCTGAATGTTGAAAGACATGCTTTGTCAGGTGTTTTGCATAATGTGAAACAACTTGAAAGTGTCTGAACCACCAGGCACTTTGTATCCTTAGGTGAAGGAGATGTACTGCACACTGTTTTACCTTCACACAGTCTTGTTTTATTTATGAATATTACGTGTGGATTAATAAAATGAAATTGTGTGGAGCTAAACCAGTGTGTGGCCATTTCACCTCCTACTGAGTCATGTTTCTGACTGTGTGCTTAGCTCCACGGTGAGGACTATACGGTAAATGCTGGCGGCCGGAATGACGTTAAAATCTCGCCGTTATGTCGGTTGCCTTGTAACAATGCCAAACGACCTACTTATATATACCTCTAAACAATCTAAAAACTGTTTTTAAACTCTAAAAATTAATACTTAACCCCTCCGTTAGTATTGTTTTTATGCGGTTTTGTAACTGTAACAGTACCCGCAAGATTCTGTGAGAACGTACTGTAAAGCTTTACCGTCTAGTCTTTACCCTGTTCCGCTGTGTCCACAGGTGAGCCGATGCCCGTCTGTAAGAAGCCTGGCAGCTTTGTGATTGCGGGCTCCATAAATGCCCATGGGGCACTGCTGGTGGAGGCCACTCATGTCGGTGCAGACACCACTCTCAGCCAGATAGTCAAACTGGTCGAGGAGGCCCAGACTTCAAAGGTGAGGAGTAGACAAAGAAAAAGCAACACACAGATACTCTCTCTCTCTCTCTCTCTCTCACTCACACACACACACACACACACACACACACACACACACACACACACACATACAGGATGATAATGAGGAAGTTAAAATCATGTAAAATTGCACAGAAATATGACTTAAACCGGACAGGTGGGCACAGGTGTTTGTCTGATCAACAGTGGTAAATGTAGAAACAGGCAGGACAATAATAAGGGAAAAGAGACAAGTAAATTAAATGCTATAAGTACTGTAATCACAGTTACTAAAGGCAAAGTAAAGTGCCAATGCGAACTATGTAGAATTAATGTGTCTACCACCGACTGTCAACACAACCACTAATATCAGCATTTCATTCTTGCATCCTCTCTCTGTCATTTGTTCAGGCACCAATCCAGCAGTTTGCTGATAAATTGAGCGGGTATTTTGTCCCTTTCATTATAATCGTCTCCGTTGTAACCCTGGTGGTCTGGCTCATCATAGGCTTCCTGGACTTTGACATTGTCGCTGAATATTTTCCAGTAAGCACTGTTTGGTATTGATTGAACTCAAGAGGTCGTGAAAGTTCACTCTGAGAAATCTGTTAGCTGAACATTTAATATCTTTATAAAATGATTTGATTACACTTACATATGTACAGTATCAATTAACATATTGCAGCATACTTAGTATTGTTATTCAGGTTAACTTCATTCTCTCAAGTTCTGTTTTTAATTCTGTTACATTTTGCTGTAGAAACACTGTTGTATTTGATGCATAAATATTAGTGTGTAGTATGTGAAGAGTCCCTACTGCTCTGTCACCAGGGTTACGATAAGACCATCTCTCGCACAGATGTGATTGTGCGCTTCGCCTTCCAAACATCCATCACGGTTCTGTCCATCGCCTGCCCCTGCTCCCTGGGCCTGGCAACCCCAACAGCTGTGATGGTGGGCACGGGAGTTGGCGCCCAGAATGGCATCCTCATCAAGGGTGGCGAGCCCCTGGAGATGGCACACAAGGCAATGAGCAACTCACTTCACCCTAGTCCCAGATCACCTATAGGCCAATGCAGATTAACACTTTTTTTTTGGATGAAAGTTTGGATGAAAGGGATTATTTTGTCTTCAATGCCAAGGATATTTTATGTATTATGTATATGAGCATTGAGCAATGTAATGTGTAGAACAAAGTGCATAATCAGATATGACCTTTTTTTATTTTTGATTATGCACTTTGTTCTACACATTACATACAAAATACAATTTATATTGCAGAGCAACTGTCAACATTTAACATGTGGGATACTGGTATTTGAACAGTGACAAAATTCACAAGTCTAGTTTCTTGTTTCTTTGGGCCCTCTAGTGGCTTGTTAATAAATTGCACATGCAGGACAACAATCCAACGCCATAACTGAGCCGAATGTTGATGTAAATGTGTATGTATTTCATGTTTAGATGATTTAGCATGGCCTTGTTTAGTGGGATTACATCACTTTTTATGTTATGTTTTCATAAAAGTCCATGTCTCCTTTAGATCAAGGCAGTGATGTTTGATAAAACGGGCACCATCACCAAAGGGGTGCCACAGGTGACAAGGGTACTGGTGCTGTGGGACAAGGCCCGCATGCCACTGCGGAAGGTTCTGGCTGTTGTGGGCACAGCTGAGGCCAGCAGCGAACATCCGCTGGGAATGGCTGTCGCCAAACACTGTAAACAGGTGAGAAAGGCAGTGTGTGTGTGTGTGTTAGGATGGAGATGGAGGGGCATGCATGTTTTAACTGTGGGGTCTGGGCTTTGAAATGCCCAGGTAGCCTAACAATTTGGGTGCATTTCCCAAACTATGTTTGCTAATAAAGTGTACAGTTTTGTTGGTTGCAATGCAATTTTCCATTGTCAACCAAGTGAGTTGCTAACATGCTAGCAAGTCTGTTTTTCTTTTTTTTTTAAATGCACCTCTGGATGACAAAGACAAAGTTACAAAGCATAAATAACATATCCGCTGTCATCCCCCATAATGATGTGGACACAAGTCTCTGGGTGCCTGTAATTTGTGTTACGTAATATTCATAGTTTTTTTTTTTTTTTTTAAGTTTAATTACAGCATGTTAGATCATTGACAATACAGCAAATTAGATAGTACACTTCTGAGTTGGTGTTTGGTTGCCAGGGTAACACTGAATCTGATGAATGGGTCTTGTTATTGATGTGAGTGTGTGGGTGAGATTCCAACCACAATTTTTTGAAAAGTAGGATGTTGTGCTATGCTTTATCATGCTGCTCAATCTAAAAAAGTGTCACTGGATAAAACTTTATCCAGGTGTGTGTGTGTGTGTGCATACATGTACATACATGTGTCTGTGTGTCTGCCTGTGTGGGTGACTGCTAAGGCAATTTGTAGGTGTGTGTGTGTGTGTTGTTGTTTAATGAGTGTATCTCTCTCTCTCTCTCTCTCTCTCTCTCTCTCTCTCTCTTTCTCTGTGTGTGTCTAAGTGTGTGTATAAATTTATCTCTCTCTGTCTCTGTGTGGGTGGGTGTGTGGGCGGATGGATGGTTGGATACCCGCAGGAGCTGGACACCGAGACTCTGGGCTTCTGCCATGACTTCCAGGCCGTGCCTGGCTGCGGAATAAGCTGTAAGGTCTCCAATGTGGACGAGCTGCTGTGTACGCTGGACCAGACAGAAATCAGCCCCAAGACCCATCTCACTATAGAGGGGGCCACAACAGATGAGACCAGCGTACTTGCCGACTCTGAGCCTGGTCAGCTTCCATGAGCAGTAGGGCAGACAGCCGAAAGGCTACCTAACTCTCTTGTTCCTCCTACTGACAACAGAACAGCGAGTTCGTAAAACAGCCATACTTGGAAGTACTTTGGACTATTACTTATGAATGTCCAGATCCAAGACCTAGATTCAAGGCCACTAATCAGTCTGAGTGAATGTGTAGGCACATTTTTCCCAAGTTGCAAAGTATCATTCAGTGGGTATGTTTATATGCACATTTTTTTTCTTGATAGGATTGAACTTAGTCTGATTGGTTCAGGTGGAATATTAATTTAAACCATGTTTACAAGTCTTTAAGTTTTCACCTTTTGACATGTGCATTGGGGTTACCCACATATTCATTTGTTTACATTCACCTGACGTGCCTTAGCTAGCATCTGTTAGCCTACGGCATATGTGTTTATGAACGTTACCAGGCATTTATCCCATGCGCAGGAAAATCTAGTCCATGACTCCGATTGTTCGTTTACATACCCACCGATCGGTTTGTCAAAAGGTGTACACCACTTCTTTCAATCAGTTTCAAATTACAAACCGATCACCCAGAATCAGATAAGATGGTATCCATACATGAGACCATTTAAATCATTTCAGCGAATAATCAAATTAAAACCTACCCAGTGTTAATGACTAATCTGTTAAATGATGTTTAAGGTGCAATGAAAATAATAGTGTGTATTGTCTTGTCTATGTAAGAAATGTATATATGTTTGTGTGTGTTTGTGTGTGTTATCTAGGCATATATTCAGTGCTGATTGGCAATAGAGAGTGGATGAGGCGCAACGGTCTACACATCACCACTGATGTGGATGAAGCCATGACCAGCCATGAAACCAAAGGACAGACTGCAATCCTAGTGGCCATAGATGGTACTGCCCTCATATCGCTCATCTCTATCAGATTAGAGGTCTACTCTTATTTACTGTCTGAATTATTAATACTTTCAAATAAAGGGTGTAGGACAGAAGATTGTTAGCGAAGTAGTTGTTCTATCAATAATCGTTTTTAATAATTCCAAAGGGTGAATTCATAACTTGAAAACAATCTTAAAGGGGCTGTGTGTAGGATTGCCAAAATTGGTACTACAATCATGTTCAAAATATTTTGTTGCTTGCAGCCGTCTCCATCTTTCAAAAGCATCTCCTATACAGTACATATCTTTGTTTTTATTTCTGACCTTGTCATGATATTTTTCGGAAGCATAATGAGGCCTTGACAATGACAACACAAATACCACTTGAAATGACGACATAAACACTACTTGTGGGCTGCAACTTAGCTTTTCAAAGGCAAATATTCTAGCTGGACTACAACTGTCAGTGATATCAATGTTTAAAATGAACGTGATTCCTTCATGTCTGGTGACATATCATGGCCGTTTAATGATAATTTTAAAAACATTTCTTACACACTGCTCCTTTAAACTTTTTCTTTGTTTTTTTTTTCTTTTTCTTCTTTGGTTTGTCCGCACATTCTAGCCTGTATTCTTTGTTACAGCCCTCTGGGCTCCACTTGCCTCTGGGCACAACGTGGCCAGAGTTACCTTACAGTGGTCACGCCTGAGAAAGTGTGGATGAAAAGGCCTCTTATTTTCCACCGCGGAAGGCATTCTTTTCTCACAGTCCACCATTTTATTCTGTGTGTGGCCCTCATGTTCAAGCTGTTTATGTTTATGTTACTGTTGTGAGCTGGCTGTGATGTGTCCAACTTTACATTTTCTACTCAGGCGTGTTGTGTGCCATGTTGGCCATAGCGGACACAGTGAAAGCAGAGGCTGCGCTGGCTGTCCACACTCTGAATAGCATGGGCATCGATGTGGTTATGATCACAGGAGACAATCGGCGCACCGCCAAGTCTATTGCCACACAGGTATGGCACTTGTGTGTGTGTGTGTGTGTCTAATGGTGTAATTTTCAGACGGTGAAATTAATTATAATTTTTCAAGTTTAGAAGGATGTTCACTGTGTGTGTGTGTGTGTGTGTGGAAGCAGCACTTAATCAAAATCTTGATATTTGTGAGTATATGTGCACATGCACTCTTGTGGATTGTGTATGCCAGAATGACCATTGGAATGCATCCACCAAAAAACTCCTGTTTAAATTGTGTACATTTGTGTGTGAATGTATCGTGTATCATTTGTGTATGTAACGTGTCATACACGCGTATTCCCACAGGTGGGCATCAGGAAGGTGTTTTCAGAGGTGCTGCCGTCTCACAAAGTGGCCAAGGTGCAGGAGCTACAGGAACAGGGCCTGAAGGTAGCCATGGTGGGCGACGGCGTCAACGACTCACCTGCTCTAGCCCGTGCTGACCTCGGCATCGCCATAGGAACGGGCACTGATGTAGCCATCGAGGCTGCCGACGTGGTCTTGATCAGGGTGAGTTCGCCCAACTGATCTGAGATTCCCATCATTAAGAGCTGAGCAGTTGGCAGTTGCTGGGTTTACATCCAGCTAGTTGATATGCATAGGAAAACATGCTAGTCTTGGTTGGTAACACCTTCAAATTTGATACAGTACT
Source organism: Sardinella longiceps (assembly GCA_027497455.2). NCBI lineage: Eukaryota > Metazoa > Chordata > Actinopteri > Clupeiformes > Clupeidae > Sardinella > Sardinella longiceps. The sequence goes on from JAODXP020000031.1 coordinate 23,753,186, forward strand.
TGACCATGTTCTACATTTCAGTGCTGTGCTTTGTACTCTGTGACAGAATGATCTGTTGGACGTGGTTGCCAGTATTGAGCTTTCAAAGAAAACAGTCAAGAGAATTCATATCAACTTTGTCTTTGCTCTTATATACAACTTGTTGGGAATTCCAATTGCTGCAGGTGAGAACATTGTTCTGTTTGCGTGTGTTTTGTCTGTCTATTGTACAGCAGGCAATTCTGATTTGTTGTGTGGTATCTGTTTGAGGTCCGAATGAGAGAAGGGGAAAAAGTATGTGTGGGTTACATAGTCTTACGTCAGAAATAGTCTATATTTGGTTATGAAGTAGATGACTTTGGGATGGAATATTTTAGCGGGTGTGTGTGTGTGAGTGAGAGAGATTCAGAGTGTAACTGTGTCTTACTTTTCAGGAGTGTTTATGCCAGCTGGTCTGGTACTTCAGCCATGGATGGGCTCGGCAGCAATGGCAGCCTCCTCTGTGTCAGTGGTGGTGTCCTCATTACTGCTCAGGCTGTGAGTTAAGCACCACACACACACACACACACACACACACACACACACACACACACACACAATACACACATTATGAGTACACATATTGTAACGAGTGACACCTGTGAAAAAAACATAATAATACTAATGGACCTCCAGCAGCTTCCTTCTGTCTGTCTAATTCACAAACGTCAAAATCCCATTTCAAAAACAATCAGAGTCTCACTCAGTCTAACCCAAGAGACTGTGTGATTGCCTTCATGAAATTTTTATTGCCATTTGTCCTCTCTCTCTCTCTCTCTCTCTCTCTCTCTCTCTCTCTCTCTCTCTCTCTCTCTCTCTCTCTCTCTCTCTCCCTCTTTCTCTCTCCTTTATCTCTTTTAGTGTGTTGTTCAGTTAGATTGGGCCATGCCTGGGGAAAGGACCTCTCATCATTAGCATCATCATTAACTTTCAGAAACTATGTTTTGGGAAGCAGATGTTGCATAAATTGTGTTCAGGCCATCTTATTCTTCTCTCACTTATTCTTTTTAGTCTGTCTCTCTTTTTCTCTCTCTCTATCTCTCTCTGTGTGTGTGTGTGTGTGTGTGTGTCGGTACGTGCTGTGAAGAATTGTGGGGGTGGAACTCTTCGGTCCCCTATTATGACAGCCTGAAGCACACTGTTGGACCAACTAGCTTCTTTCCTCTTTTAGCTGCGGCTCATCCTGGAGAATCAGTACTCCCTGAGAAGCGACACCAATCTCCCACAATGAAAAAAGAATAAACTGATAAATAAATAAATAAATAAATAAAAAGTTCCTTGCTGCGCTGTTGCCATGGAAACGGCAACAGAGCAGCAGGTGTTTCAGTGGTTGCCAGGGGCAGATTTCAACATGGACGTCGCCCACTCAGGAACACACAGGACACCCAGAGCCCAAACCCTTCCCCTTTGTCTCTGCCGAGTCCTTTTCTTTTCCACCATCAGCATCTCCTTCTCCGTTCATAAAATCACCATTGATGCAGGCATAGTACAGCACATGCTATTCTTTGTCATTCACATGCTCACAGTATTGTGAAGACTTGCTATGCTTATCTGTTCATCACTCATTCTTTTTGTCTCATATCTTCCCTTCTTTCTTACTTTTCTCTCCTCCCCGTCTCTTCATCTGTTTATTCCCACCTTTTCATTCACTTCACTTAAACCTTTTTCTGCACGCATCTTTCTCAGGTATAAGAAGACTCCGGTGGAGGTGTATGAGCTCAGAGCCCAGGGCCACAAGAAAAGCCTTAACCCTTCTCAGGTGAGCGTGCACGTGGGCTTGGAGGACCGCCATCAATCGCCCTCGCCCAGCCGCCACACCTGGGGCAGACAAAGCCAAAGCCGCTATCTCCCCGGGTCCCCAGTCGGACCCTCCTCTTCCCCATCTGCCCGGCGCTCTCTCCTTGATGATGATGATGGAGGGATAGACCTGATTGTATGACCTGGACTCCTACCAAAGATGTGCGCATATGGAGGATGGAACAATGAGGAACTTTGACCCAAAGACTGCAGTGCACTTAAGGTGACTGTGGAGGAAGAGGGGGCAGTTAGTTTACATATCGGCATATCTACACTTTCAAGACCCCCAAAGAGCTTTACAGTGGAAGGGGGACCTCACTAACCACCATCAATGTGTTGCACCCACCTGGGTGACCTTATACACTGTATATAGTGAAACATAACACATGTCTACATGGGTCTAATTTGACTTCTGCCTTTCAAGTACTTGTCATAAGCGCCTACCTCTGAAATAGGATATCGTTAGAATGACATGTTGCACATTCAAGTGATTAATTACGTTCTAATTACGTTTGTTAACTCACATACAATGGACATGTAAAATAACTACGAAGAAG
>JAODXP020000031.1:23755657-23763157 GCA_027497455.2 Sardinella longiceps
CTGCTGAATGAGTGAATTAGTGATGTAAGAAGCAGACTGGCTTGAGAAAGATGGACTACTGTAAAGAGGCAACTATAGTGTGTGTGTGTGTGTGTGTGTGTGTGTGTGTGTGTGTGTGCGCTGCTGAATGTGCTGGTGAATGAGTGAATTAGTGATGTAAGAAGCAGACTGGCTTGAGAAAGATGGACTAAATGAAGCGACTATTGTGTGTGTGTGTGTGTGTGTGTGTCTGTGTTTGTGTGTCTGTGTGTGTGTGTGCTGCTGAATCTGCTGGTGAATGAGTGAATTAGTGATGTAGGAAGCAGACTGGCTTGAGAAAGATAGACTAAATGAAGCGACTATAGTGTGTGTGTGTGTGTGTGTGTGTGTGTGTGTGTGTGTGTGAGTGTATTAGTGATGGTAAGAGGAGCTTCTCTGCTATTTTGTGCTGCATCTCTGCTGTTGCTCTTGACTGTTACCCCACACCTGCTGCAGGTCCTCACCTATGCACACCTGAGCGGAGCAGGGCTTTACTATATGTGCTTATGTCACCTGTGCCGTGCAGGGCTACCTATAGTTCCTGAGCAGGGCTCTATTGTGCGCTTATGTCACCTGTGCACACCTGTGCGGAGCAGGGCTACCTATAGTTCCTGAGCAGGGCTCTACTGTATGTGCTTATGTTACCTGTGCACACCTGAGCAGAGCAGGGACACCTATAGTTCCTGAGCAGGGCTCTACTGTATGTGCTTATGTCACCTGTGCACACCTGAGCGGAGCAGGGACACCTATAGTTCCTGAGCAGGGCTCTACTGTGTGCTTACCACCCCCACTCTAAACACTGCAGCTCACTCGACTCTAAGCACCTCATCTGGGCTAGTTGGGGCTAGTTGGGCGTAGTTGGGCCAGACTTCCCTCCTCTGAACACTGGATCTGGGCTAGTTAGGCGTAGTTGGGCCCTCAGAGGTACTAGTGCACACACACACACACACACACACACACACACACACACACACAGGTGAATCCCTGAGCAGGATAGAGCAGAGTTGTTGTGTATTGTTGTGTATTTGTGGTATTGTGCAGTGCAGAGCTGTACTGTGTGTCAAAGTCCTCTTTGCTTCAGGTGCTTCCATCAGTGTATGACCCCTAGCAGTCATGGTGTGTGTGTGTGTGTGAGAGAGAGAGAGAGAGTGTTTGTGTGTGTTTGAGAAGTGTACTATGTATACATCTGTAAACCTCCATAAAGGTCACAATAAATTAACCCATATCAACACTGACTGTGTGTACGTGTCTTAATATCAAACCTATATCAACACCTGTGTGTGTGTGTGTGTGTGTGTGTGTGTGTGTGCGTAATTATGTGTGTGCATGTGTCTGTGTCTACGTGTTGAATCCGATCTGCAGCTTGTTTGATACGCTTCATTTATGCTTCAATCACACTGAGACACACAAGTGTGACATGTTAGAGCCAATATAGGGAGCCAACACTGAACAGAGGGCCACCACAGGGGCAGAGGGAGAAAAAAAAAAAGAAGGAAAAAAAAATCCCATTTGTAATCATTGTAATGACCAGGTTGCATATCAACAACAGTTTATGCTACTATTGCAATAAATTAAAGGAAAATACCGGAGTGAATTCAAGCATAGCCCTGTTGAAAGAGCTAGCTAAATGTGCTTGTTAGCGAGTGGAACAAAATAATTTGGTACAGCACAGACCAAACGCAGAAGCGGACAGGCACTGAATCAATGGGACCTGACTGTTCAAAACTGAAAGTAAGATCTAAGGTTACATTGACTCAATGTAAAGCGTTTCGCGTTCGCATTAGGTCTATGCTGTTCGAAATTCTTTCATTTCATGCAAAATATATTGCTGTTAGAAGGCTCGTGCAGCAGGGCTATGCTTAAACTTACTCCGGTATATTCCTTTAATGCCCATTGTTACGAAAAGAGCCGACTGCCCAGCAGCTAAAATCACTCATGTTGTCTAGGGGTTAAACTAATATAACTGAACCTCGGCCCCAACGTAACGTGAACCCCAAAGAACCCACACGCTAGCCCCACCTGTGGTGCGCAAACTTGGTAGTAGGTCCTAACAGTGACCTATCAGAGAGCGGTCAACATACCCAACATACACACACACACACAAACTGTACCTGCGGCGTGCTGGCGCACACACACACACACACACACACTGTACCTGCGGCATGCTGGCACTCTCTGCCTGGTCTTCATACGACTAGCTAGGCCTTTGGCCAGCCCAAGACTCTTCATGGTTAGGTCAGTTTCTTTAAGTGGTGTTAAACCCAAAACAATGAGTGCGAAACAAACAAATGAACACGATGTTCCTGGACACATGTGTGGCATAGCTACACCAAGTAGGCCTAGGCTAATTGTGTGGCCATGATAGGAGGACAGGTGTTCATTTAAGCAATTAGCCACAGGTAGTGACATCACAGAAGCTCCGCCTGTAAGTCAGTGCTCTCCCTACCATATGACCTAACCAATCCTAACACTATAGATATAGACAAACACTATAGATGTCCCTACCATATGACCTAACCAATCCTAACACTATAGATATAGACAAACACTATAGATGTCACATATGACCTAACCAATCCTAACACTATAGATATAGACAAACACTATAGATGTCCCTACCATATGACCTAACCAATCCTAACACTATAGATATAGACAAACACTATAGATGTCCCTACCATATGACCTAACCAATCCTAACACTATAGATATAGACAAACACTATAGATGCCACTAAGCACATTAAATGGAGCTGAATCCTTTCAAAGCAATGTAGGCCTGGCCAAGAGTTTTACCAGTTTTACAGATATTAGGATATGACATCACGGGCCGCCATTGGCCCCCGGGCCGCTCTTTGAGAACCTATGCTCTGGGGAACTAACCAATCAGCTGTCTTGTAATGTTTCGTCATCTTGAAAATGAGGCAAACGTTTGGCCACAACATGTCGGAACGTTTTGTGGCATTTTTTTTTTTTTTTTTTTTGGTGACAGACAAGTCTCCCTGTCAGCATTGAAGTATCAGAAACCAGCCGCATTAATAACACACTACACACACACACACACACACACACACACACACACACTCACACTCACACACAGAAACCAGCCGCATTAATAAATACAGAAAAGTAACCCTATCAGCATTGAAGTATCAGAAACCCAGACACACACACACACACACACACACACAGTGAGCACCGAGTTCATCTCCAGTTGGGACACAAGAGTGAAAAATAATCTAAAATAAAGAAGTCAAAAAAAAAAATAAATAAAAAATAAATATATATTTAAATTGTAGCGGTGTAGCGCCCCTTACAGAAGGAAAATTTTATGTTGGGCGCCAGACTCCCCAATGGAGAGTCAAAGAAAAAGAGAAAGAGAGGGAGGAGGGAACGCTTACACCTACTACCAGGCCTGATACCCTTCTAAAAGGGATTAGGGGAAATCAGGACTGTGAATTCTCAGGATAGAGGGTAGGCAATACACGGAACACGGCGAGTCAGATTGATTTTGTATTAACCAGTATTGTCAATGCATGAATATTAATACACAGGAAACCCCACAATGCCCACCGAAAAGAAAACTCAAACCCCCAGAAAAACAAAACCCATGCAAAATGGTAGCATTCACCCCGTCTACCAGTAATCAGCATTTACATTCAAGCACATTCCCAATTCATTCATTGTTCAGCAAGATCAAAACAAAAAAACAAAAACACAAATCAAAACCCCTTTGAAACAACCCCAAAACCTTGCAGAGTCACTGAGTCAACGTTTGGTTTCATGTACGCGTATGTAAGTGTGCGTGTGTGCGTGTGTGCGTGCGTGAGTGTTAACGCTCAGTCAATGAATGTAGTGCTTGGTAACGTCGGTAAGAACGTCATTCATTTGGATGAGTGTGTGCTTACAAGCGGCGCGAGGGTGAGAGCGGTAGCCCAAGAATGCAAGTAGCTCAATAGTCAAGCAAATTCCTCAATAGGCCTACTAACGTTACTCCTCCGAAACTGTGAGCCAGTCAATCCAATTACCGTGATGAGGCAGGGAGTAGCGAACGTCCGATTCCAATTGCGACAGTCAATTCCTCCGTCGAAAGAACGATTGCGTCCAATAATCCATAAAGAGTGCGAAGTCCCAGGTCGAGTTTAATAGTCCAATGAACGAACCTGCCCGTACTGTAGCGCATCTGAATTAAATTCGAGCCACCCGACTGCTACCGAAATGCACCCCGAAACAAACATTTCACTTCCTCTAAATAGAAAGTCAGGGTCAAAGGTCACCACGAGCAGCCAATCGTCTCAAATAGGAAAAACGATAGGTAGGAATGTAAGAAAGAAAAATTAAACTTTTAGAAGACAGTTAACAGCATAGAAAGAGAAAGTAAGTGAATGAAAATATATTATCAGTGACTTCAACTAATTTGAAAACAAAACAGAGGTTTACAGAGAATAAAGGTGACTCATGGTGAAGGCTCCATGACAACGTCACAATATATATATATATATATATATATATATGGGCAATTCCAGCGTTATGGACGTGACATTTTCGTGCATTATTGATGAACAAAAGGCCAGATAACCTCCGCAAACCTAGCAGTATTTCACAATTTTTTTTCATATTCTTCTGCAAACTCCATGGCTGAATACAGGCAAACAGAAAAAATGAATATCATGATTTGCATCATAAGAATATGAGCCTTTCAATTTGCGTTATGGACGTGACGAAAAACGGACAAACTTTTGAGAGAGCGTAGTTTTTGCTGTGAAGTGTGTGAAATTTCTAGAGAAATGTAAATATTACTACATTCTTACCAAACAGGACACCTCAGTAAAGACAGAGAAAGACTTAATTTCAAATGTAAATGTAAAAAAAGTTGGTTTTCATTGGGAGACATGGCGTTATGGATGTGACGTTATGGACGTGACGTCTGGAAAAACCCTCCAAAACGATACAAAACAATTGTGAACGGTGGATTTTAACCTGTAACAAGAGAAATAGTAATATAACAATGAAAAATAACTGATAGCATTGCAGCTTTGTGTGTGTTATCACCCACTTATGCCCATTATAAGCCCCTCCATAGACTTACATTATAGCTGAATAGGGTAAAAATTTTAACAAACAGATATCCTTTCGAAACTTGCTCAGTTGAATATTTACATCGAGACAATACTTTTTTGTATTGGAAGTTTTCTGAAAGAATTTGTATGTCCATGTAGGTGAGACTTAAAGTTTTAAGGTGAGGTTTACTTTTTCGTGGAATTGCCCATATATATATACTGTATATATACACACACACACACACATAGATAAATAAAGTTTTACCGGTATCACACTTGGATAAATCCAGCCAGGCTAAAACACACACACACACACACACACACACACACACACAGACACATACACTACGTATAGTAAACATGGTTGGATTTATTGGTAAGTTCAGTGTATTCTGTTGGTCTACAGAGCAAAAGGCTTCCCTACAATACACACACACACACACACACACACACACACACACACACACACAATCCTGCATTTCCGCTTGTGCGCTTCACATTTAGGACATTGGGCCTTTTGAGTGTGTGTGTGAGTGTGTGTGTGTGTGTGTGTGTGTGTGTGTGTGTGTGTGTGTGTGTGTGTGTGTATGAGACGCTGAAAAGGGACGTCTTCTGTAACAGGGCCTTTTGTAGATGTCCATGTGTGTGTGCGTGTTTGTATATATGACACTTCACAGGATCAATGTCCCAGGTTTTCTCTAACAGGATCTTTTAGGTTGTGTGTGTGTGTGTGTGTGTGTGTGTGTCAGAGTGTTTGATTCTGTCATGGGTCCAAACAGGAATGAGAAAACCAACATCAGAACCAGAATCTCTTGACATCATCTGCAGGTAGGGCAGAGTTCTGAGGGCTGAACTTGGTTCTGGGGGCGGGGTTAGATGTGGTAAGCACTAGAAGGGATAGGTTTCTGGTGCGCTCTCACAGAATCTCATGTGGACTGATACAGTTACACAACCCAATAAAAGTGTGTCAAACAGAGAGAGAGAGGGGGGGGGGTTTCCTCAATTTAAGTCTTTTCATACTATTTTCATAATTTAAAAACTATGAAATTATATATTTTTAGATTGTTTATAGGTATACTGTATATATTAGTGGGTCATTTAGCACTGTCACTAGCCAACCCGTATAACGCAGAGATTTCAACGCCATTTCTGGCCCTTCCGCATATCCCCTTTAGTGTGACCGTTCAGGTGTGTGTGTGTGTGTGTGTGTGTGTGTGTGAGAGAGTGTGTGTGTGTGTGTGTGTGGGAGTGGGGGGGGGGGGGTGTCCTTCCTGTTAGTGTCCATCTCTGACGTTGAAGGTCACGACCCATAAAGTAATCAGTCAAGACAGGAAGTGATGTCACTACTTGACCACCCAGGAGGGGTCCTTGCTGATGACCTCATTCTCTGGTCCCAAGATGGCCACCCCACGCGTCTGCTGCCCCATGCCCAGATACCTGCAACACACCAGAGTGGGAGTCAGTGTGTGTGTGTGTGTGTGTGTGTGTGTGTCCCAAGATGGCCACCGCATGCGTCTGCTGACCCAATACCTGTTTGTGTGAGTGTGTCAGTGATGGTGTGTGTATGTGTGTGTGTTGTACCTGCTGGCAGCGTCCACTAGAGAAGTGTGTGTGACGCGAAAGAGACGTTCTCTGTGCTGCTGTTTAGAGTGTGTGTGTGTGTGCGCGTGTGTGTGTGTACCTGCTGGAAGCGTCCACTAGAGAAGTGTGTGTGACGCCAAAGAGACGTTCTCTGTGCTGCTGTTTAGAGTGTGTGTGTGTGTGTGTGTGTGTGTGTGTGTGTGTGTGTGTGTGTGTGTGTGTGTGTGTACCTGCTGGCAGCGTCCACTAGAGAAGTGTGTGTGACGCCAAAGAGACGTTCTCTGTGCTGCTGTTTAGAGTGTGTGTGTGTGTGTGTGTGTGTGTTGTACCTGCTGGCAGCGTCCACTAGAGAAGTGTGTGTGACGCCAAAGAGACGTTCTCTGTGCTGCTGTTTCATCTCATCAGTCACACCAGACAGAAACACACCCAGACCTGAGAGATGGAGGGATAGAGAGAGAGAGAGAGAGAGAGAGAGAGAGAGAGGTGGGGAAGAGAGGGAGAAAGAGAGATAGAGGGAAAGATGGAGAGGGATAGAGAGATAGAGAGAGAGAGAGAGGGAGAGAGAGAGAGAGAGAGAGAGAGAGAGAGAGATAGAGGGAAAGATGGAGAGGGATAGAGAGATAGAGAGAGAGAGAGGGAGAGAGAGAGAGAGAGAGGTGGGGAAGAGAGAGTGAAGAGAGAGGGAAGATGGAGAGGGATAGAGAGATAGAGAGAGAGTTGAAGGGGTGAAGAGATGGATTGAGAGAGATAGAGAGAGAGGTGGAGGGGTGGATGTGAGAGAGATAGAGAGGGAAAGGGAGAGATGGAGAGGAATAGAGAGATAGAGGGAAAGATGGACAGAT
>JAODXP020000031.1:23767251-23901681 GCA_027497455.2 Sardinella longiceps
ACCATGAATTTATCCATGAAGGGTCCATTAACATATATCGTCTCATCTACCAGGAAGTCCTGACTGAAGTCTTTTGAAACATGTTATCTAAGCATACAATGCTGACAACCTAAAGGAAGAATAACAATGTGTTATTCTTTTTCTTTAACCCTCTATGGCATGACTTTTACCTTTTTGTGGAAAAAAATGTTTTCCCCTACTTTTGGAGAGCTTGGGAGCTCAAATGACATAAAACAAAAAAAAAATTACCCCCCCTACCCCCCCTTTCCAGATATCAGTTTGTTGCCTCAAGGCAACAATGTGCCACAATGGTAGTAAAACGCCAAGCTTTTCTATATATTGTTTTTTGCATTGAACTGATAAAAAACACAAATTAATCCAAAATTTATTGGCAAATTTCATTTATTACCATTAAAGTTTCACTAAAACAAGTGAATTCAAGACTTTTTACTATGCTACACTAATTGTAGCCTAAGCGTGTTTACGCAAACAAGTGTGTGTAATTTATGTGTGAGCAATATTATATGTTCTTATTTCTATATGTATGTGTTAAAATATTTTGATTTGTTTCAAAATCTCTTTCAAATCCTGATGACATTTATTTAGTGTGGAACTGCAGAAAGTAGTTGCTTGCACATTTAATCTCTTATAAACACCTAGGCCTACACACTTACATGTATGCACGCACATACTGTATGTACAGTATGCCGATAACACACACAATGCTGCAATGCGTTTAGTTATTTTAATAATAATAGCAATGCTTATTTCAATAGTTACAAGTGAAAAATTCACCATTCACACTTGTTTCGTAGAGCTACATGCTATTTCAGACGTGTCAGGTCCATAATGCAATATGTCACGTCCATAACGCAGGTTTTCCCAAAATAACCCTAATCAAAACCAACTCATTTTACATCTACATTTAAATTAAGTCTTTTTCTGTGTCCACTCAGGTGTCCTGTTTGGTATGTATGGAATAATGTATAGGTTTCTCTGTAAACTTAAGACTTCAGAGGAAAATTGTAATCTCCTATAAAAGCACGTCCGTTTCTTGTCACGTCCATAACACAAATTGAAAGGCTCTTATTCTTAAAATTTAAATCATGATATGAATTGTATGTGTTTGCCAGTATTCAGCCATAAAGTTTGCATAAGAAAATGAACAAAATTGTGAAACTAGGTGCTAGGTTTGCAGAGGTTACTGTATGTGGCATCAATAATGCATGCAAATGTCATGTCCATAACGCTAGAATTAACCATTTATTTATCTATTTATTTATTTACTTGTTTATTTTATTTAATTAATCATATATTTATTCATTCATTTATTGTTGGTGCATCTGTATATGGGAGGATATACTTAAAACATGAGCTATAAACACCAGAATTATGAAGCACCATTCATGTTACTTTGTTTGAAAATCTATGTCCTGGCTGCATATTGTTGCCCTCAGGCAACGGATGAAAACTTACTGATTTTATAAATTTATTAAAAATAATTATGTTTTCAGACAACATAAAATGCTTCTATACATGTTTATGCACATGCAGATATATTTTTAATTGAAGATATTTCAGATTAAATATGTTAAAAAATGTTTTACATTTGAGCTCTTGCCAGTGCTGCATACCATGCGGCTCCACTTCCTGATTAGACTGTCCCACCCCCTGGTCAAAGGCCATACCCCTTCTATCCCATTATTTTATTGGACAGAAACATGTCTTGTGTTGATGTAATGAAAAAAAATGTTTAAAAAAATTTAAAGGGCCAATGTATTCACTAAAAAAGTGGTTTGTTGCCCGAGGGCAACACCATGCCATAGAGGGTTAACTTGCCTGTGATGTAAAATGAAGTGATTAACCCAAGTAAGCAGGAGCGGTTTCTGGCATAGGCGATATGGGCGGTCGCCCAGGGCGGCATCGTCGGGGGGGCGGCATCGCGGACCCGATTTTTTTTTTTTTTTTTATGTGCACGCGAGCACCGAAAAATACAACCGCGGGTGAAGCGGTTTTGCTTCATTGTCTTTCAGAAGCTTTGGTATGGGTATATCTGCGCCTACAATGGAGGTATGTGGTATCAAATTAAAGTAGACAACCAGGCGCATGCATTGGTACCACTTGTAATGTACTTGCTTGAAAATAAGGGTGTTCAATTTCAGTGTAAAGATCACTCGCATTTTGTCAAGGGAAATATCTTTATCTGGTGTTATAAACTTGGCTTAGTTATCTGCTGGAGTTCCATCCAATAACCAAGAGCTCAAAAAATAAAACTAAACAAAAAAATCATTACACATTATGGTATAATTTGAAAATCACCCATTTTCAGAAAGTGAGCACCCCAAAGGTTTGCCTGCTTTCAGACTTCAGTGCTGAAGTCTCACACACAAGAAAGGGGAGGGGTTTGGGGCTCAGATCTTTTCCTTTGCTGTAGCAGCTAGACATGCAGAGAGTAACTAATAGCTACCATAAGTACCACAAGAGTTTCACAAAAATAGAGAAAATGGAAATTAGCAACAATACCTTTGGTTTGTTATTTTTATCCTCTTGTTCATGGCCATGGCCATGATAGAATGATGAGGCGTGCTGCATCAGTTTTATTATTATTATTATTATTATTATTATTATTATTTTATTTTATTTTATGTATTTATTTTTTTTGGGGGGGGGGGGGTGTATAAGGTAAGATAAGGTGTTCGCCCAGGGCACCAAAGAGGGTAGGACCACCCCTGCAAGTAAGTGCCATTTGGCAACAAATGCATATCACATGATGAAATAATGGACATCTGGAGACCCAGAGTTGCAGGAATGCCATACCCAAAGAAGTTTAGTCCAGCAACCATTGCATGATCAGTCATGACTCACCAAGGTCTGTTGTGCAGCTAAATGCAAGTAAACACTCAAACTCTCTCATCTCTCAAATTCTGGAAATAGTTCAAATAAATAATAAATATGAGTTTATGCAAATACAACTTTTCACATTGGCAAATCTCACTGCATTATCCTAATCTAAATACACACAGAAGAGGTTAAAGTGGAACTATGCAAGACCGATTTTTACTTTCGGTTTGCGCTAGGTTTATGCTCACATTTTTCGCCACAGAGCTCCTCCTTGTAGGCATCTCCCCAATCTCCCCAATCCTCCCCAATCCTAGCCCGTCTGCACTGGTTACCTGTCAAATTCAGAGTTGATTTCAAAATTTTACTTTTTGTTTTTAAAGCTCTAAATGGCCTTGCTCCACCCTACATTGCTGAACTTTTAACCCCATGCTCTGCCCCAAGGTCACTCAGGTCCTCCTCACAAAGACTTCTGTCAGTCCTCCCTACTCGCCTCAAAACCAAAGGTGACCGCTCCTTTTCACTTGTTGCCCCTAAACTTTGGAACAGCCTCCCACCACTCATCAAATCAGCCCCAAATATTAGAAGTTTTAAATCCTTGTTAAAAACCCATCTGTTTACACTTGCTTTTGGTACCGCCTGATGTCTCGTCTTTCTGTTGTTGATTATTTTTCTTTTCTTTTACTTATTTTTCTTTATTATTGGATGGGGGTGGTGTTCATGTGTGGCGCAGGGGTGAATGTCACAGCTGTTTTTTCGAACTTTTATACATTTCTGTGTTTTGAACTATTTATGTATTGGAAGCACATATGTGCCTGTTTTTTTTTTTTTTTTTTAACCTTGTGAAGCACTTTGGTTTCAACTTCTGTTGTTTTTAAATGTGCTATATAAATAAACTGATTTATGACTTATGACTTATCCTTTTCCCAAAAGCTTCAGAAAAGCATTGCTAACCAGTTAAGAACTTGTTGTTTTCAATATAATGGCTCAATACCAACCAAGTTAGCATATATGCGTTTGGGGAAAAGACCTAAGGACCGGCCGTTATTCGTTTCCTCGGCTTGAGTTCGCATTTTTACCGATAGAGCTCACCCTACAGCTCCCAAAAACTGTGCCGCGGTCTGCGGCACCAGTCTTGCATGTTCAATTTCTACGCCGAGAGGAGCAAGATGGAGGCGGAATGGTCATCAATCGACCTAAAATGTGTTGTAGAATAATCGAAAAGTTGCTTAAGTTGCTAAATAAAAGGTAAATTGAGCAAAAAATGTTGCATAGTTCCCTTTTAAAAAGGGTACACAGCATGCTTTTGACTGTATTTTCAAGTAGTTCACACATTGGCTTGTTTTAACATAGAGATCAGTTCCTTCCTGTAGATGGATAGAGAGATGTGTACCGGAAGGATCACAGCCTGTCAAGTTAAAAGAGTGATACATGAAGACTGAACCCAGAAGCTAGAATGGAGACAGTTGTGTGCATGAGTGTATTTCTACTGCTAGTAGTCATCACTGACAGCCAGATTAGTCAAGATCCACAGGTCCTGTTTGGGGTTCGAGGAGGACAAGCAGAATTCCAAGCCATGTTCTTCATGGTAGATGACTACGTGCTGCACAGGGTCTCTGTCGATGAAGATCTGCTTTTGGCCAACTGCTCACAGCCAAATAGAACACGGACAGATGGCTATGACATCAAATGTTTGTATCACCGTTTTATCATGGATAACCTTGCTTTGCCTCAGAGTGGACTTTACAGGGCTGAGGGGTGGATAGGAGATTCCATGGTAGAACACAAACTGTTCTTTCTCAGTGTCTGTGCTAATGGTGATGAAGGGTTGTCTCATGTACAAGCAAAGTATGATGACAGCGCTATACTGTGTCATCTGGACTCTAGTGTGGGGAATGGGAGTAACCTACAGATTTACCGATCTGATGCAATGAGGCCTGAGAAGTATTTGGTTCTGGACACCAACTCCTCACTGGAGCCACTAGTGGAGGACCTTAAGGGCAGACTGCAGGTTGACCTCAATAACTCTCTGGTCAGGCTGGTTGGAATGATGGAGGCTGACTTCTATTGTATCACATGGACAGGAACACAATGCCAAAGTGTGAAGCAAACACATCTGGAAATAACTGATAAGTATGTCTTTGCTTATGAAGAGGAGTTCCTTATCCTTTCTTGTATTTTGCAAAGAGACTCCCCAGGTCAAGTGTACTGGACCACTCCCGCTGGACCTGTCCATCAGAACAGTCAACAGGAAGTGATGTATATGTTAAATCTGACCGGGAACTACTACCTCATCATTCCGTCTGTGTCAGTGCAACTCGCTGGGCAGTATGCCTGTCTGAGCCATAACCTCATTAGGGAAATCACGCTCATTGTTTGTACCAAATCCCCGCCTTCTGAAAAGTTGTTTTATCATAGTGGAAGTGTCCTTCTGGAAAATAACTTTGTGGAAACTACATACAACTGGGTTCGGAACCGGATCCTGTGGTACCGTCAGAGAACTCTTCAGCCTGAGGAGGAACTGATTTTTGACTCTGAAAATATGTCTGTACTTTTCCCTGAGGATCTGTGGGGCAGAGTGTCTGAATCATACCCACATTACTCTCTGAACATATCCAACCTTACAGCAGAGGACAATGGACTGTACACATGGATAGTTTTAGGAGAGGTTCTTGAGGAATCTGGAAATTTTAGCTATGTTTGTGCTGAGGGAACCATTCATCTCAAGAGCAGCAGCGCAGCCCTCTGGATGGCAAACTAGAGTGGGGCAACAAAGGGGAGAAGATGATGAGGACATGGCTGAAAGCAGCATCTAAGCTCAACCTTTTCCTCTTCCTCCTTTCATCTTCTGTTGAGTACAATATTTGATTTCAACATGCTTCTTGCTCCTGTGTCTGCAGTGGTAGCGTAAAGGGGAATGGAAAACCTTAGGTTTGTTGAATTAAAGGAGAAGTTTGATGTGATGTGGACCCAAAGTATATTGCAACATCATAAAAAGTTGGAACACTGGAACATAGCTGGATGCTAGTGGTCTTCTCCGGCCTGCACGAACGTATCAAAATTCCGCTCCCTGGCAAACCTTTTATGATGTTGAAAAATACTTTGGGTCCATATCACACCGAACTTCTCCTTTAAAGCCTCACTATGCACGATTGGTCATTGTTACGCTCTTTTCTTGGTTTGCGGTGGGGAGAGAAACCCTAACAGCTCTGTGACACTTGACACCACCCAGATGCATCAGAGTCAAAACTGTCACCAATCAACCCATTAAGTGTTATAGAAACATCACAATGACTGGTAACCCGTCACATTAGGGTAAATTAAGCTAAAAATACAGTAGTTGCAGTTCCTGTTGAAGACAGGTTGCAAGGCCACAGAACCATCATGATCATGAAATATGGTTGCATCCTCCTGTGACTTCCAAAATGGTGTGTAATTTGAATGCACTTATACTACAGTTGTAACCTGGCTAGTAAAATAGCATTTTAGCAGTTTAATGTATTCTATTTTCTAAAAGTTAATACAATCTATTTTGATATCATAGAAATATGACACATTATATTGTATTTTTGATAGCTAGATTTTTGTGTTCCTGTAAATGTTTAGCACATACTGTATGATAAAAGTCATTTGACATAATTAAAAATGAATTAAAGATAATGTAACCACTTTAATGTCTGATATATTTATGTGCAGTCTGTCTGTTGTAGGCCTATGTTTGTGTGTGTTGAGAATATGCCACAATAACACTGTCTGAAATCTGAAGGTTGGAAGGAAATCCACAGTAGAACCTAATCTTTTCTTCCACCCCCTGTGGCTGTATGTGCATGCATGTGTGTGTGTGTGTGTGTGTGTGTGTGTGTGTGTGTGTGTGTGTGTGTGTGTGTGTGTGTGTGTGTGTGTGTGTGTGTGTGTCTTACTTCAGGAGCAAGTGGGACACAACAGGATTGTGTGTGTGTGTGTGTGTGTGTTGGGGGGGGGGGTAGTGGCTGGTTTCACATCATCCCATTTCACTCAGTATGGGACAGATCAGAATCCTCCAGTTGGGAGAGGTTTCAGTGCACTGCTGGGGGACAAGAGAGGAGGGCAACGTGTGTGTGTGTGTGTGTGTACATGTATGCATGCTTGTGTGGGTGGGCGTGCATGTGAGTGTGTGTTGTGTCCAGCTTTAGGCCTCAGGCATATTCAGGCATCCAGTTCCTCCATCTGTTCCTACTGCCTTTCCTGTCGGGCCAGATGAGCTACACACACACACACACACACACAGACACAGAGAGAGAGAGAGAGAGAGAGAGAGAGAGAGAGAGAGAGAGAGAGAGAGAGAGAGAGAGCCATACATGGGTTTTGGCAGTATGTGCCTCACCCCTACTGCAACGCAATATACATCTGTGGCCCTTAGACACTCATTACCACCACACTACTGTAGCCTACATAAACATACACAGCACAACATACCCTTACCCTCTGATGCACTTCAGAGAGACATCTTTCATTGCTCACATTACACAACACACTTATGCAACAACAAACATGCACAAACATCAGGCCTAATGTACAATAAACCTCTCTCTCTCTCTCTCTCTCTCTCTCTCTCTCTCTCTCTCCTCTCTCTCTCTCTTTCTCTCTCACACACACACTACACACACACAGCATCCTACTGCTGGTCGACAGATCCTCTTCTCCTGGAGCTAACAAGCTTTCCATGACACATGGCATTTGGACTTGCTGTGTGCAGAGCATTTGAGAAAATTAGAAACAGGGGCCTGAGATCTGCTCCAGCTTTGCACCAGGACTAGGGCCACATCTGAGCCAGAGCAGGCCCAGACTGACACCAGATGCAGGATGGAGAGGAGATGTTATTTGGGATGAGACATGTGTGCGTGTGTGTGTGTGTGTGTGTGTGTGTGTGTGTGTGTGTGTGTGTGTGTGTGTGTGTGTGTGTGTGTGTGTGTGTGTGTGTGTGTGTGTGTGTGTGTGTGTGTGGGGTGTGCGTGTGAGCATGTGTGTGTGTGTGGTTATGTTAACATGGTGAAGAAATAAGACACAGCTTGCCTTGAGGAGCATAAGCGTAACCTTTAGAAAGTGGACCACACTTATCCAAGGAGAAGCCTGCTCAAATTAGGTTGAGACTGTGTGAGTTTGTGTGTGTGTGTGTGTGTGTGTGTGTGTGTGTGTGTGTGTGTGTGTGTGTGTGTGTGTGTGCGCGAGTGTGTGTGTGTACGCACGCGTGACTCAGCCTGGTGTCACATCTTCATCTGGCCGCGGGCGAGGAGTGCTCATGCATCTCCACACACTCTGGTTCTGCCTGAGTGCCCGCCCAAAACCTCTGGGGGAGAGGCATCGCAGGGCAGGGAGGCCTACAGAACCGGAGGGAGGACCACAGAACGTTCCACACAAGAACTCAGCAGGCAGGCTCTCTTGCGCATCCCAAATACAAATAGAAAAGAACAGAACAGATAGAGAAGAGCTTCTTCAATAGGTTTATCCTGAAGCCCCTACTCTAAACGCCATGTTTGTTCCTCTGGAAAAACACTAATTACTAAATAAACTAAAAACTAAATACTCAGAGAGGAACTGAAACCCACCGATACACTTACTGTAAAACAAATCGCACCCAACATAATGTGTGTGTATTTCTGACTGATTCAGCTATGGCACTGTTCCTCTCTAAATGTTCTATTGCCCAGTCCTCCTCTCTCTCTCTCTCTCTCTCTCTCTCTCTCTCTCTCTCTCTCTCTCTCTCTCTCTCTCTCTCTCTCTTTCTCTTCTCTTCACCTCAATTTATTTTTTCTCTAGTGCATCTCTCCCTTTTCTCTGGGTAGAATATTGTATGCACTAGAAAGTTCTTCATCTACATCTGTACTTCTATCTGTTCCTGTTCTACTCCCTCTTTTTTTCTTTTTTTATCATTTCCTTTTTTCCCTCCTCTCCTCCTTTCTCTCTATTTTTCCTCTGCAGTTAATAGTCAATTTCTAATGCACTGTATCTTTCCATTCAATATCTACAGTAATACACTGTTCTAATTTCCTGTCTTTCTTCCTCTCTCTCTGTCTCTCCTCTGCTTTCTATTCTCTGGCCTCCCTCCCCTTCTCTCATCCCTTCTGCTTTCATTTCTTATTCTCTTTCTTTTCTTCCCTTCTCTTGTCTTTTGCCCTATCCCTCTGTTGGCTGCAGTTCATTTCTAGTTTAATATACAAATGAGATGCAAATCCCCAGCCGAAAGCAACCAATGAGAGGGCAGACAGAGGCCCATCAGCTATTCCTTCTGTCTGGGCTGTCCCAGGGGCGGCTCTCTGGCGCAATTGAAGTTCCTCTCTGAAGAATTCAGACAGGTAATTATTATCATTCTTTTATTAGACTTTGCCTCCTTTATGTCCTCCTCTCTCTCTGTCTGTTCTCTCCATTCTCTCCCTCCCTCTTTATTCACTCCTTTCTCTCTATTCACAGTCTGCAATGCATGTCACAGTGCTGTGACATCACCAACCAGAGCTCTCTTTGTGGAGGTTATGGTGAAGGTCTGTAACACACACGCTCATACTGTAGCATTTTTGTTGTTGTTGTTGTTGTTAAACTAAGAACAATATGACACAGAAATATCTTTAAACAAATATTCTTAAGGTCAAAAAGCAAAACTGAAAATAACGATACCAACACTAATAGATATCATGTAATGATTTCATTCATTATTCTTTTACTGAATAGATGGTTTGGATCAGATAACATTGCATTAACCTACAATTTACCCTGCTCAGTCATGCTTGGTCACAGGTAAGATAACATCTGCCAGTTGTTTACATGTTTCGAAAAGGTTAGGCAATAAGACAGGTATTAAAGGGATGTCAACATTTGGGAATAGTCATTTTCCACTTGCCCTCAAGTTAAATGTTTGAGTTCACTCCAGTTCATCCAACCATTCTCTGAGCCTGGCAGCAGCACTTTTAGCACCAGCCTAGATCATTAGCATCTGCTCAAAGGTGTCTAACCGTATGTTCACACCAAGAGCTACTAAAGCTGTAAGATCGTCGGAAGTCATTCACTTTCTACGGGCAAGACAGGCAAAAACGTCAAAAGCTAAAAAAAAAAAAAAAAACAGCGGTAAATGTTGAGCAATTTGAGCGACTAAAAAAATTTAAGAACGCTCAACTTCATGCAAATTAGATATGACTATCTATGTTGTGCTGTAAATGGAATGATAACCTGAGCTGAGCGATTTGAGCGAATACAGACATTTTAGCAGCTGCTTTTTTGTGCGGCAAAAGCGATTTTATAGCTTTAGTAGCTCTCGGTGTGAACGTACAGAAAGAATTCTGATATTTTTCCGAATAAAAAATTGAGTCTTGACTCTCTATTTGTACAGTGGATTACGATGAACAGAAAAAGAAATGTGGCAGTTTTTGAGGCTGATATGATATAAAAACCTAGCCTGACTTACGCGACCACATTCAGAAATGGACTGTGGTCTGACAAAGCTAACATTGCCCGGTATTTCAGGCAGGATTAATTTAAACATCTATCAAATGCAATCAAACTTCTATCAATGTTTTGGGACAGAGCTGAACAGAGTCATCATAAGTTTGCCTCCTTCAGCCTGCTCTTTTCTTGTTAGGTCCTGATTTTTCTGGTCTCGAGAGTTGAGGAAATTGCCTCCTTGGCCATACTGGCTTGATCGCGATATTTCATGCAGCGACAGGAAGTATGGCGGGGCCAGGCTAATAGAAATCATTACTTTTCTCAGTTGTTGAACTCTTACTTTATGCTGGCATAATAATCGAGGAACTTTGCAACCATACCACAAGGACAACACAACACAAAACAACCTTAAACGTTCATTATTACAGGAAAACTTTGCTACTCATTGAGTTCAGTGCTGTTCTGTGATGTTCAAAAACAAGTATGGTAGCAAAATACCGTTTCTATCAAGTATTATATGGTATTTTGAACATTTTTATGTGGTACTTTGAACATGACATCAACTAGTCTTTCAACATAATGCATAAAACTGGATAGGAACTGTATTTCGCTGCTATGGACATGCACATAACAAGCTACAGTATTCTGAAGCAGATGGAGGGATTCTATAAAAGAGCCAAATAGTTTAAACAAGAACAATCTTCAAAATGGTCGTGTCCATCATTCTAATTCATTCTAGACACACCAGAAAAGTGATAAAAAAAAAACAGAATGTTTTTCCTTTAACATTCATGTTAGCTAAAATGTCTCCAGTTAACATTATGTGGATGGTATTCACAAAAACTAGACTAGTGTTTTGTATCACAATTTATTTTTCATCTTAACTAAAACTAATCCTTACACAACATTTTTTAATTCTGCTGGTTGACACTAAGCCTATATCCATAATTCAGAGCAGCATGCATGTATGTCACCAACTGTGAAGGGGTGTAACTGCTTTATAGTAGTAAATACTGTGTTTCATCTCATCTGCAAAGAACTTGTCTGTGTATCTCTGTCATTGTGTTTATCTTTGAGCCATTGCATTAGTGTGTGTGTGTGTGTGTGTGTGTGTGTGTGTGTGTGTGTGTGTGTGTGTGTGTGTGTGTGTGTGTGAGAGAGAGAGAGAGAGAGAGAGACAGAGAGAGAGAGACAGTAGCAGAAGTGTAATGGGTGGTCACAGCCATCTCTTCTCATCAGCATCATACATACTGTGATTAAGTCTGCTCTCCTCTCCTCCCCCGGACTCTTCCCAAATTAAAGATGCAGCATCCTGCTTTAACTCCTGCGGCTCCATCAAACACACACACACACACACACACACACACACACTCATGTACACCACCCACACACATCTACACGCATACTTGTACTGTACAAAGACATACATACACATGTGCACACACACACACACACACACACACACACACACACACACACACACACACACACACACACACACACACACAGACATAGCAACAGTCCAGCTGCAGGCTCACCCAATTACAGACCAAGCCAACCACAGACACACACGCACACACACACACACACCGCTTGAGCAGACACACGCCTTGACCCAGCCCCTGCCCAGTGGCTCTCCACACACAGGCATCGGGAACTCCGTCTCTCTTCATGTGGTCCCTTGGAGGGGGCTGGGAACGCAGCTGTGTGGCGCGCTAATCACACAGGGCCACAACTCAGCCTGAAAATACACACACGGCCCACAGAGCATTCAAAATAAATAACTCCCAACCAACCAGTGTGTGTGTGCGTGTGTGTGTGTGTGTGCTGTTTTAGCTCAGTGTTCATGCATTGGTGTCTTATCGATTTCCATTTGAATGTCCCTGGAGAACGCATGAGGTCCATTACCACCACTAACGCTTGCCTTCACCTCCTCTTCCGTATAAAATACTACTATAGAATATATGATGTCTGAATATGATGTGTGTGTGTGTGTGTGTGTGTGTGTGTGTGTGTGTGTGTGTGTGTGTGTTTTCATGTGAGCATCTGAGTATTGCTCCTGACCCCCTTCACTGGAGCTAGAGGGCAATGGATGGACACATTGTCTATGGCCATAAATAAGCACAGAATAAGAGGGGGAGTGTGTGTGTGTGTGTGTGTGTGTGTGTGTGTGTGTGTGTGTGTGTGTGTGTGTGTGTGTGTGTGTGTGTGTGTGTGTGTCCATTATGGGGGAGTCAGTGAGGTGTGTGTGTTGGGGGGGATGGGGTGCAGTTCACTGGTTATATTTGGCCCAGAGACCCCCACAGAGTCAGTGCCTTGCCCTACTCAAAGCCATTTGTCCTGCTCTACTCATCCCTGTGAACACACACACACACACACACACACACACACACAGTGATGCATCTTTCATTCCTTTCCTCTGTCTCTTTTTATCATGTCTCTCTTTTCACTGTCTTTTTCTCTTGATGCCTCTTTTACGCTCTTCCTCTTACAATCGCTCCTTCCACTTTGCCCCCCACCCCCCTTTATATTTGCCATTTTAATTTGCATATTTCTACCAATCTTCTTCTCTTTCACCCAGGCAATACAAGACATCTGCGTCATCTTAAATGGCTTCATAACAAGCATCACATATACTGTATCTCTTCAAAGGAAAGAAAAAAAGGATAAAATTGTATTGTGATGCTCCCCTGATATCGAGCGCTTTAAGTGATTGACTCTGAGCCCACAGACCCATTCTCTGTAAATGGCCCAAAGTCATCACTGGAAGAGGGCAGGCCAGCAGACCAGACTGTCCTTCAGTCAGACATATCAGTTTTTCCTGGATGTGATGATTGACCACTGCTAAATGACAGCTCAGAGCATGCAAGGCATGAGGAGAGGGGGGCCCATACCGTATCTGTTTGCCCACTGCAGGTTATTGACATGTTGTTGAGCCAATGCACTTATCAATCAATAGGACAGAGTGACAGTTCCGCTTGGAAAACACACCTAATACACGCAATAAATTGGTGGGATAGCCTACGATTTGTTTTTTACACATACAGTACATGTAGCAGCACTGTGAACTTCTAGTGCAGATGTGAGTAGGAAACTCCAGGTTTACTAATGGAGCTTTGGATGCAGAAACACTGACCTGGGGAATAGATAATAAAAAGCTTATTTTACATATTTCTTGGAGGCCAGTCATGCATTGGACTCTAATATGTAAATGATATCAATGAATGAATGTGTGTGTGTGTGTGTGTGTGTGTGTGTGTGTGTGTGTGTGTGTGTGTGTGTGTGTGTGTGTGTGTGTGTGTGTGTGTGCGTGTGCCGTGGGTGTTCAAATGCTGACTGTTTGAATTCTTTATCAAATGCTTTGCATTACATGACTCAGACTGCTACAAACTTGCATGCAAACCTCACACACACACACACACACATTGGTGGAATGATGAAGGATATTTGGGTCGTATGACAGACACACACACACAAACACTATTGACACAATCTCTAAAGCGTATATCTAGTATTCCTGACTCAAAATATGCACCTTGAATTTATAAACAATTGTTAAAACAACAACAATATTTCCAAAGCCAGCTATTCATGTTGTCATGCATGAGGTATCTCACACTACAGTATATGGCAAATACAGTATGATGTATGAAATAACATGTTCCTTCTTCATGTGTTGTTGAATAAGAACAAGAAACCCAAAAATCTTACATAGAAGTCTGTGAGTAACGTTTTCCTCCAACCTACAGTTTGAATTCAAGCTGACTTTCTCTAAAAAAAAAAAAGACTAGATATCCAGACTCCTCCTCACAGCTTGTTCGGAGCTCAGATTAACACACACACACACTCACTCGTTCACTCACGTGTGTGTGTGTGTGTGTGTGTGTGTGATAATTAACACTTAGTCACAATCTTTCGTCACGCCATCAGGTCTGTACTGAAATTAAACTCCAAGGCGCACACAAACACACACACTACACACACACACACCTTATAAAAAAAGACCTGACAGCCAATCAGAAATATAATTGGACTGGGCTTTGGGGTTACACATTAGCAAGAGAAGAGAAGAGAAAGAGGGACATGGACACTGGTATGTGTGTGTGTATGAGAGAGGTTGTTATGTGAGTTATTTGTGTGTGTACGATGTGTGTGTGTGTGTGTGTGTGTGTGTGTGTGTGTGTGTGTGTGTGTGTGTGTGTGTGCGCGCGTGTGTGTGTTTGTGTGTGTGTAATGGTTCTGAAACTGCTTCTATGTGTGCATCCTCTGGGCAAAGAGGAGAGAGAGGATGTTTGTTTACTTCACTTGCTCATTTACCCCAGACTCCCCCTTCCCCTCTCCCTCGTTCCTCCTCTCTCTCTCTGTCTACATATCCCTCTGCATCTCTCTCTCCTCCCAACTCTTCATGGAATTATTTATTTCTCCTCGATTCCCTTCAATATATCTCCTTTAAAGCCCTGTTATTTCTCTTTTTCTCTGTTATTATGACCGCCGCTGCGTAGCAAGCGTAGCGGTCATATAATGATTGTCAAAGTTTTTTTATTTATTTATTTTTTTTTTTCTCCCGTCATCTACTTCCTGAATTTTTGGTCAACGATTCCCGGGACACCGTAACACCGGGGCACATGAAACTTGGTGGGCATGTAGCCCCTGTAGACTTTTACGGAAAAATTTCGTTTGGTCCCCGGGGGCCACTCCATCTTTGCGTGGCCCCCCCGTGAAACCCCAAAAATGCAGTTTTTCCTAAAAAACTACCTGATCCGTGACATTTAGGATGATGAAATTTTTATGGAATGTTGGTCTCAAGAGCCCACATCAACTTAGCTTATAACCAGTCATTTGTGATTTGCACCCCCATGGTAAAAAATTAAAATGCAATATTATACTACTGTAATTGCCCGTATCTTTGGATCAGATGCTAAGAACTGCACCAAATTTAATGTGTATGATGAACCTGACATCTTGTGGGAATATGTCAAATTTTGTGGGATTTCATCCATGGGGGGCTATAAAATAAATGAATTTATATGTACATTTAATGACTGTACAACTATTGACCAGTAGATGGTGCTATTAAGTGAATGGCTACTGGGTTACAAAATTCAAATAATCATTTACATCATATGTGCTCTATATAAGCCGTTCAGGAAAAAAACCTTGAATATATTGAATGAAAGAAAACCTTGAATATATTGAATGAAGTCCCGAATATATTGAATGAAACTCCGAATATATTGAATGAAAGAAAACCTTGAATATATTGAATGAAACTCCGAATATATTGAATGAAGTCCCGAATATATTGAATGAAAAACTGAATATATTGAATGAAACTCCGAATATATTGAATGAAATCCCGAATATATTGAATGAAACCCCGAATATATTGAATGAAGTCCCGAATATATTGAATGAAACTCCGAATATATTGAATGAAACTTGCCTCATCCGAGGTCAGTGCCAGCGGCCATCTTATGTGTGTCACAAGTATGGAAATGCCTGTGACCAGTCAGTACCGCTTGGGTGGAGTGGTTGGCAATGAATGAGTAAGTGAAGCAAAAATATTAAATAAATTACAGTTTTATTAATAATTTCATTGATTGCAGCTGCAAGGTAAAATAGTTTAGTTAAGTCACAGTCAGTTATTTTGGCCGAGTAGTAATTAATCCAGCCGCGTTACCACCACCAGTGAACAGCACAGGAAGCGGCAACGATCCCACTAAAGCTAGCTGCTACGCCAACCTTCAGTGGGATCGTCGCTGCTAGCTAGCTGCTACGCTAACCTTCAGTGAGATCGTCGCTGCTTCAGTGGGATCGTCGCCGCTAGCTAGCTGCTACGCCAACCTTCAGTGGGATCGTCGCCGCTTCCTGTGCTGTACAGGTGGTAACGCAGCTGGATTACTACTCGGCCAAAATAACTGACTGTGACTTAACTAAACTATTTTACCTTGCTGCTGCAATCAATGAAATTATTAATAAAACTATAATTTATTTAATATTTTTGCCTCATTTACTCATTCACTCCACCCAAGCGGTACCAGAGATCCTTCTCTACGGGGATAAATCATGAGCACCCACTTCCTGGAGTCATGAGGCTAATGCCAAATAAGGTAGTTCTGGGCGGCGCTCGAATTTATGCAGTGGAGAAGCTCATTCTGTAACATTGAAGTCTATGAGAGAATCCAAGAATTCCACTGAAATTTCAGGACTTTCATTCAATATATTCTGAGTTTCATTTAATATATTCGGACTTTCATTCAATATATTTGGAGCTTCATTCAATATATTTGGGACTTCACTCAATATATTCGGGACTTCATTCAATATATTCAGGACTTCATTCAATATATTCAAGGTTTTTTTCCTGACCGGCTTGCCATAGTGCTCATATATAACTACATACACACAAGCACACATGCGCACGGGTACACACACACACACACACTACATACTGTACACATAAGCACAAATGCGCACGGGTACACACACACACACACATAAACACACACACACACACATAAACACACACACACACACTCTTATACTTGTACACAAAAGCAAACTCACTCATGCAGACACACAATTATAACATGAGAGAGTTGACAAGCATCATATATATGCAGAGAATGTGCAAAACTGAGCGGCGGTCATATTTTGTACCGCCAAGCGGTACATCTAGTTGTCTTTCCTTCTTCCTTCTTTGCTGCCCCACTCGATCTTTTCCTCTGTGTCTAACTCTCCTATCCCCCCTATCTTTCCCCTCAGCATCTGCAGTGTTCTCTTTGCCTCCCTTCTCTCTGTCCCTATCCACTAAAGCCGTGAGACCGAGTTGCTCTATCTGTGTGTGTGTGTGTGTGTGTGTGTGTGTGTGTGTGTGTGTGTGTGTGTGTGTGTGTGTGTGTGTGTGTGTGTGTGTGTGTTTATATCAGCGTGAGGCTGTAAACTTATGTTTTCTCTGCCCTGGGGAGCTGCTTCTTGAGCCTGCAGAAGTGCTTTGCTGTGTTCTAGTGCCCCTGTGACGTGACAGACAGAGTGGGGTTCTGCTGTTCTTTTCTGGGAATGGTTTTTCACGCCGGACGCCTCTGCTTCTGGGTTAGCCACTAAGGCAGCACTCAAAGACTCCAAGGGGAGGCCATGGCAGGCCAAGCCCCACTGAACTCTGGGTAAAGACCACGCCTCGGGCACTCCTGTCAGTGTCAGCAGATGCTCTCGCATTACCCAGAGTTCTCTGGGGCATGGCATCAACACCAGCGAGTAAAGATGATGCACAGAGACAGCCTGTGTGAGTCTGGGGCTCTCTACTTCTTAAAAAGCATCTTTGAGAAGAGATAAAAGTCCAAACATTCATTGCTGTGTTTATTTATACGTTTGGACAGGATTTAGAGGACTCTTGGAAGTGGCAGATGACTAAATTCAGTGAGGGAGAAAGACCTTGGTGAGAGAAGTAACACGGCACATCTCCCATACTAGCAATCTAATTAAGGATGGACACCTGGGTTGTTTTCATGTCATGCCATGTAATATAATATGATATTCATATATACAGTATATACATATGAATCCAAAGAGTCCAAAGTAGTATGTCTTGCATAACTGTCATTGTGGAGTAAATGAACATATTAAATAACAGTATTAGTCATTCATGAACGCATACACTGCTGAATGTCCCCATCAGCAGGGGAGACTAGTGGGGTGGATGAGGCTGCATGTCTGTTACTGGGACAAAGGATCACTGGAGTTAATGTGATAGCTTGCTATGAAAATTACAGTTAGCATGTGGCGCTAATGCACCACGACGTGCGGGCAGAGAATCTAAAGAATTGATAAGAGAATTGATAACGTTTGGAGACGTACAATATCGATGGAGTTGATCATTTTGAACCGGTTCTGAATTGGAATTGGTTCCCGATACCCAACCCTAGGACTGACACATGATAATTGATCCCCACAAGCACAAGTCATTCCTCCCCATCCAATGGGGATGGTGGAGGAGGATGAGGAGGAGGGGAAAGGTTGTCACATTAATGAGATGGGCTTGATGAAGATGACATAATGACAGGATGCTGGAGGGGATTCAGTGGGTCGTGAGCTGCAGCTGTGACACACCTAGTCTAGTTACTCATCTTCGCTCTCCTTCCATACCTTCATCTCCATACCTTTTAGCCAGCTGCTCAATGTAGAAACCAATAGCAACACTTACATGTTACATGTTGGAATGCAGTTCCTTCATAGAAAAATAATTGTAGTTAGTTGTAGGGATCATGAACACAGTATCAGCAAATGTAATACAGTAATAGTAGTAGTAGTAGTAGAAGTAGTATCAAGTAGAAGAGAGAATTGAACACTTCTATTCACTATTCTTCAATTCCCTTCATCAATGACGGTGCTCTTTCAGAGCATTCTAAGGTCACTCTATGGTCACCGTAGTAAAGGCTAAATTACACCAATGAAAATTGCCTTGATATTCATAAAAGTCTATCAATTACCACCCCTGGTAGTAGTAACATAAGTAGTAGTAGTAGTAGTAGTAGTAGTAGTAGTAGCAGCAGCAGCACTAGGGAAACGTCTGTCTTCTAAATGTAACGCTGTTCTGGTCAATCACTTAGAAGTCATCATGTATAGTACACACTGACACGCATCTGCAGACACACACACACACACACACTGCTTTTGGTCTGGTAGAGTGTGTGTTTCAGCTTCACTGTGCAAAGGGAACTGACCTTAAATCATGAAAGAGAATTTAAATATTTATGCACGCTGCGCATAGCAGTATCTAACTTCAAAGTACTCCATCGCATCTGGGAGAGACATTTAAAACACCATACTCAACAGAAACACTGCTGGAAAAGTCTTCAGGCTACACTTGGCCCAACATGCTCCTTGGTCAATGTCAGTAGTTGTTGTTGTTGTTTATGTAAATGGTCTCTGGTCTGGCAGGTGGCCCCTGTATTCATATGTTAACAGGTGTCTTTTATAGCCTTCTTTTGTTTATGTAAAGGTGAGAATATCCAGAATGCCAAGGGGCCAGGTATGGCAGGCGCCCCCTATATTCATACAGTATATATGTTAATAGTTACGTAATAGCCTACTTTTGTTTCTGTGCAGGTGTAGCGGACCTCTTCTCGTTCCACCACAGGAAATCACCAGGCACCAAGTTGTATTTCAGATGCTTTACTGCAAATTTTCAGTGTGAGAGAGAAATTTCAACACGTGCATTATTCTCAATCTACTACAGATGTTTCTCTTACACTGAGAGCATCGAACTTGTGGCACCTACCAAATAGTTGAAAAGGGGGTTGCAGGCGCTACCATTAACAAGGTAACACTAAACACAATTAAACAGGTTCCATATGTTTGTTTTACTTGAAATAAGTGTGATAAATGGACTCAAAACTATGTGTACGTGTGTGTGTGTGTGTGTGTGTGTGTGTGTGTGTGTGTGTGTGTGTCTACAATATCAACAAAATGGTGTTCCCATTCTCAAACCTCGGACATACGTTTGGTAAAATGTAAAAAATCATCCACTTCCTTATCATATACTATAACTGCTTAAGAGGAGGGCTTTTGTGTGAGAAATCTACTTATGAGAATGGTAGCCTATAGGGATACCCAACTTGAAACTCTTGCTTGCTTAGAGAAAGAAAGGTCGGAGCGCATCATCCACATCAGACATCTGAGAACGCGGCTAGCAGCTGAAGATTCTGGCTACTCTGATGATGAGTGTCCGGAGCAGTGGGGCCCGTCTGTGTAACCCCATGTGAGCAAACCAGCCAACTGGAACTGTATCGCTCTGACATTGTCAATTTCTCTCATCAACATTACCATATTTGTTCATGGTCATTGTTACAAAATTGGTACCTGTCCAATAAGGTGATATGGTCACTTATAGAAGTATAGCCCATGTTGGTCTACGTGCTGATACTGAAAACCTATGTGTAGAATATTAATTAAAAAGACTGAATGAAAAGCAAAACTTAAGGGTTGGCTCAGTGATCTACATTATGACTGATCTAACATTCCATTTCACAAAGTGCATCAGTAGACAAAAATGTCTAGAATGTTTAACTAGAAGGCCGCTGGTCTTTAATCTGAAACTGTGCCACAGAGGGAATAAGGAATCATTCCGGTTTACACTCACAAACTGAACACACACACACACACACACACACACAGCGTGTTATCTTGTGGTAACTGCTGAACATCTATCCGCATCATGCGGTTTCTCCCCTCCCATAGCAGGCCTTGACCAAGCCCACGCCCATCCTGATATAGGCTTGTGAATACTGTAGCTTACCTATCTCTCAAAATATGCATGTGGGTGCGCACACACACACACACACACAGAAAAGCACTCCAACCCACACCCAAACCCTACTCACACACACACACACCTTCACATACACTCTCCAAGTGGATACACCCTCTAGGATTGTGTGGTTTGTGGCCCATGATTGATGAGCAGGCCACATTTGTCCCTGCATGGCTGGGATGAACATCTTTAGCAGTGGAAGCTCTTGCAGCTCCTGTGGGGATCAAGCCGCCCATCCCATCCCATCCCATCCCTGACCTTTCTCCTGCACCGCATTACTCACTGGAGCTCCACAACCCCCCATCCACACCCCTCTCATCCTCACCTTCCTTCTAGACTCTTCCCATCCATCTCTTCTGTCACCAGCGCTCTATTAGCCTATGGACACACACAGCCAACTGATGAAAATGTATAGTCTGTCTGTGCTAACCCTAGGATATATCTGGTGTAGTGTTGGCAAAAATTAACGCTGTAACTCAATTGATTAATCCCAAAAAGATATGATTCCACTTCCATGGCATGTATTATGCTCAATTTCAGCTGGAAAATTGCTGGGCTATCAAGTAAACTAGACAAAATGATGGGCTAGCTCCTGAATGTCCAACAACAGCAGAGGGTTTGGGGAATCCGTGGGGGCAGGGGATAGGGGTGAATTGCCCTATTTGAGAGGAACAAAGCCAGCTATTTATAAGGGTCCAACATACCAGCTAGAATCCAAATTCTAACTGGAGTTGCGATTAAAAATTGATTAATCATGATTAATCATTGCAAAATTTTGTGATTAATCAGATTATTTTTTGACAGCACTAATCTGGTGTGAATAAACCAATGGTCATGTTGTTTGAAACTGTGTGACGCCGCTAATAAGCATTAGCTGCCACAATTATTTTGTTCCAAGTTCCTCCAAATGTTCGAGCAAGGTGAATATCTCTGTGTGTAACCTTGACAGGACAGTGGTCTATCCTGTCCTATCCTATAGCAAGACTATTGATTGATTTTTCAGTGTGACGAAGGGCATGAGGCCAAAACGTTTATGACCTGTGATGACCTTGCTGCTAAATTAAATGTAAACTAGTGTATGTAAATAAAACATGAAAAAGAAAAACGAGTGTGATCCATCTTCTGATTAAATATCCATTGAGACACACCACCAACTGAAGAGTCCAGTGTCTTGCAAACTCATCTGACCTTTGTGAATAAATTCACTTGCATTCTCTCAGTTACCCCCCCCCCCACACACACACACACACACCCCCCTTCACTCTCTTCTCTTCCAGAACGAATCCATTTGTCTTGCTATTCCTCTGTCCACCAACCAGCTGCATTCTAACATTCCCATACTGAGCCCATTCATTTCCCTGTCCCCATTCCCCAACCCACAAACCAGCACCACCCAACTCCCTTTTGTGGTGGCTTGCTGTTTTATTGCAATTTGATTTCTATTGTCTATTTGAATCCTCATCATTGTTTGTCATTGCTGACTTGCTTCACTCCCGTATTTGGGTCTTTTTTTATCTGTAGCCTTCTCTACCCCTCTCCTCCCTGTCATCAGGAGATCCTTTGAGAAGACTACTCATTCAAACCTCATCACCTCACAATATAAAAAGTTATATATATAACTTTTATATTATATATATAACTTATATAACTTATAATATTTGAACAATACTCTCTACTTCAGCTCTAGTACACTGAAAGGAAAACCTCAGCCCTCAACACACTCCTCGCTGTCTGACCACCAGAGATGAGGACACAGAGCATGTGGGTGCCTGGCCATGTCTGTGCCAGTGGCACCCAAGGGCTGCCATTCATGAGAGGAGAGGTTGACAACACAACTGGATGGATCTTCCCAATGTGGAAATACCCCTATCGATCACAAAGCAGGATCAGATGCGGTCTGCTCAGGCTGTGCACGGGTTAGTCTGGCACCGACAATGTCTGTGCCACTGGCAGCCAAGGACTGCCAATCATGAGGTTGGCGACACAACTAGATGGATCTCCCTTATGTGGAAACGTCCCCATCGATCACAAAGCAGGATCAGATGCCTGGCCTTTCAATGATACCACCCACAGACACACACACACACACACACACACACACACACACACACACACACACAGACACACACATTGACATTGGCATCATCATTTACCTTGCCTTTAAATGATCCCTAACTTCAGATCAAATCAACACACAACTTAAGGTGATGTTAGGATACCAGGGTCACACAGAGGGAAAGGCTGCACAGGATAGACAAACACAGAGATTGTACACATGTATGCACACTCTCTAACTCTCTCTCATTGATTCTCATCACCAGTGGGTGCAATCAGGGGCAAATTCTGGGCCTTATACACAAGCAGTGGCCTTGGGCCATCCTCACCTCCTAGAATATAATTCAAGACTCCTGAAGGGCCCTCTCCCTATTTAGGGCCCTGGGAACTCTTTCCCCTTTCGACAATTCTGGGTACAATACATATAAATGTACACCTACCCAACCTAGCAAATAAGGCCAAAGACCACAAAGTGTGCAATGAGATTTGACCATTATCACCGTGACCAGAACACGTCCATTCACTCCTCATGTATCAGACACTGAAATAAGTCTGAGGACAAATCCCTCATTTAGCTTTTATAGGGTATACAGTAGAAATGGTGTTTTGTGTTGCTCACTCTCCTGATTCTGCACACAGTGGCTTTACAACAGCCCTCTTTCTAGCCAGGGACACACAGACCATTAGTGGAGAGCCAGGCAAAGCTGAGAGGACGACAACTTGGTCCCAGTAGACAACACAACTCCGGCCTAATAAATGGAGTTAGTGATGTGTGTGATGCGCTTTTCATTGTGCTACCATTAGCTATCTGTCAGTTTGGGATTTATCTCATTAAAACGAAACAGGAGCTGTTGTAAACCGAGGCAGAGGTGTATCCATTTCCTGTGTGTGAAAGAGACAGAGGGATAGAGAGAGAGAGAGAGAGAGAGAGAGAGAGAGAGAGAGAGAGAGAGAGAGAGAGAGAGTGGGTGGAAAACAGATCTGTTTCCCTGGAGTCTCCCACGCTTTCCCTAATAGGATCTCCCAGCCTTCCTACAGCCTTATAGAAATTCCATTCATTTGTGCTGGGTGAATTGCATCCATGTAGACTCCACATCAGCTAATATATCCCAATTCCGAGAATCACTTAGTTTTGTATTGAAAACAGAAGAGGATGTGATTAAACCATTTGAAACCATTTGGGCTTTTGTTAAGCATTTGGTCCAATATGCTTAATCAATCATTTTGATTATATTCTACAACGCCTCCAAGACGACTCCTCTGGATGCAATTTCCTCCCGTTGTTTATTACTTCCAGCCCTTCCCCCCTACTTTCTCAAATCACTCCTCCATTTTTCACGCACCCCACTTTCCCTTTTCCTCTCAACCCACTCCCTTTCTCTCCTCCTCTTCCTCCTCCTTCATCGTTTCTCTCTCCATTCGCTCTCTTCAGCACAGGACTGACCCGTCAGTCAGATTAGTATGTGTCACCAACACAAGGCCAAGCCTATAAACAAGATAAGCTGATACCATCTCTATTCTCAGAGGTGTGTGTGTATGTGTGTACACAGACATATGAGTCTGTATTTTGTGTGTGTATGTGTATCAATGTGTGAGTGTGTTGCAGTATCACAACAGGGGTATGTGATAGGGCTCTCTCTGCAGGCCTGTCACGCTTGTTGATGGTTATATCAGTGCTACAGCATCCCTTCCCCCAAACACACACACACACACACACACTTCTCTCTTCTCATTTTACAGAAATGTGTGAAATGGCGTGTGTCCTTGTGTGTGAAGGGTGTGAGCATGAAACCAATTAGCAGAGGCACCTTGGCCCAGTCTGTCACACTCTGAGGCTGAGCCCAAGGTCGTCTCCCAGTGGGGGGCTCAGACTGGTGGCCTCCATAACCCCTATATGTCTATGTGTCACCATTTTGTTCCAGACTAACAGCAGAGAGACAGACCAAAGCATGGGGGAGTTTACAGCCAAATGCTGAGATCTGTTTTTTTTTTTTGCTTTAGTGAATAATAGTCATCAGACACAGGAGATTACTCCAACACGGTAACCTACATAATTAAATGTAGTTTACAGTGATTTTAATAGTTGAGATTGGTATTTGTTTTGATACTGCTTTTTTTGTTGTTGATAAACATGGCTGTCAAAATGCTATACATTTAGCAGAAACTATTATTTACTGTAGTGTAATTTACAGTGAAGTAATCACAGATAGTCCCTCTGAAGTGCCTGACTTAAGCCTTAATTTCTCCCTGAAACCACAGGTAACAGTGACTGTTTAAAATGATAGCACTCTTATCATTGAATAATTCTTGCTGCTTAGTTATGATTTTGGTTAAAGCACACTAAGATTGAACTCAGCAATGACTCTTTTCCCTGACTGCTAATATTGATTGCACCTAGCATGCTAAGCCTCTCCGCTATCAACATTCATAACCGCTAATAACCGCTTCGCTCAAATAGACCCGGCATAAATGTTTCTGTGTTTTTCATGTTTAACTCAGCCCTCCTGTATGTGTCCATGTGTGTGTGTGTGTGTGTGTGTGTGTGTGTGTGTGACTGTGTCAGCTCTCAGCGCTATGCTCTTAATGAGGCTGTATTGATTGGTCTGAGGAAGCCGAGGCTGCTGTAATGAGATGGTAAATTAACCTGTCTACAGGCAGCACACTACTAAAGTATAGCCAGCAAAGGCCAGGGCCAGATTGATTCTCTCTAATAGAGCAAGTGGCATTTATCAACCAGCAGAGCGGGTGGATGGAATGGGATGGGATGGGATGTTTGGGGAGATGCGCAGACAATTACCCAACCCAATCCAGACTCCCCCCGTCCCTCTAGAGCCCCACTGTCTCTCTATGTAGTCTAGCTTTCTGTCAACACCACATCACTGGGATGACATAGCCTGTTTATGAACCTGGGTCTGTCTGTCTTACCCTCCTTCTTGTGTGTGTGTGTGTGTGTTTGTGTGTGTGTGGGTGCATGTGTGTGTTTGGGCGCATGTGTGTGCGTTTGTATATTACTCGATTTCCCCCCTCCTTCCTCCTTGCACTTTCGGTCCTCTCTCTCCTCGGCGTCTTTGTCTAAGCGCTCCTCCTATCTCCATGCATCTGTGATAGGCTGCATGCAGGGAGAGGATGGATGAGGTCATCCAGTGGAGCCTAGAGCTCAGTCAGCACAGCAGCAGGGCCAGAGAGAGGCTCGGAAAGAGGGAGTGACATTTAGCCCTGGATAGAGAAGAAAATGGACATAGAGATGGAGGATAGAGAGGGGGGTGGGGAGAAAGGGGGAGGATTAATGGAAAGACAGGGAATAGAAAATTGAAAGGGAAAAAAGAGAATGAAGGGAAAAAGGGAAAAAAGAGAATGAAGCAGAGAGAAAAGGAAAACAAAGGATGAAGGAAAGAAGTGCATGCAGGAGGAGGGGAAGACTAGTACTGGGAGAAAGGAATCCCAAGTTCACTTTGGTGCAGAGTCACACAATAGTAATCAATGGCTGGTTGCGTAATGTGTTTTACAGAGGGTAAGTTCAGCTGGAGGTGAGCAGAGGGAGTCGATGTGTCTCCAGCATCGGCCAAACAGAGCATCTGAGTCCAGGGGGATTTTCCATCGGTGGCACGCCTCGCCGCACGGACAGCTCAGGGCATCATTGTCACACACACACACACACACACACACACACACACACACACACACACACACACACACACACACACACACACAAACCTCCCTGGTCCCACTTAGCCCACAATGCCCTTACATGCTCTGTGTCATAATAATATCATATATTCATATGAAAGCTTAGCCGCACATGCACTGCCAAGCAGATTCCATTAAGAGCGGAGAGGAGAAAAGATGAGTAAGAGAATGATAGAAAGAAGAGAGAAGACAGGAAGACACAAGGAGGTGAGAAGAAAATGGACATTTGTGTGAATCTGTCTTCCATAGCAATCCATGATGGGGGCAACAGGGTGTCCTTGGGTGATATTAACCCTTCAAACCCCATGGCAAAAATTAGAGGTGAAAATCGAGGGAAAAGAAAGAGTTAAAGGATGAGAGAATGCAGCGAAGAAAATATGTATAAAAGAAGAGGAAAACTGTTATAAACAAAGAGATAAGAGAGTATTTTATTCATCCCGTATGACATTCAAGAATTCAGGAGAAGAGGACATTGAGAGAGTAGAGGCTTACTGAAGAAGGTCCAGTGGGAGAGGTTAAAAGCAGCGTTTAGCACACAGCTTCAGTGCCTTTAGGAGAACCTGCTGGCTTTGCCCTAGAGGGGGGTGGCTTACAGGCTGACACATTAAACAGCTCCACACAGAACCAACGTCCTAATCAGCAGGAGCAGCCATGGCCAGGTTCTACACACACACACACACACACACACACACACATAAAGAACACGTTCAAGTGTGCTTACACACACACACACACACACACACACACACACATCCATCAATACCCCCCACTGTCAGGATCATGTTCACTTCCCATTTTGGAAAATGCATTAGACACATGAGAGTCCCATCTCTGCTCTCTCCTCTCCTTTGCTAATTGATCTGACTGGGGGGTGGTATGTGTGTGTGTGTGTGTGTGTGTGTGTGTGTGTGTGTGTGTGTGTGTGTATGGAGGTGTCCAATCCCATGTGCACAGACAGGAAATGATCAGTCCCAGATCCCCTGCTGTTTAGAGTTCTTTTGTCTAGGATTTCTCTGAACCCAGAGGATTATGTAAGGTTTGAAAGCCCATCATCAGTAGCACACACATCGCTCATGACCTCAGGATATTATGCTTCTGAAATGCTTTTGCCAAGGTAGTGTATTGAACACGCTCAGTACTAAAAGCAGTTTTTCATGTGTCACTTCTGTGAATTTACAGATTTGATTACTATATTTCAAACCACTAGGAGTTTGTGCGTTAGTGCTTATGAGCCTTTGAGTCATATAGAAAATGAGAAAACATGTAAAATCAACGACATTGTCAACTGAAACATGGAGTGCAATTGTTATTTCTTGTGTCTGATGTATTTTACCCATCATCCAGGGGTCTGTGTTACTGTAACATGTGAGCAGAGAGACCACCCACTCAGCTGTTCCAGCATGTCCACCCCCAGAAAGAGCGGAGGAGGACACGTCTTCAGTAACTCCCCCATGAGCAACTTGTTGAAATGAAACCTCGAAAAGGTGAACTTCATCATTCCACTATGGTTTTTGTTTCCACCAGACTGCAGTTTGACTCTGCTGTTAAAGAGTTCAGGTTGTATTGTTGGTGCGACATGTCCCGGCTATCAGTGTCTCCTCCATTCCCCTCCATCCTCATTCTCCTGGCTCAGCTCAGAGGGATCAGACGCCCTACAGTATTGGTTCTCAAACTGGGGTCTGGGGACTTTCAAGGTTCTGTTGCAGGTTGTTAGGGGGACTGTAAAAAAGTCTGCTACAAAATGTAAACTTGTCTTATGGGGAGAGAAATACTATTAAAACATTTTCCTTAGGCATTTTTAAAAAGGTATGCCTACAAAGAATTGCTCCTGCACAGGTTTGCTAAATGCAATGTCTCTTAAAAACAGTTGTGGCATATATCAGTAGGTAAAAAATGTTTTTAGAATAGGAGTTCAAAAGCACCTGAAAGAACAAATACATATACATTTTGTTGCAATCAAGAGGGGTCCTCTGGCTTCCATGCAGGGCAATAAAGCCACTTGACAATCAGTCATCTAGGCTACACGTATTGTGCACACAGTCCCAAACCCATGTCACTTTGGATAAATGCACCTGGTAAATATCAGTCACTTTTTAACATTATTATATGAATTGATGCTCTGACTCTGCAGGACAGCTGATGTCCAAACCAGCATGCAAATCCCCCGTGCTGCCTGTGGTTAGAGTGTCCAATGGAGCCAGACTGGGGTGGCGCAGGGACACAGAGGAGGCCTTATTACTGGAAATGGATCCCAGAGCAGACAACAGTGGAAATGAAAGATCAGTGCATCATCCATGGTTAGCCCAGGGACTCTATAATTAAACCCTGCATATTTTACTTCTAAAGGTCTTACACTATAAGAATGTACACAATGCCCTCAAAGTGTATTTTTCTAAATGAGGCGTGTGTGTGTGTGTGTGTAAGTGAGTGAGTGAGTGAGTGAGTGTGTGTGTGTGTGTGTGTGTGTGAGTGAGTGTGTGTGTGTGTGTGTGTGTGTGTGTGTGAGAGAGAGAGAGAGAGAGAGAATGTTTGCGTTTTATTTGTTTTGTGTGTTTTCGTATGAAAGTACCATAGAATGTGTTGTGTGTGGAGAGAGAGAAAGTGCGAGAAGGAAGGAAAAGCGGCAGAGACTGGGATGACTTTGATGTAAATTTGCATATTCTAAAGCTTCTCTCTCATCCATTTTACCCCTCCACTTGAAACCCTGCAGGGAAAAGCTGCTTAGCCACAGAGAAAAAAAAATACAGGAGTGAAAGAGAGGGGGAATGAGAGAGGGCGTGAATGACAGAGAAGGAAGAGGGTAATAAAGGGAAAGCGATAGAGAACATAGGAGAGAGAGAGATGGAGCAACAGACAGTGAGAAGCAAGGGAGAGAGAGAGAGAGAGAGAGAGAGAGAGAGCATAAATGAAAAAGTGACAGAGTTGAAAGAGAGAGGAGGAATGAATGAGAAAGGGAGGGAGTACACAAGAGAGTAAACATTTGAGGCTGTCAGGCGGCATACTGAACAAGCCTCAGTGTCTGTGAGATCAGCATGCTCTCCTCAGTGAACACCACACCAAAGGATTCTATTAGTCTCGCTATGATCTGAAGAGGCACTACAAACAAACACACGCTAGGAGGTCAGTTGAGACACACACACACACACACACACACACACACACACACACACACACACACACACACACACACACAGGCCCACAGAGACAGACAGAAAGAGAGCACTATGTTTGACAGACATAGCAGTGGTGTCTATGGCTTCCTTCTTGTGTGGATCATCTGAAGTGGCTCAATTAGTTTTTCCACAGAGTAACATTATAATGGCATCCACAAGAGACCCAGAGACCAGAGCCCAAAACCAGTGCAGGACTGCTGACATTTCACAAGCACCTAAAGGCATTCAGCTTTCCACTGCAACATCCACACTCTCCAAAAATATAGGTCAGGTTGTTCAGATGCAGATGTAGTGAGTGGTTCCCACATAAAAAAGAACTAAAAAATTCCTCATTTGGTTTTCCTGAGTAAACAAAAGCCCAGAGTTCATACCCAACCCGGGTATGAAGTAGAAACAAACAAAGTGGGGCAAGACTGTCCCCCAAATACAACCGCTGTTTCAGCTAGACACTGAAAATGTATGATGAACTTGGAGAGGGGATTTGGTTTGATATTTTCCCAAATCACTGACATGTCTTTACTTTTCGAAAATGCATAAAAATGGCCAATATTTTCTTTAATAGAATTCATATTAACAGACTTACAGGTTCAGATTTAACATGTCTAGGTCTAAGATTGCTGAATGACACATGGGGTGCCGTGGCAGTGGGCTGGTGCGTCTTACCAGCCCAAGGTTATTTCCCAACCCTTACCCATCTTAGCCTAACATAGCCCGACCATAATACTGCTGTTCATCCGTATTCATGGTCTGGGGGTTCTTTAACCTGACGCGATTATACTGCGGGATGGGAGGGCACGCACTTCTGGTTTGAAACGATTGGACAGCTCGTCTAATCAGCTTCGCTTATTGGCCGGTAGACTCTCTACCGATGTAAACACGCCCCAGAGGACCGTGCCCAGACCATGATGCGTATGAACATTCGTATTATGGGCGGGCTATGTCAGGCTATACCCATCTCTCTCTCCCATTTGTTTTTGGTCGCTCCCTTTTCTGTCCTATCGAATTAAAGGCAAAAGCCCTAAAATTATCTTTAAAAAAAACACCAACCAAACATCAAAATTTTGATGAATTCTTTCTTTCAGGATGGCTTGCAATGGGCATTCGTAATCCTGGATAAACAGGGCTCGAAAAACAACTTCTGATATGGAAAAAAAAAACTAACTACTCTGGAGCCACTATTCATCCAGGGAATGCTATGCGCCCGAATCAGTACAATCTGTTCATTTTGATAATGCAGGTTATATGGGACTTACAAAATTCAAGAGCAATGGGTATAACATGGGCACAGAGCTGTGTGAGTGGCATTAATGTTATTATTTTGCAAACCATTCATCACAGATAATCAACACACTTCCCCTCATCCCTCTGAAACATCACTTTACCTTCATGTCAATCAAACCACCAAGCCAACACCGACCCTCACTGTGTAATGTTGTGCATGATTCATAATCTGTGTCTGTCAAAACTGCAAGGATATAAATTGGCTTAAATTTGTCATTAACAGGGCAAAATATGTTGGGAGTGCTTAGAAAGTGTTAATTTTCCCTGCCATGGTTCCCAATAATCCAAGTTTAATTACTCTGTAATCAGCAGACCCAAGACCTTTGTGAGGTGGGTAGTGATTCAAGACTGTTACATAAGGAAGCATCACCAAGAGACCCTGGTGATCTTGCATAATGGCTTCCTGTTGCACTCATGCAAGGTTAATGTCAGAGAAAGATCATGAAAACAGTGGGTAAACACACACACACACGCACGCGCGCACACACACACACACACACACACACACACACACACACACACACACACACACAGAGCAGACAGAAATGCCCCATGACGTCAAACATAGAAGCCATCAGAGCATCTCAGAAAGACAGTGGCCATAAAATGATGAGGAATGTATGTATAGTAAGTGACACCAGAGTACTTAGTACTGTGCCCCATCATAGAAAAAAAGATCTGACATAAACCTCATGCCAAATCAGGGTACAGCCTGCCATCTAGTGGCTGACTGAGAGAAATGCATACAATCATATGGCCTCCCAGTTGCAGACATTACAGTAACATTAATATATTTGTAGGCGCCAGATGCCTACTTTACATAAAATAATTTAATATTTAGTTTATTTTTGATATTTCATGCAAGATATTTAATTTCATGATGTAAGTAATTCATAATTTAAGAGTTGGTAATGTAAAAGGTTAAAAAACATGGACAGGTGAAGTTGCACTTTAATGATGGCAATTAGGCTACTGCTGCTTTAAGCATGTAGGTGCAGCGTTAGGTGCCTGCTAGTTCATTAGAAAATTGACACGGCCTGAGGAGGCTGGAGTCTCACGGTTTTTCTGACTGTGTCATGCTTAGTGTAAGTTTTAGCATGTTAATGTCAGCGGGCAAGTGGAATTAGATCATTTAGAAGTCTACATTTTAAGTTGGAATTCATTTTTTGTATATTTTTTGGTCTGTAAAATAAAAGCACAAAACGTGATTCAAGTGGAAGATTTATTTTTTGATCCTGGAACACGCATCAGCCACAAGACTCCTATCTTCTCAGTTTTTTGGAAATTGACCCTACAATATTTTTCATAAGGATTCCTTATAGTTTGTACCTCTTATTATTGACATTACAGAATCCATTATACAACAACAGTTAGCCTAGTCCAAAGTGTCACTCACTAGCAGCCTATAGGCCTGTGTCACTATAGCAGCCTAGGCCTGTATGAAATCTAATTTGTGCTAGAAAGACGATATAAGAGGAAGTCAAGAAGGCAGTTTAAAATAATAATTATAATAATAATACCTTACATTTCTATAGCACTTTTCAAGACACCCAAAGCGCTTTACAGGGGGACCTCACCGACCACCACCAATGTGTATGATGACTGACTGTGTGATTATCTAATATCATGGCAAAACTGCAAAATAGTAATGGAAAAAAGGTAAATACTTTCATTATAACAATACATTTTATGTTCCCTGATTCGATCTGAAAAGGACTTGTGATGTCATGGCACTACTGTATATAATTCAGTAAAATAATTTAAAATTTTCTAATGCCGTCATTACATTTTGCTTTAGCTTCTTTAACTTGTTTTGAGTTAACACAGAAATAATTAAAAAGTAAAAAAAAAAAAAAAAAAAAAAAACTTTAATGAGTGTGTTGCAAAGGGTAGACTCACTAAACCAACGTTGAAAGGTAACAGACTTTTGAAAAGGTATTTCTTTCGGGGACAATGAAATTTTCAAATAGAAAAAATGAAATGTTAGGGACAATACGTTTGAAATATATATGGGCAATTCCACGAAAAAGTAAACCTCACCTTAAAAATGTAAGTCTCTCCTACATGGACATACAAATTCTTTCAGAAAACTTCCAATACAAAAAAGTATCGTCTCAATGTAAATATTCAACTGAGCAAGTTTCGAAAGGATATCTGTTTGTTAAAAATTTTACCCTATTCAGCTATAATGTAAGTCTATGGAGGGGCTTATAATGGGCATAAGTGGGTGATAACACACACAAAGCTGCAATGCTATCAGTTATTTTTTATTGTTGTATTACTATTTCTGTCGTTACAGGTTAAAATCCACCGTTCACAATTGTTTTGTATCGTTTTGGAGGGTTTTTCCAGATGTCACGTCCATAACGCCATTTCTTCCAATGAAAACCAACTTTTTTTACATTTACATTTGAAATTAAGTCTTTCTCTGTCTTTACTTAGGTGTCCTGATTGGTATGAATGCAGTAATATTTACATTTCTCTAAAAATTTCACACACTTCACAGCAAAAACTACGCTCTCTCAAATGTTTGTCCGTTTTTCGTCACGTCCATAACGCAAATTGAATGGCTCATATTCTTATAATGTAAATCATGATATAAATTTTTTGTGTTTGTCTATATTCAGCCATGGAGTTTGCATAAGAATATGAACAAAATTGTGAAATACTGCTAGTTTTGCGGAGGTTATGTGGCAATTTGTTCATCAATAATGCATGAAAATGTCACGTCCATAACGCTGGAATTGCCCATGGCAAACTAATATCATGATTTGCATCATAAGAATATGAGCCTTTCAATTTGCGTTATGGACGTGACGAAAAACGGACAAACTTTTGAGAGAGTGTAGTTTTTGCTGTGAAGTGTGTGAAATTTCTAGAGAAATGTAAATATTACTACATTCACACCAAAGAGGACATCT
Organism: Sardinella longiceps; assembly: GCA_027497455.2. Classification (NCBI taxonomy): domain Eukaryota; kingdom Metazoa; phylum Chordata; class Actinopteri; order Clupeiformes; family Clupeidae; genus Sardinella; species Sardinella longiceps. The sequence continues at coordinate 23,800,926 of JAODXP020000031.1, forward strand.
CAGTAAAGGCAGAGAAAGACTTAATTTCAAATGTAAATGTAAAAAAGTTGGTTTTCATTGGGAGAAATGGCGTTATGGATGTGACGTTATGGACGTGACGCCTGGAAAAACCTTCCAAAACGATACAAAACAATTGTGAATGGTGGATTTTAACCTGTAACGACAGAAATAGTAATATAACAATAAAAAATAACAGATAGCATTGCAGCTTTGTGTGTGTTATCACCCACTTATGCCCATTATAAGCCCCTCCATAGACTTACATTATAGCTGAATAGGGTAAAATTTTTAACAAACAGATATCCTTTCGAAACTTGCTCAGTTGACAATACTTTTTTGTATTGGAAGTTTTCTGAAATAATTTGTATGTCCATGTAAATGAGACTTGAATTTTAAGGTGAGGTTTATTTTTCGTGGAATTGCCCATATATATATATATATATGGGCAATTCCACGAAAAAGTAAACCTCACCTTAAAACTTCAAGTCTCACCTACATGGACATACAAATTATTTCAGAAAACTTCCAATACAAAAAAGCATTGTCTCTATGTAAATATTCAACTGAGCAAGTTTCGAAAGGATATCTGTTTGTTAAAATTTTTACCCTATTCAGCTATAATGTAAGTCTATGGAGGGGCTTATAATGGGCATAAGTGGGTGATAACACACACAAAGCTGCAATACTATCAGTTATTTTTCATTGTTATATTACTATTTCTCTTGTTACAGGTTAAAATCCACCGTTTACAATTGTTTTGTATCGTTTTGGAGGGTTTTTCCAGATGTCACGTCCATAACGTCACATCCATAACGCCATTTCTCCCAATGAAAACCAACTTTTTTACATTTACATTTGGAATTAAGTCTTTCTCTGTCTTTACTGAGGTGTCCTGTTTGGTATGAATGTAGTAATATTTACATTTCTCTAGAAATTTCACACACTTCACAGCAAAAACTATGCTCTCTCAAAAGTTTGTCCGTTTTTCGTCACGTCCATAACGCAAATTGAAAGGCTCATATTCTTATGATGCAAATCATGATATTAATTTTTTTCTGTTTGCCTGTATTCAGCCATGGAGTTTGCAGAAGAATATGAAAAAAAATTGTGAAATACTGCTAGGTTTGCGGAGGTTATGTGGCCTTTTGTTCATCAATAATGCACGAAAATGTCACGTCCATAACGCTGGAATTGCCCATATATATATATATATATATATATATATATAATTTTTTTTTTTAATCAAATGTTTTACAGTAGTCAGTCTTCTCACACTAGTAATGGGGAACTGAAAGTAGCAATGACCTCAAAGCAGCAGTTACTGGAATGCTCTGCTAGAGTTGATCATGCAATTACTCAACACATACAGTCAACATATGTCAGCTAAACATCTTTTTCAGATGATTTGCAATTGTTATGACCCCGTTTAGGGGTTTAGGGCCGCAACATGAAGAGGAGAAGGAAACGCAAATATTTAAACACAGTTAAATGTATTTGTCAATGAAAACCAAGAGTGTCTAGGGGAAAACGGGTTTGAGATGGAATGATGGGGTGCCGGCAGGGAAACACAGTGAGAGTCGTTGAAGTGTGTGTGAGCATGTTGCGGGGTGTGCGAGTCGTGTGTGGGTGAATGGGTAAATGGGCAGGTGGAAATAATAATTGGCAATCTCCGAAAAAAGTTTGAGAATCCCTGTATGTTCAAACCATATTTGAAAATGATGGCTTGTTTATAAGTATAATTGTTAAATTTGAAATGTGGATACACAATAATTTCCCTTTATACTTTTTTGCCTTTCACTGATCACACACCACGGATATTCCTGCATTTACTTGCCTTGTAGGACATGTGGGTTGGTCTTCATCATGCTACAGGGGGGCATCCATGGTGTACCGGTCAGGGACCGAAGGGTGGCGGGTTCGATTCCCGGTTCCGGTTCGATGAGCAGCGCCCCCCATATCCGGCAACCACGGATGCCGTGCCCTTGAGCAAGGCACCTAACCCCCAAACTGCTCCCTGGGCGCTGTACTAACGGCTGCCCACAGCTCCGTGTGTGGGTGTGCGCACCCCAAGAAGTGTACAACAACTTCTCAACAACTGTGTGTGTCTGTATGCATATATGTATACCCCCGGATGCAGAGCAATTCTCAGAGAAAGTCCTTCTTTATTTTATCCTTCTTCTTCTTTATTTTGTCCTTCGAGAAGGACAAAATAAAGTACTCTTACTCTTACAGGGATTCACTCATGATCCCCTAGTACAGCCAAGGGACAAGAGCTGGATTGCGTGTAATTCACTAGAGACTAAGATCATCTTTGTTGCATGGTGGCTAGAAGTGTAGGTTCAGTATAATTAAACATGGCCTTGTTCCACAAGCCTGCAAGCAATGTAAACTCTTTATTCGCTTTTACATTTGTGTTTGGTCTATATAATTCCAAATTATTTTGTTCCACTATCTATCTAGTAGCCTGGCGAATGCCAAACTAAAATCACAAGTGATATTTAGTCTGGGGACCTACCTATTGCATTTCTCGTAGCGGAAGCATCGTTTACAATTGTCCATAGCCGTTTATTGGGCGCTACGAATGTCTATCATAGCGTCTGTACATACCTCGGAGCCAATACCAGAGCCACCACGTGACGTAAAATGCAATCGAGGGCCGTACAAATCCCTTTTTGTTCTGCGATTGGATACCGAAAGTAAGCGAGAAAAACGGCCATGGTCACCATGCTCCTCTGCAGAGTGAAATGAAATAAGCGAGCAAAGGAGCATGGGAATTCCCAGGCTATCTATCTAGTGCAATTAGCAGGCTTGTGCATCAGGACTGCACTTGACTAACTCCGAACCTACTTTCTAAGTTACCATTTGTGTCAATGATTCTAGAAAAGTTTCTGAACTCCCAAATTACTATCTTTTTTAAAAGCTACAATATCAGTTCTTAAAGTATGATAGCAGTGACACATAACTGAAGGGTTTGAGGCTTGAAGCGTACTCTAAGTGGCATTTGATTTGGTTCCAAGCCCTCTTAATGACCTTTTAAGAACAGCTTGACGATGGCCTGAGTTGTCTTTATACTTCTTGATTTTAGCAGAGCTTGACACAATAGAACATTCAGCCTCCTAGAATGAAACATTGGGTGGGTAGCCTATGGCCTAAAATGGTTTTCATAATGTTTGTAGAAAAGGAAGTTATGTTTCTGCAAACTCTAGCTAAATATGGGGTACCTGAGGGGTCAGTTTTATGAACAGTAGAGCTGACCCCATTTTGTTTGCTTCGTGCTGTAAAGTTTAGAAAATAGGCTGGCCTAGCTTCTTTTCAGGCACACAAGCATGTGTTATTGGTACCATTAACACATGCTTATGACAGATTTAATGCGAAATAAGCAAAAGCAAATAATCTATTTACATTGGCCTTTGTTGTTCCTATTTCTTTTGTTCCACTCACTATCAAGTGCAGTTAGCAAGCTTGTGCAACATTCTTTACTTTCCCAAAGGATCGCGAACAACGTCGGATTTGGATTGCAATAAACAGGTGAGTTGAATGTCCATTTTGGTTCGTTTTTGGTGTGCAATCTGTTAGCTTCTCACTAACGGCTAACATGTGATTACTGCTAGGTGTAGTGGGACAGAGTGAAGATAAGTGCTTTTTATTGTAATTTTTGAACCATTTAGGCTAAACATTATAGGGTGATACACTACCGTTCAAAAGTTTGGGGTCACTTAGAAATGTCCTTATTTTTTAAATAAAAGCACTGTTTTTTCAATGAAGATAACATTAAACTAATCAGAAATGCACTCTATACATTGTCAATGTGGTAAATGACTATTCTAGCTGCAAACGTCTGGTTTTTAATGCAATATCTACATAGGTGTATAGAGGCCCATTTCCAGCAACCATCACACCAGTGTTCTAATGGTACATTGTGTTTGCTAATTGCGTTAGAAGGCTAATGGATGATTAGAAAACCCTTGAAAACCCTTGTTCAATTATGTTAGCATGGCTGAAAACTATTTTGCTGGTTAGAGAAGCTATAAAACTGACCTTCCTGTAAGCGAGTTGAGAATCTGGAGCATCATATTTGTGGGTTCGATTAAACTCCCAAAATGGCCAGGAAAAGAAAACTTTCATGTGAAACTCGACAGTCTATTCTTGTTCTTAGAAATGAAGGCTATTCCATGCGAGAAATTGCCAAGAAACTGAAGATTTCCTACAACATTGTGTACTACTCCCTTCAGAGAACAACACAAACAGGCTCTAACCAGAGTAGAAAGAGAAGTGGAAGGCCCTGCTGCACAACTGAGCAAGAAGACAAGTACATTAGAGTCTGTAGTTTGAGAAATAGACGCCTCACAGGTCCTCAACTGGCAGCTTCATTAAATAGAACCCGCAAAACGCCAGTGTCAACATCTACGGTGAAAATGCAACTCCGGGATGGGCCTTCAGGGCAGAGTGGCAAAGAAAAAGCCATATCTGAGACTGGCCAATAAAAGGAAAAGATTAATATGGGCAAAAGAACACAGACATTGGACAGTGGAAGATAGGAAAACAGTGTGGACAGTGGACAGACGAATCGAAGTTTGAGGTGTTTGGATCACACAGAAGAACATTTGTGAGACGCAGAACAACGGAAAAGATGCTGGAAGAGTGCCTGACACCATCTGTCAAGCATGGTGGAGGTAACGTGATGGTCTGGGGTTGCTTTGGAGCCAAAGGTCTGCAATGCTGTAATTGCTGCAAATGGAGTATTCTTTGACGAAAGCAAAGTTTGAAGGAGAAAATTATTATTTCAAACCTTGTCAATGTCTTGACTATATTTTCTATTCATTTTACAACTCATTTGATAAATAAAAGTGTGAGTTTTCATCGAAAACACAATTTCTGGGTGACCCCAAACTTTTGAACAGTAGTGTACGTGATGCCGTTTAACCATAGATCAACTACTGTTACATTAAAACTGTATAAACAGACACCCCAGATGTAAATACTGTAATATTTGGGTAATTAGTCAGAGGAGGAGTTAGACACATACAAGCACGGAGTACAAGTATCGTTTTATTCACAAGGATTGATTAATAAATACAGCCCAACCACCCTGCACTCATACAACCCACTATACTGGTCCTCTCTATGGGCAATTTAAACTGGGGAGGGACTGGCCATTTGTGACATGTCACATTGAATTAAGTGTCCTTGAAAAGTTTATTGTTGCATTGAACAGGTATTACACTGATAGCAAATAATGTTTATGTATTATCAATATGTGTGTAGGTTACCTGAGCAACGCTGTACTGATCACTTTGTGTGCCATGGCATGAATGTGGGGATATCTCTTTAAGGCCGCCGCCGCCCGGTATGTCCATCAACGCGCACCCAAGGTTACATACAGTAGGTGGCTGCGCTAGGTGTGTGGGATGGCCAGTGAAGAGAGCAGCAAGTGTGGTTGAGTTTTTGAATGTGATGGCGCCAGTATTGTTTGCTGCAGCCAGCTTGTATGTTAAATGGGTCTCCTTGTATGTTTACTGTAGTAGTTAATGAACAGTGATATAAAAACGGTGGAGACTGAAAACCAACTCAGACCACACAGATTGCATGTACTCGCACCCGCGACGCTGACAAGAAGACGCGCGGGAGAGAACTTATGGATTACACTCTTCAGATCTGGTGAGATCGAGGCCTTTTTTGTAGAGGTGTGCGAACGCGATCCCACTAGGCTTTGCGAGTTTCTTCCTGATTGTATCGAATTGCTTCAAAGCATCTAGAGCATCGAAGAGAAAACAGGGACATCTGGTGGTTAGCAGACAAAACTGCAACTGAGTCAACAATCATGCACGAAGCAAATGCTGCATGCCGGCCAAATTGCTCTCCACCGACACTTTGTTAAACAAAGCGGGAAGATTAAGTCTTGTGTTCCCGTATGTAAAATTATATTAATAATTAGGCCCACGGTACCTAAAACAAAAATGTTTTGTTAATATTTGTAATGATTCGATTAGAGGCAGTACTATACGTAGATTTAAATAATAGTTTTGTCCCGTTGTTATCGTAAATCCGTTGTGGGGGAGTGGGTAGCGTGCTAAGTCAGTAATCGAACGTCTCAGGTTCAAATCCCCGTTGCTACGAGTTATGTCACGGTAGAAGTTATATCAGAGGTTGCATTCTTCAAAAATAAAAATATTTGAATTTTCATTTTGATGGATGACAGGCTGATTGCTGTATGACTACAGCTAAGGTGTGTAATAAATAACACAAAACATATAGGCCTAAATAATAGCCTATTGTGTATAGGCCTAGGGAATTGTGAAAGTACTGGGGCAATGTGCAAAGTGGAGATTGTGCTTGTGTTGTTTTGTGACTGTATAATTCTTATCATTTTAAGTGGGTGCTTCTGTGCAACAATGTGTGGGAAGGTTGGGGAAGGAAAGGGGAAGTTTTTTTTTTTTTTTTGGAACAAAGTTACTGTTGTTTTTATGTAAAAACAAGATGTGTTCCACAACACTGGGTTTCAGGCGGTTTCGCCTTAATCTCTCCGGCCTTTGAAAAAATCCTCTCACAAGGCACAGAGGATGCCGGGGTGCAGAGATACTGCATTGCCACCTGATAAATGTGTGGGTAGACTTGTTTGTGCTCTGCCCAATATTTGAGGGGGTCCTCTGACCGTGGAAGGTGGACATCTTTTAGATACCTACAAGCAGAAAAAAATACAATTATTTCAATACATGTTTTTTGTTTGGACAGAAGATATATAACACAATATATAGAGAGAGTTGGATTAAGTACCTCTGGACCTCAGTGACTGCAGTGGTCGTCGCATTAAAAGTCATCTCTGTTCCCATGTGGCTGTCCAGCAAGCCCCAGAGTTTGTCGTCCTGAGATGGAGACTGTGCTGGTGGTTCAGATGCTGCTGCTGCTGGTGGTGGTGGAATAGAATTGGCACACTCCCTCACAAGTCTGTCCACTGCTGCATCCGCATTGCCAGGATTGATGAAGCCCATCCGTTTATATCTTGGGTCGACAAATGTTGCCACAGTGAGGGATGTCATGGATTCAATTGGAGCAAATTTATCTGTCAAGGTGGTTAGTGCATTGTTTGCCAATTTGAGGGCTATTTCATTAGTGATGTTAGATGTTTGTCTGGTGATGTGGTGACTCAACATTTTCACCAGAGGAATAATCTTCGATGCCGACACTCTCTTCTCCTCAGACAGCTCAACAGTGGCAAGGTGGAAAGGCCGGAGGACAAGAAGAGAGTGTCGGATCGAATCATATTCCTCTGATGAAAGTGGCATGATGTCAGTGCGGAGGTTGGCCAGAGCTGCTCCAACAGGCTCTCGCTGGTCGAATATTCTCTGCAGCATGTCGTAAGTGCTGTTCCACCTGGTTTCAACCTCCTGGATGAGCTTAAGTTGGGGTCGATTCAGCTGCAGCTGAATCTCGGCCAGCTTTTCCTTGGCCACTGTGCTGCTCTTAAACAGATGCACAATTTTGCGCGTGCGTGTGCGGATCAGCTCCAGTTCTGGCGTCTGGCTGAGGGACTTTTTCACCACCAAATTCAGGAAGTGAGCAAAGCAGCAAACATGACGCACATTCAAGATGTTAGCAGTTGCTATCATGTTTGCAGCGGAGTCTGTTACCAGGCTAATAACCTTTCCCCTAATGCCCCACTCCTCCATCAGCGTGTTTTTGGACGTCCACATGTCGGCAGTGATGCTGACTGCGGTGGCCTTCTGGAGCTCAGCCATGGCCTTCTCTTTGATGTCTTCATATTTCTTCTGGATCATCTGTTTCAAGGCCTTTCTGCCAGGGATGATGTAGGTGGGATCCAGGAGATGGACAAAGGCCCGGAATCCCTCATTCTCTACGATGCTTAATGGCTGGGTATCCATGACCACCATATTGACCAGAGCATCATCCAACTGTTGTTTCCTGTATGCCAACATAAAATAAAAACAATGAATAAAAAATATATTGTAAATAAACATGTGTGATTGCTAGTCTCCCTGGAGTCCACTATATTTAATGTGAACATAGACAGGTGGTTCAGAAATGCACTTAAAGACTATACAAAATCAAATAATGAAAGTGTCACTGTCACTATAAAGGCAGCTGGCTAGTTTGAATGGGTGAGTGAACAATAGCCTATCTGACACAGGTGAAGGCAACAAAATGTATGCATAACGTTAGCTATTTAAGAATATGAAGTGATCAAGGATATTTCAAGGTGATTCCATAAGAGTGCTCAGTGCGTGTTCCTGGCGGGGTGAAAGAAGATTGATATTGTGTCAAAATAGATCATAGTGAATAATGTAATTAAAACATTAGGCCTATTCTACTAAGCTACCATATGAAGTGGCATTAGCATGGTTAGGTGGAGCTGTGGATGCAGCAGCAGAAGCAGTATTATCATCATGCCCATCATGTTTGGCCCGGAGATGCCTCAACATAGAGGATGTGTTGTTGTTGTATGACAACACTTGAGGGCACAGTAAACATCGAACCTGGAAATAATGAAACCATTCCGTTAATATTTATATTTGTAATGTTAGTTTATGTAAACATTTAGTAGCCTCCTAAGAAAATGTACCTTGTTAGGCGAGATCCAAGTCAAACTTCTCCCAAACTCTTTTCCTGTTATCCATGGCAAAGTTTCAAAACAGCGATGAAAGTGTCAACTCTATAAAGTGTTATCAAAACAATAACGCTTCAGAGGTTTGGCAAAAGCACCGGCGCCGCGGTGTCAAATGTCCCATTTAAAGTTTTCGGTGACATCCAGAGCCTTACACATCATCAATCACGTGACCTTACAATTTAGATATGGACAATTTAGATACGGACTGACGCAGATTAGTTCATGGAAGTGGTAAGAGCATCGGCGCCTCAGGGTTACATTTCCCGTCTCTACTTTTTTTTTGTATATATTTTTTCATGTGGTATACCACCGTTTGCGATCGCACTTTTTTGCCTTTTTTGTTGAGGATTATGCTTTTTTATTGCCTGGAAGATTTGGCGCGCGGCCTGGCTTCCATGCTGGAGTTCATAGACTGTTGCGTGTTCCTGGACTGACTAGTGGAATTCCTTGTCTGTCTGACTCAATGTTAAACGTTGTGGACTGAGATAAAGGGGTTTGTGTTGCACGGGTATATTTAAAATAGAGAGCGCTGAGCGTGTCAATTCTAATGAACAGTTTGGTGCGTCTTTGTCTGTGTTCAGCGCCGTCTGAATGATTGCCTTGCTTGTTTGTCATGATTTTGTGTGCGCGTGTCTAGAAAATAATTTATCTGTTTGTTTATTCACATAGTGGCATAAGGTCTAGGTTATTGTCTAGTATTAACCTGTTATTGTAGCCTGGGGAATGCCAAACTAAAATCACAAGTGATATTTAGTCTGGGGACCTACCTATTGCATTTCTCGTAGCGGAAGCATCGTTTACAATTGTCCATAGCCGTTTATTGGGCGCTACGAATGTCTATCATAGCGTCTGTACATACCTCGGAGCCAATACCAGAGCCACCACGTGACGTAAAATGCAATCGAGGGCCGTACAAATCCCTTTTTGTTCTGCGATTGGATACCGAAACCAGGCGAGAAAATCGCCCATGGTCACCATGCTGCTCTGCAGAGTGAAATGAAATAAGCGTGCAAAGGAGCATGGGAACTCCCAGGCTACTGCTATTGCGTTTCATTCCAAAAGAACCCCCTTGTGTAGCACAGCCTTTTAAAAGAAAGTAGTTTAAGGGGCTGATCGTTACACATTTACCCCGGCCTGGGGCTAACTGACCCTGCGAAAACCCACACACACACTCACACACACAACCAGACAATATAGCTAGACTAACATTAGGTACTGCAGTCCTAGAACATAACGCGAGGCCTCACTATTACCGGCTTCCAGGGAGTACTAAGGTTTAGTCCGTGGTCCAGCTCCAGCATGGAGCAGAAGGCTGAAAGGTAAGTCCGTAACGTCCTTTTGCACGGAATCCGCGCTTACGGTGTTAATTCATCATTCCCCGAGGTGCTCTCTCGAGCGCTCTAACAGAACCGACTTTATTTCCCCCAGTCCCCAAACACATTCACACACAAACGACTAACAGGCCACAGGTGTGCCCCTCTCATCTGTGACCTGCAATCAGTTCATCCAACGGGGACGTGGCCGCCGTGGCCAGTAAACACAGTTCACTACAAATTGTAGTTGTAATTGTAGTCTACAATGCAGTGCAGTGACTACAGGGTAGCCTGGTGCATTTTAAGACAGGAAGGACAGGACAGACAACACAAGACAGCATAAGCAGACTTGTATAGCAGTGGCTATTAAAAGTTAAGTTACGTGAGGAAAAGGTAGAATGACATTTAAAATTGGCATCAGGGAAAGAAAAACGTTAAAGATAAGGCAACACATCGATTGCATAAAGTGCAATGATTTGGGAAATGCAACACAGGACAGACAACAGTAGACTTGTACTGTGACAGTAGCTGTAATAATTTAAGTTCATGAGGTGGAGGTAGAATGTATAATTTTAAACGTTAGCAGCAGAGAAATAAAAGTGCCGGAGTGCATTATCATGTGGCATATAGAATTAGTATTGCTACTATTACAGTAACTACAGAACTATAAGAACTATGAACTGCAGTTTCTTTTCATAAGGCCATGCATGTGTGCAGCACGCACACAGACTTCTTCCAAGAGCAGCTATATGGTGACTTTAGACACACATGGAGTAATACCTCACTGTTTCAATGTCCCATATGCTCTCATTGTGGTGCCTATGTAAACTATGGAAAGAGGAGAGAAAAGGATTCTATTGCAACTCAGGTAAGATTGACCTCAAATATGATGACACAAATCCCAAGCATGGATCCACTCCACCCCAGCCTCCAGATGCAATCAAGGACCTTTTCCTAATTCAGTCCTTTCTTAAACAAGTTAAACAATATAACAACGCCCTGGCAATGGCAAGTATTGGTATTAAAGAAATTGAGTTATGCCTGGCTTCAACCATGGTGTATGTATACAAGGTAAAGTTTATCATTACATTTCTGCTCCCTTTCCTGAACAAGGGCAAACACCACTCTTCTCTCAAACCTATTTCCATGATCCTTCTCATGAACTTCAACTCTGTCAATAAATGAAATCTCAGATATCAACTTAGTATATGGTTAGCTAACTCGCTCGCTAACTTGTATTTGCCGACTGACATGACAGAAAATTAATCTGAAACAAATACAGTTACAACTTATACCATTAGGCGATTTGACACTTGCATGTCAAATCCATGTTTCGGAGTTTTAGAACATCCAGGTTTTTAGAAAGTCGCAGCCCGTCTCATTGCGGATCTTTGGTCTGTATGCACCTTAACAGTTCTAGCACAGCTCGCAAACCTCTATTCGGTGATGAAGAAATCGCATCTAGAGCTATAGCGCTTAGCTTGTACTTGAACTGAACCTGTCAAAGTCCATTTACGGGCTATTAATTTAAATTTTATGGATATTAAACATTTTCTGGAGTAGCTGTCAATTCTGTGGAAAATACAAAGTTCCACGTTTCCATCAGGATGGAAAAGTAATTTTAGAAAAGGGACGTACAGGATTGAGCCGTACTGGATCAGCTGAAAATAACATCAACCTCACCAACACCTCAAGTGATAGGAGCCAGGGGCTAACGCTTTAATTTACAGTATTAGGTAAGAATGGTGTATCAAAAACGTATCAAGGGATAAATTACTGAGTACTTAAAGTGTAAGTTTGCTGGAATAACACACGTTCACGCTTTATTTTACAGCCCGTGAAGTACTGGGTAAGTACAAGTACGAACAACGTAACAAAACAGAACTTAATATAACATCACGAAAAGGATTGAAAAAGGCGAATTGGAAAAAGTGAAAAACACCAGGGGAAAGTCCCCTTTCTGGACAAAGTTTCAACTCATTACAACCCTTCAAGATGAGCCAACTGGGTTTGTTCAATGTGATGTATGCAATACTGTTCTTACATATGACAGCAAAAAAAACTGGTTCATCACATCTCCAGAGACATTTTGAACGGTCATGTGGTGGAGCCAGCAGCGGTTTAAAACAAATGAGTGTGGATAAATACTGTATCGCAAAACCAACACCAGAAAGGGTGAAGTCCGAAATCACAATAAAACGTGTAGACTTCTGTTGCATGGATATTCGGCCTTTTGAAACAATTGCGGGGAGCACAAGAATTAATAAATGTCGGTGCAACATATGGCCGCATTTCAGCCAACTAAGTTCTCCCAGATCCCACTACAATCTCCAGAAGATGTAAAATAATGGCGAGTGAAAAGAGCAGGAACAGTTGAGGAGATAAAAGAGGTGATGTCACTAATTAATATTGGCATGACTACAGACATGTGGACGGATGATTTCCGTAAGAGGAGCTACATGGCTATCACATGTCACTATCTTACACCAACATTTGGGATCAAGAGCAAACTACTAACCACAACATGCTTCCCAAATCATGCCAAGACAGGAGATAATATCCAGAAAGAGCTTCAGCACCAGTTGGTCACAGTCTTCGGCTTTGATGCATCAGTTAAGAACAATGTTGTCTTGTCATCAAAAAAATAATGAATGTATAGGGCTATAGCGCTATATCACACTAAAGCGTTGTGGTTGTACGCAACCTTGGATTTCGCATTTCAAGTGTTGACATCAAGCAGTTCGACCGAAAAAAGGATCCCTATTTGAATTATTTTAATGTCAGCAACATTGACAGCCTACAGGATGGTATGGGAGGTTTAGAAAATAAATAAATAAATAAATCAGTCGGGCTTCGGGCCGGACACGGGCCTGAGAATTATGAAGGCTGGTTGGGCTGGGGCTCCACCCCCTCGGGCTAGCGTTACATTACCAACATTCCAATGTGAAAAGTAGATAGAGCCCGTATAACAGAAGTGTAACATCGGTTCGTTGCTCGTCATAGCCTGCTGATATGTCAAGTAACGTGAAACGAATTTCAGTCAGCCCTATGTTCCCACAGAACCGGACAAACTGTTACCTTATGAGCAGCATTTTCTACACATGGGGGATCATGCAGGTCACCTGGAACTTCTCTGAGCGCGGCTATGGAAAAGGGGCACCTAATGGTGTTAGCGGAACTCTGAAAAGGAAAGCGGACATGCATGTCCTTGGGGGTAGGGATCTGCAATGTCCAAAGTAACTGTGTGAATATTTGCAAGACTGTCAAAAATGTCAGTCATTTGGATCGAAGAGGAAGAGGTCTCAGTAATGGATGAAATGCTCCTGCCATCAGTGTGCCCAAGTAACTGGTATCAGCAGCACACACCAGGTTATGTCCTTTGCCCCAAGGGATATATTCTACAGGGTTTTGAGTTGCTTTTGCAAATACCCAGAAATCGGTTTGTCAGAAGCAAGCTCATCTTAAGTTTGTCAGCAACTAGCCTGCTGAAGCAACTCATGCTGATGTGCCACCAACTCAATCAGGCAAAAGGTCACTCGTCACTCAAGCTGAGGCAGATTTCACTCATGGTAATGTTGAGAAATACACAGAGGGGCATTATATGTTGTGAAATATGAGGAAATTTGCCTACCGCCTCATCAAGCCTAGCTATAAGCCATTCCCCATATGGGGTCAGCTCTATGTTCCCACAACTCTATGTTCCCACATTTGTTAGGAATTTTTATTTTTCACAGAATTTTTGGAAATTAGGCCCTATGTTCCCACAACCCTATGTTCCCACATTTCTTAAGAAATTTGGAAAATTGGACCCTATGTTCCCACAGCCCCATGCTCTCACATTACAAAGATTAAAAAAAAAAGTTAGACCCTATTTTCCCACGGCAATATGTTCCGATAAGGGCATGTTCACTCCAACACAGGTAATATTTATTCAGTTAGCCCTTCTGTTCACATTAGAATGGAGGATTCTGAAACTGAAATTGATTCCAAAAATGATTGCTGAGATTGATTTCAATAATGGTCGCTGAGGTGGATGAATATAAAATTGTTGTGGAATGTGGATGCAAAACATTCTGAAAACAAGAGTGGATGAAGATCGTTTTCATTGTGAATATGAATCTAGGCAGCACAGCATAACAGAACCTTAACCCTTACCCTAAACCCCACTACCTGGAAGGCATCATTGATGGCAAATAATACCAAAGATCGAATCTTGAACTTACATAGGGGGTCTACCAGGCAGGGGTTGAAATGTGGGATTATAGTACCTGACTTTAAAGAAAGAAAGGGGGAAAAAAAAACTCTTAGTAATGTGAGAATATAGGGCTGTGGGAATATAGGGCTGTGGGAACATAGAGTTGTGGGAACATAGCTGTGGGAACATAAGAGTTGTGGGAACATAGACACGCTCCCATTCATATTATGCCTATGGTATGGTGCCAAAAGGGAAACTGTTTAAAATCTGATACATTATAGCTCATTGTACCTTTTCCATCATCTTATCGTGATTGCAGATGCCATCTAAATGCCTACTGAAGACTTTCAGCACCAACAACAGCACACAATAATGCAGACATCTGATCTCACGGTCACAAGTTGGATAAACCATGCAAAGCTAGCTATCCGCTTTATTTTTTTTTAAAGACGGCAATTCATGTTACCTATTATGTCATTAGGCCTATTCCATCTAATTCCGAGTCTATCCATAGCCTAAACCCCCAGTCAGACTAGCGACTTAGGCTACGCGACCGGTTTCTATTCATTGTCAATGAGAGCAAACGACAAACGACGATCGTTCAGTGGGCGGGCCCTGAATAGACTTCAAGGCTACTATATGCAAATGAGGAGCGATGCGACCCGCTTACAATATGGCGGCGCTAACGACAACAATCTCAAACTTGGCCACAAACTAAAACGTCAGGGATTTATGACTTCATATTTTGGATATCGAGGTATCAGTGTTACTAAAGACATCGGAAAATATTGGTTTTATACACAAAAAATACCTGTGTGTTGATGTACGATTTTCTACCAAGTACCTAAGTTAGCAACAACCAACGAATCACAGCACAGAGTCACGCCTCCTCAGCTACCTGAGTCGCTTGGATTTGTAGCTAGTCTGACTGTAGGGTAAAGGCCAAAATTAAATCGCACTTTAACGAAAGTATGATTTTACAGTCATGCCAACAGGTGTCAATAAGAATAGGCTACTTTTTAAGTCGAATAGGCCTATTTGGGGTTTGATAGGCTGTAATTGATTGGCCGTTCTCTCGCCGTCTACAAAACGAGCAATCTCGTTGGTTGGTTACAGTTGGTCGTTTTAGGGATTAATTTGCATACAGAGGCTATAATAATTTTTTCAAATACTCTGCCTTTTAACCTGACTGAATCAGCAACGGCGTGCTGTGGAATGCGAGGGGGCGGCGACACAGAGACAGGAGCCAAAAGCCAAACAAATCACAGCACAAATAACAGTAAGTAGCCCCTTTGTTTTTAAAACTGTAAAAGATTGATTAACATGACGGAACATGTTATATTGTCACACAAGGCTCATGCTTAGCCTACATGGTGTTAAACGGTAGCCTAGCATAGGCTATGAAACACAATTAAAGGTTACATTATTATTGTTACGTGGTTGGCAATACGCGGTATACAATGTCATTCAGTTAACTCATTGAAAACATTCATTAAATCATGGTTTCTCGAAAATATAACCATCTGTTCTTATAATACTTCTGAATTTATTCTGGAAACAGATTGTAGCGTCTTCTGTGTCCGGGACCCCTCGGCGATACGTAGCGGCCCTCGCCCTGGTCTGAGAAACACCGCATATGGCCCAGCCAAGCATTCCCACGCAGATAGGTGCCTCCGGGGTCCCCTGGACGGTTGGGGACTCCAGCTCCTCCATCCTCAAAATACTGACTTTCTTGTTGTTATTAAACAAAAACTTACACTTCTGGACAATATAATCATTGAAGACTAAAAAAGTAAAGACAAAATTACAGACAGCAATAAATTAAAAATAAGAAATATCCAAAGTTATAGCTATACTTACCTCCGACTCGTTTCCACTGGTGTGGACACCGCTGTCAGCCATTATTCCTGTGGAGAGAAACAAAATACATCAATTAATATAGAAAAAAAACTTCATAAACAATTAATATAGAAAACTAAACAAAAAAATCGTAAAAACTTAGACACTTGAAAGCACTGTAGTTATCACCTGTACCAAGTCCCAGACCTCTAATCCTAACTGAAGAACTGACCTGTCTTAATAGAGCCCTGTTTGCTTCCATGGGATGAATATAGCCTAAGTCTTGTGTGTACCACTCAGTCCTGGGCTCCCCTTCATCCTCGAAGAACTTGTGTGGTGGCATGTTTCGTAGCTCCTCTACGTCGCTGGGCTTCTCCGCTGGTGGTGTCACTTCGGTTGGTTCCTTTCCCCGTCCCTTATCACACACTCCTGGGTCCCAACCCGTCAGGTCTTCATGCCGGCACTTACACACTTCTAACAGCAGACGCTGTTTCTTCCGGAGCTTCGATGTCGAGTTTTGACCCCTGTCGCCTGGAGCTCGTTGTAGTGCTGTAACACCTGCGCTCGGGACTCCTTCCTGTCCGCTGTAGCCATTTTCTTCTCCTCTCCCTTGGCAAACGAATTGCTGCTTTCGACGATCACTTTGCTTCTCACATCAATGTAGTGTCTTCCGCTAATGATTTATCACAAGTGATAACGAAGTTCAACAAACTGAACTTTTTGTTAGTCACGAGTTTTGACAGCAATAGATACCTGCCGAATTACCTGCCAGCCAACTCAATCAGGGTGGGTCTTCCATTCAACCTCAAGTACCTCTCGCGTTGCATGCCGGGTAAGTCCTGCGACCGCCCGTGGTGGACAGATTGGGTGGATTGTGGTGTATGGCATATCTGGGTTTGCACTTTGAATAGGGTTTTACATTTTTTGAACAGTGTTTTGGTCAATGACCACTAGGTTGCTCCACAATTAACTACTTTGTGGTAGTCAACGATGGAGAGGAGGAGGGGGCAGAAAGGGGCCGCTGGGCCAGTGGCCTAATGATGTTCAGGAAGCCCCTTTCAAATGGGGTCATGCGCCCCCTCCGCTTCATCCCCAGGGATGGTGAAGGACAGTGCAGCAGGTGCCTGGTTGTGGGGTGCGACAAGGAGGGTGGCCAGTGGGTCTGTGTTCTGGTGTCTGGAAGGTGAAGGTGCTGGGTGCGTCAGTGGAGAAGGTGCAGGTGAAGCAAGTGGAAAGATGATTAAATATTTTAAATGAATCCTCAAAATACTTACTTGTTGTTATTAAGCAAAAACTTACACTTCTGGACAATATAATCGTTGAAGCCTCTGACTCGTTTCCACTGGTGTGGACACCGCTGTCAGCCACTATTCCCGTGGAGAGGTGTGGTGATGGTACGTGCTGGTGAGTGTCCTCGGTGACTGGGTCTGTGGGGGCCAGGGGGTGCCTGCTGGCTGGGGGTTGGGGTCCTGTTGGGGCAAGGGTCTACGCAAGATATTACTTGACGTTTCTGTACACACTAAAAATGGGGTTAAAAACCCCATCAGTGCTGTGAAATGCCAAGGTCTACCTTGCGTAGCCCCTGCCCCACTTCGCCACGCCTCCATCTCCTTCTTCCTCTCCTTCCTAAATCGGTCCCTCAAAGATTTCCACTTTTTGTGGCAAGTTTGCACTATTAAAACACTAGACTTTCAGACATGTGCCAAACACACTGCACAGGGAATAAGATGGCGTGACAACTTTATTCATTTCATAGGAAATTCTGATTACACTTCACATGGAAGGGATGAAAGATATTTAGGCTACCAGTCGGGGGGTGTAGCAAATTTGAATTTGCACAGCGGATACGTCTAGAGACCCCTGATAGAAAACCATTGTATCCTGACTCTGGCGATGGATAACCAATCACAGCGTGGTATGTATACAGGAAATCATCATCCACCGCTTCAGGTCAGCTGATATTTTTAACAAATGAGCACTGAAGTGCCGAGCGAACTGAACACAATCGCCATGAGATATCTATGAAGGATTGAAAGTTGTGTCAGCATTGAAAGTTGCTTGGAACTGTGTGCTCTCTGCTTGGCCAAATGTTCGATCTAGCAGCTGACCTGCTGGATGGATAATCTACAGATGAGCAACTTATGCGCACTCAAAATAACCAGTGACCCATCCTGACGTTTCAGATGGACTGACTGACTGATTTGTGTTTTGTCTGTCTGTGTTTTCGAATATTTATTGTTACTTCCTATCAGGACATTGCTGTAAAAGAGCCTAAAGCTCAGTCAAGTTCCCCTGAATAAAGAATGGTTGATGATGATGAGTCCTGCTCAAACCAGAGAATCGTCTTTGGCTTTAGTTTTGGAGGAACTGCACATGTCTATTTCTTTGAAAGTGGAACAAGAAAGTGCACTGAAGTCTTTCGTTCTGAAAAAAGATGTCTTTGCCGTGTTACCGATGGGCTACGGGAAAAGTTTGATATACCAGCTGGTACTACTGGACGGAACGCTAGCCTATTACGTGGAGAGGCAGTTTGAAAGACAACGCAATCACCCGCCCCTCCATTGAGGCACAGTCTATCAGTGGTCTTCAGACTATACATTCTTATGATATAGTCTGGCGTGTCAGGCTACGCTAATGGTCTAAGCCTACAACAAATAAGCCTGGGGGGTATTCCTACAAAGTCGTTAACAGAGGTGGAAAGTAATTAATTACATTTACTCAAATTACTGTAATTAAGTAGTTTTTTAGGGTAATTCGTAATTTTTAAAGTAGTTTTTCAAATAGGTAATTTTACTTTTACTTGAGTACATCTTGAGGCAAGTATTGTACTTTGTACTTCACTACTTTTTTAAAACCTCCCCGATTACTGAGTAAAAAAAAAAAAAAACAATGTGGGGGAAAAAAACATTTGGCTTGAACTGAAAGTAAATTCAAACTGCTGATTCCAGTAGGCCTACTGTAAATGTAGCAAATCGGCTATCTTAGGCTACTCTACCACTCTGGTGAAGTCAAAATTAACAAATCACCCCATAAGAAGAACAAGGTGAGCTGGCTAGGCTAATCCCTGTCACTAATTGCTGGGTCAGAATGAGATTTTGTAGCCTACAACTCTAAGGCATGAATAATTAATTTCTTAAGTAACAAACAGAAAATCTTATGAGTTGTGATTGGCATGTAGGCCAATGGAACTGCTCTCTCAGTCATGCCATCTGGCTTAAGCCCCTACCCTTTAGAAATGGATATCTTTTAACCAATAAACATTCATTCGTTTAAATTATAATAACAAGTTTGATTGTGGTTACTGAGCAGGTGGTTACTGAATTATTGGGGTTGCTAAGTAAACCAAGCAACCCAATCACTGATTTTAATTATGATTTTTTTTTTTTTACATCCAATACGTGAAAGTAACTAGTAACTTGTAATTTCAGTACATTTAAAATGAAGTAATTTTTACTTTTACTTGAGTAGATATTTTGATGGCTACTTTTACTTTTACTTGAGTAGAATTTAAGCAAAGTAAAGATACTTTTACTTAGTTACAATTTTTCTGTACTTTTTCCACCTCTGGTCGTTAATGATATTGGCGCTTATGTGATTAAGCCTCCTTTGAAGTAGCGTCAACTTTGACATGAGGCTAAAGCCATTCCATCAACGCAAGTTAGCTGCGCCTGCCTCTCGTTAACTTAAACAAGGCTGCGTGCACGAGCTCAACACTAGACCTAAATAGGTGATTTAGGAATACCTGATGAACTGTCGTAAAATTAAGGCAGAACTAAAAGAATTTTTAGTAAGAAACTTCGAGATGCATACATCATCTTTTGGATTTTGCGTGAAATAACTGAATATCACATGTTTTATAGTAGTAGGCTTACTGGCAATGCAGAAAGTGGAAAAGGTGATTGAAAATATACTTTGAATCATAATGTTTGACCATTGCATGTTGGAACAAATTGCCAGTCTCACTGTTCTGTCACAGCAGACTTGCACCTGCGACTGATCAATCATTCAATTAAGACGTACCCTACAAGTCAAGCCACCACTTGATGGGCGGGCATGACACGTCTTTGATGAAACATGCGTTGTTTTTAATTCGTAACAAAAAGTATTCTAATAGATACTTCGAAATATAAATAGTTGTTTAGTAAATGTGGGGATTCATGCATGGTCACAGTGTTTGCTATATCTATCAACCATTATTCAGTGGGCAAGATTATAAAGCAGGTGTATGGAACCTTTTTGGTGACTCGTGTTTCTGACTGATTGCATTTTTTGAGACACCGCTTTATTAAGCCTTGCAGTTAACCTGCCACGGAGCTGGTTAGTTTGGGAGCATAAGTTACCCCAGCAACTCGGCTGCGATTACTGTTAGCGAGAGTAATGGAACTGAACTCACACTAAAACTAGCGCAGCTTGCCAAAATTAGGGTGGCTTAGCGAATAGCTCGGTTGATGGAATACCCCCCTGCTCAGTTCCTATATAAATATATAGTTGTTTTGTTTGTCTCGAGTGGAAGCCAAAGGTTTTACAATGATTAGTGGCACACTGTTTTTTCATGATAGTATTGTCGGTACACTGTTTTTAATGATACATCATCAACTTACTGTTTTTAATGATAAATTAATTATCAGCTTTCTGTTCAGTCATTTTTTTACTACGCATTTTGAATTTTATTTTTTTTAATCATTTGTAATGATAAACGAAAGATAATTAGAATTCAAAATTAAAAGCGCAACATTGAATGTCACGCATGGCTGTCGGGGAGATTTGATTGGCAGGATCGGCATGTCAGATGGTACTCTACATAATGAAGCCTAGATGTCTGTCTGATCATTACTGTAAATATATTACAATTACAATATGTTATTGAGTGTCATGATCTTTTTCATTTAAAATAATATATTGTGTTTATAACCATAGATTTTATGTACAATCTATACAATTTATGGTTATAGTAATACATAACAACAAACAAATGTTAGAGTGCTTATTTATTTTTAGAGTAAGTAACAGTAGCAACAGTAACAATGGCATTTCACCTTTGAAACAGCTTTAAGAACAGTACAAAAACAACACAGTCTTGTGGTGTTTTTTCCCCTTCAAATCGATTAGTGTTATTACTTTTCAATTCAAAGGAAGCATGCACTGCAATCACTGCTGTGATTTCTAAGCAAGTAAAAAAAGTATTGTTTCTTGAAAATAAGTCTTATTTTAAGTAAAAATAGTAATAAAATCTTGTCAAGCAATTTATATCAAGCAAAATATTTTCTTATTTTGAGAAAATTGATCTAACTTTTTCTTACTAAGATTTTCCAGCTAATTTCAAGATGAATTTAACCAGTAATAAGCTATAGTGAAAATTGACAAATGATCTCAAGAAAGCAATAAGATTTTTTTCCTTATTTTAAGTCTAGATAGAAATAAAATCTTGTCAAGCATTTTTTACTTAAGAAATATTGTCTTATTTTGAGAAAATGGATCTAACGTTTTCTTAATAAGATTTTCCAGCTAATATCAAGATGGATTTGAAAATGTACAAATGATCTCAAGAAAGTAACAAGATTTTTTTCCTTATTTTAAGACTAAAACTCTTAATGGGCAATTCCACGAAAAAGTAAACCTCACCTTAAAACTTTAAGTCTCACCTACATGGACATACAAATTCTTTCAGAAAACTTCCAATACAAAAAAGTATTGTCTCGATGTAAATATTCAACTGAGCAAGTTTCGAAAGGATATCTGTTTGTTAAAATTTTTACCCTATTCAGCTATAATGTAAGTCTATGGAGGGGCTTATAATGGGCATAAGTGGGTGATAACACACACAAAGCTGCAATGCTATCAGTTATTTTTCATTGATATATTACTATTTCTCTTGTTACAGGTTAAAATCCACCGTTCACAATTGTTTTGTATCGTTTTGGAGGGTTTTTCCAGACGTCACGTCCATAACGTCACATCCATAACGCCATGTCTCCCAATGAAAACCAACTTTTTTTACATTTACATTTGAAATTAAGTCTTTCTCTGTCTTTACTGAGGTGTCCTGTTTGGTATGAATGTAGTAATATTTACATTTCTCTAGAAATTTCACACACTTCACAGCAAAAACTACGCTCTCTCAAAAGTTTGTCCGTTTTTCGTCACGTCCATAACGCAAATTGAAAGGCTCATATTCTTATGATGCAAATCATGATATTAATTTTTTCTGTTTGCCTGTATTCAGCCATGGAGTTTGCAGAAGAATATGAAAAAAATTGTGAAATACTGCTAGGTTTGCGGAGGTTATCTGGCCTTTTGTTCATCAACAATGCATGAAAATGTCACGTCCATAACGCTGGAATTGCCCTAATACATTTTCTCAATTCAAGAATCTTAAAGAAAATGACAGAAATGCAAGGTTTTCATCCCTCTTCACAGTCTTAAAACTATTATAACTAGTTTAACACCACAATCAAGATCCAAAATGATGTATCAGCTACAGTTTGCCCATCAGATGGCCTATATGACACAATGACACCAGCTCAGTTACTGTACTTGTGTTGAATTTGGGATCTCTGCTGTCATAGCCTACCATGTCCTAAATTATGCACATACATTTAGTCAGTGGCCTATTCACCATGGTATTCATGGTGTATAGCCTACTCTCTTAATCCTGGTCTATGCCTGTTGATAGGTTGCTGTCATATGGAGATGGCCTGTCGGACCGCTACCGGCTACCTTGATGTTGTTAGGGTACTTGAGGTAGTTGGTTGGTCTTTGCTGTAGTAATGGTGGTTGCTATGCTGGTTGTTATTGAAATCATATTGATTAGTAGGTTGTTATGGTGTACACTGGTGGTTGATAGGCTGTTCCTGGTATACAGTAGTTATGGTGCTTGCATACTACTAAACTAAACTACTAAATACACAAATACATATAGGGTGAATAATGCTAAAGATAAGAATACTTATGGTGCCTTAATTGAGACATAGGCCTCGTTCAGATTGGCATCCCAAATCCGATTTTTTCGTATCCAGATTGTATCTAGAATTGATTTCGGGTGGTCTGAACAGCAGAAAACCACATGAATTCCGATTTTTCCGAATCTGTTACGCCCTACATACCCATGTGGTGTCAATTGCGATTCATATCGGATATGCTGCGATCTGAACAGCTTTTCCACATGGGATAAGATTTCACCGTGTCACTTGCGTCATTTGTCACGTGACACAAACATCAACACGTGGAATGCAGATGGACGGAAGTGAGAGATCAATGTTAATTCTCCTTTTAAAAAACAGTGTCGTTTGCTATAACAACGTGTCAGGGCGCGTTATGGATTTGCCGCAAGTTGGAGTTTACCTCGCGTGTGGAAAGCAAGGCTTACCTCGCGTGTGGAAAGCAACGTCAGTGAAAGTTTTCAACCACGCATCAGAAAAGCAACTAACAGCTGTGCTGGACTGCATTGATGCACTGAAATAAAGATGAGTAACTTTATTCTTCCATCTCTGATACTTCCTTGTTACTTGTAGCTGTGTGCTACGGCCCCACTTAACCATCTGAGAGAGAAACAACCAACATTCTACCCTCCGCGGTTTTGTTTATTATTTGTGGGCATGATGCGTTGGGGTACCATAGTAACCCACGTGGATATGGCAGGTGATTAGCGGACATGGAGATCCGATATGACAAGCAATGTGAACGCGGTCGATAGAGAGATCTGATGTTGATCAGATATGCTAAAAATCAGATTTGGAGTGCAGTCTGAACATAGCCATAATCACTCATTTGTGTAATCCTGTATTTTGGGAAAAGATTTTTGAAAAAATTGCGAGCACTTTCATAAATGCAACTCCAGATTTGACCCATGGTGGCGCTATACCATGTTGATGTGAAACTTATTGATAGGCTACTTCGTTTCACTTTGGAAACAATTTGTGGTAGAATTACATCAAAATAGTTACTAGACAAAACTGGTATTTGATCACTGAGATTTAACAAGTTCCCAGTGGCAAACCAAGGTAAGCAGAGCAACTTAGATCTCAAAAATAAGAAAATTAATCTTAGTATTTTTTCTTGTTTCAAGAAATGTTGCGTGAAATAAGTAGACTATTTTGCTAATTTTAAGAATTCTATTTTTGAAAATTTTAAGAATTCTTACCTAGAAAATTTTGCTTACCCCATTGGCAGATTTTTTTGCTCAATACAAGACAATATGACAGGAATTTAAAGGTGCCCCGCCACACAAAGCCGTTTTTACCTGTTGGTTTTGGTATAGAATAGTTCTATATGACCTCAAGTTACACAGTGCATGTGAAAATGTAATACTGTCTTCGCTATAGGCAATAGCCCATTAAAAGAAATATGCAAAGAAATTAGGTGAGTTTGAATCCATGGTCAGTGCTACGTAGTATAGACAACGTTACAGCCATTGGCTGACTGAGGAGAATTATCGCCCAATCCATGCTCTCCTGTATTTGACTAAAGCCCGCCCCTTGAAATGCTCGTGAAAAAGAAGGAATATCCATGAAATGGTAACAGGCAACTTGTCAACTTGGCGAATTCAACAGTCTTGGTAAGTGTAATCTGACTGTGGATGTAGGCTAACAGTCGGCTACTCTTGCAATAACTATCTGATTATGTTGGCTACTGTGACATCCTGACTATGTAGTAAGCTTACCTTTGCAAAGTGGCCGTTTACAATCTGCAAGCTAGGTTGGTGCAGATATCCTCTTTCTCGGTTTCATGATAATATTCCAAGTTTTTTTTTCCGTACCTCGCAATTCGCAAGTGAAACTAATGTAAATATTCGTCCATGTGCTTTACAACGTCGAGCTTCAGCAGCGAATCAGAGCGCAGCCCATTGTAACAGTGGGAAAAAAACGGAAGAACCGCATGAAATTTTCGAAGGCTATTCCTACAGGCTGCAAACGATTTCATTACGGTCTCCTTGGACCGTTCTCAGTCCAAGTGAAGTCACATACCCTATTTGTAGACCTCAAAGAACAATTTAAATACCCTGTAGAGGTGTGGCATGGCACCTTTAAGAATTTTCATCTTATTTCTAGAGGGGCATTTTTTGCAGTGGAGACAGAGAGATTTTGCGGAACGAGACACATTCATAGAACCAACAGGACATAAGCATAGACAACAGTCCAGCAATATAACCCAAGAGTTGGCAATGTGAAGAAGATTTCACTGCAGTGAAGTCAACTGGTTGCCCAGGTGAGTTGATCAAGTCTAAATACTTCTACGAGTTCCCTTATGTTTTATACCCAAAACTAGCCAGAGTTTTTTTCTGTCACAGTGGGCTATCTGGCCAATCAGGTTAAGTTTCGACTCATAATAGTGTCTTATCTTTTTAAATTCTTTTTATGTCCTTCCATGAAGATGATGTCTATACTGGTGGAATCTCCACTATGGACCAGAGTGCTTTGTACTTTAATGTTCCTACCTTCATATGCTTTTTATCACGTTTTTGAAGACTCCTGGTTGTTGACACAACTCTGCAGTCATCTTCTCCCAAACGCCAACCCCGATACTCTCCATTCTGTAACTCCCTCATGTGCTTAAATGATAGCTCCGGAGTGAATTCAAGCATAACCCTGTTGAAGGAGCATGCTAAATGCACCAGTTAGCTGTTACTTGCGCAGACGTCTGTCTGTGTACTGTAACTTTTCAGACAACGTGTACTGGGGCAAGGAGCAACTGACCAAATGGTTGTGATCGGTGATCCAGAATACCATCTGGAATTCATAATGTATCGGTTACCACATTGCCTTGGTGGAGGTCTGCATTCTCAGAGTGCTTTTCTAGTAGTGTTGTTGCACCCTGAAACTCTATTTACATGTACTGTGCTAACAAAAAATACAAAAGATGATTGAGGCTGTTTTTCCATTGTAGTCATTTTTATTCAAATTGATAGGTAATTCCATATTATGGATGTGACTAATCATGAGGATACAAATTTCTGTAATATTTAAATGTGTTGTACAATTATTTTAATGCAGGCCTGGCTTCTATAGCTAAATACAATAAATCCTCATGCCATAATCTTTAAGTTCAAGTTCCATTACATGTTCCATTCCTTGGTGTTTTACATATAGTTACAGTAACTTTATAGCCTGACACGCCAGACTATAACATGAATGTATAGTGTGAAGACGACGAGTGATAAAACTGCTAAAACTAATCAGCGCGACTAGCAGCTAGCAAGCAATTCAAACAACGCTAAGCCCACAAAATAAATCCCTGCCAGATATAATGTTGTGATTAGCTAAACAGCATGATGTCTGACTACAATCAAAAGCGTAAATAGCTCAGACTCAATCGAGGTCTGAGCTATGGCTGGTGCTTAGACGTACTCGCTGAGCAAGTTCTAGGCTAGTAGCTTTACAGGCTGCATATCTAGTAAAAAATCAAACCAAGCAGAAAATCATATTCACATAATTGCTGTATATTTGAAGTGGACTGAAGTTATTACATTTCCTACTTTCCTCAAAATTATGGTCTAAAGTCATCATACTGTTCAGCGTTGACTGGTGTCCCAAAGACCTCCACCTCACACAGGCTGAGGGATCGCTCCTGCCCCAGTAGCACCACAGCCACATACCGACCCTCCAAGGCTTCTGCACACTCAAAACGGACTGATTCACCAAGTGGCACAAACGTCACTTTAGCACACCTGCAATAAAACAGTAATGAATTTCAGTGACAACAAAAAGAATGCATGCTCTCACTATTGTCATGGTGATTTTACAATGGTGAAATTACAGGCCTTCACACCATTGAAGACTTATTCATTGAAACAAACCCAGATTATTTTTCTGAAGTGGCAAAAAAAAAAGAGTCCGTTTTTGTTCTCATGTGATCAAAAATGTGATCGCTTTTTTTTTTTTTTTTTTTTTTTTGAAGCAATGAGCTCTCAAAGTTTGCCAAATGGTGTTTATGAAATGCAAATTTTATGGCTTATTTTCAAAGGTAAAACAAAATGCAAACTCAACTTTTCTCTTTACTTGCAATAGTTCGCCACTTGGTAGACAACGTAAAAGTAGTAGACCCAACTTGAGTCTCATATTGTCCCCTCAGGACAGAAAAAGTTGTCCTAGCTGAAGGGAGTTGTTGATTTTTTTTTTTCCCAGCAAGTGTAGTGTTTTGATCAATATTTTTGTGGTTATACCATATGTAATATTATAATTCTTCTCTTAATACATCAAAATGGAATAAAACCAGATTTTTCAGCTTGAGGTTAGAAGACAGTAATGTTTAACAGTAATTTGTCTTTAATATATATCAAATAATAATACATAATATATTTAAAATATTAACTATAAATGTATCTAAATTAAATGCCAACAAAAAAAGAGCGTCATATCATTGACCCGTTATTTAACCTTTTGTATACAGTCCATATCAAGAATTACTAAAGCTGTAAAATATTTTTATCAGTAAAAAAAAAAAAACAGTAAAACGGTTTAACTTTTCAAAACTGAGGGTAGCTGGTAGCATAATCGTTAAGAACCCCGACTGTAGTGGGCTAGTATTCTGCAAGTTGTGGGTTTCGAATCCCAGCTGCCACCGTTGTGCCCTTGAGCACAATAGTAATAGTTTCCACTTAACCCTACGTTGTTGACAACATGTAAGTTGCTTTGGATAAAAGTATCTGCTAAATGCATAAATGTAAATGTAACTCACAGAGTATTGTCTTTAGGGTTGGTTGAATCCCCAATGCGAATGTGTACACCATTCATGCCTTTAGGTGAGCCACTCTTTGGGTTGGTCAGCTTTACAGCCGTGACCTTGTACTTATCATGCAGGTCCACCCTCCACCAGGGGTCTGTCTCACGGTCAGTCACTGAGCAGGAGCCCTTGCGCAGGTCTGGGTTGGGGTTTCCATCAATGGCGTTCATTGCGTGACCAAAACTGGACATCTCTCCCAGAATCAGACTGGACTGGGTTGCTCTTCCTCTTGGAGCAACATTTACTTCTACAGATGACATTACACTTGCACCTCAGCACCAGCTCAACAAATGAAATACAATACAGTATATACCTACAGTAAATAACATTAAGAAACATTCTTGTGTTTTATATCAAAGAAAATATATATATATCCTGTACCGACTGTGGCATAAACTTCCACTTCACAGAGTGTGAGGACTTTCCCATTTCCAGGTATGACCACATTCACATAACGTCCCTTAATCGGTCGGAAGTCAAATATCTTTGATTCTCCTGCTCGAATGGATTGAATGACTGCAGCCCTGTAATGAAAAACACCAGTAAGAAATAATAACATAGATTAGTCCTATGCAATATCATGACACACTCTTTTTTGACTGGTTTTCCACTAGTGCCAATCTTGGCAGGAGTATTCATAATTTGCTGCATCTTTAAGCCAAAAGAAGTTGCACAAATCGTCCAACTCCTCCAGGATGGCACATCCATACGTGCCATATCAAGGACATTCAATGTGTCTTCAAAGTCAATTTCCAGAAAATGAAGGACATTTCAGGAGATGGGCAGGGCCATAGGTCCTCAACCCATCAGCAGGACCGATATCCTTTGTGCAAGGAAGAAGAGGTTGAATGCTGCCCTGCCAATTTCTGATGAAATGGCTCATGTAGTCAAGCCTGATTTGACCATCTGCTTTCACATTGTTTCACTTCGTGTAAAGCTTCTTGAACATCTCCACTGACAATTGCTTTCTCTCTAGTGGGCACCATGTTCTCTTCTTCAACCAATCATAATCTGTTTGGTTGTCACGACGATGTTATGTGCTAGTGCTAACATGAGCCCATTTCAGTGGTTGCAACGTTCTGAAACATTTTGCTACGGTTTGTATAAAATATGTGGCAACCATACACGTTTTGTTATCTTGAACTCAAGGCTGTGATGTCGGGGTTTAACGTTACGGCTTCCATTTCTCACTATTTTCTCTGATTGGCACGCAGACTCAGTACATGTGAAAACAAACTAAAATGCATTATGCTCCTGCTGACTTGCTGGTGGAACAACTTTAATTGAGCAGAGCCACTATGGGCAATATTTTAATGATCCATGGCGCATTGTCTGAAGTCTATGGAGCAAATTCCTTTCTTTTCCTTTCCTGGATGATTTGGTATTCTGAGGACACAAAAATTGTCCAAAAGCTTTGATCTTCAATTACCTCATTAGTCATGGGTGTGATTTTGGCATAACATCCAATAATCCAATCAGAATTAACTTTCAAATTCCATTTAAAAGCTAGCGTTGCATAGTCCATGGCCAGTTGGTATTATGATGGTGGATTTACCTAGATGGCAAACGCGTTAACACGGACAAGACCGATGTGCTTGTGCGAGAAGTAAGGGCGCGTGAGCTTCAAATCTATGGGGACGGGAGGAATACTCAGAAACTCGCTCAGATTAAACAAATGTGGGAGGACTGCTGAACATTGCTGAAAGCAGTACAATGATGTCCGTAGACGAGAAAATTATGAACGAAAATTATGCACCAAAAGAAAAGGCCGCAAAAAAACAAGATGGGGGTCTTGAGACAGACACCGTCGAGGTGACCCCTCCAGAGGTCTATGCTTACTGCCAAGAGATTTGAAGGGTTCGGAGGGGTAGAAGTCGGCATCTAACAAGGTAGTTTTGCAATAGCCTAAGTGAGGAAGGGAGCACCCCATTTCTGAATTTCTGGTCAAATAGACAGTGTTTTACCAATCATCAATTATCAGTAATTGGCTTACTGCAATTAATTAGCAAATCTTACACAACGTCGTAATATCTTTTATTTTAACTTCATAATATTGTGATGATATTTCCAGGGACTCCATAAATGTTTTATTCAAATGAAAACATTATGCAAAAGCTTGCTGCGCGCTCCTGCTGATGTGTGTGCACGTTGTGCTGTCTCCAATATCGCCAAACGTTATGCTCTTATAACAAAGCTGTTCAGGAATGCGTGACTGATGAACGACCTGGTTTGTCCCGGTCAGTAGCGGACCTTTTTTATGCGTCTGTATAATAGCATCTGTCACACGTTGCGCCAGACCACGCCTGCGAGTGTGCAAAGTCATCTTCTATTTAGACAACGTGAATTTCTTAACATAAAAGTTATCAATAATAATGACAACTTGCGCTATGTGGCGTTCTACTGACTAGATATAGTCTGCAGTTTCTGCCAATATGAAAGAGAGGTGAGAGCGTGTCTTAATGCTTGCCTCCCAGATTTACCGTGTGTTGCTGTTGCCATTGTTATCCAGGCTGTCGCCAATGTGGATTTCAGCTCCATTGAGACGATCTGAGCAGCAGTCCTGGCGGTTAGTGATAATTACCCTCGTGATATCATAGCTCTTTAGAAGATCCACTCTGAACCAGGGGTTGTCCTCTTGGTAACTATGAGCGCAGCCTTTCTGATGGTAGTTGGGATTCTTGTCTCCATCAACTGCAAACTTAGAGAAGCCAGTGCCGTCGTATAGGGATGACTGGGTGGCTTGTCGATGCAAAGCAATGTTGTCTGTTGAGGAAAATTTAGAGAAGAGTATATTTTCAGTCAGGCATATCTTAAAGTGTATGACCTAATCAAAATTATAGAGTACTCCACTTTGCCTCCTAATATACTTACAGCAATATACCGGAGTAAGTTTAAGCATAGTCCTGCTGCACGAGCCTTCTAACTGCAATATATTTCGCATGAAATGAAAGATTTTCGAACAGCACAGACCTAACGCGAACGGGAAACACTTTACATTGAATCAATGTAACCTCAGATCTTACTTTTGGTTTCCAACAGTCAGGTCCCATTGATTCAGTGTAAAGTGCCTGTTCGCTTCTGTGTTCGCGTTCGGTCTGTGCTGTACCAAATTATTTTGTTCCTCTTGCTAACTAGCGCATTTAGCAAGCTCTTTCAACAGGGCTATGCTTGAATTCACTCCGGTACTCTCCTTTAAGTACCTTCATCTCCAGCAAACACCTCCACTTCACACAATGTTAATATTTTCTGTACGCCTGGCAGGTATATGTTGACATATCGGCCTTCTACAGGGTCAAACCTGAATGACTTGGAAACACCTCTTTCAATGAATCTGGTCTCAGCAGCACTATAGATGTACAGTACAGTTCAAAGACAAAGAGACACAGACACACACACAGGGTAAATTGAATGTAGGAGACGGTGTGTGGAAAGTCCATTTTTTGAAACAACCAATCCTTTGTGGGGACTCATACTGTATCCTTACAGAGTGTTGGTGTTGCCGTTGTTTTCCAAACTGTTCCCGATGCGGATCTGTGCTCCATTGATACGTTGTTCGCAGCAGTCCCTGCGATTAGTAATTGTTACCATAGAGATGTTGTAGGGCCGTAATAGGTCGACGCGCCACCAGGGATTGGCCTCTGTGTTGGTGTGGGTGCAGGAGCCTAAATCAAATCGGGTGTGTTTCCTTCCATCAACAGCATGATCTGCCATGCCACCATAAGTGGATGACAGGGTGGAGGGAGCATCCAAGGCAAGGTTACCTATACAACAATAACAAGGAAATGAAAGCATTTATTACCAATATGGCTGCAATTTTGCAGCAAACTAATTTGAAAACGGACCTTATAGCATACTTGCCTCCAGCAAAGTTGTGGGGGATTTGTGGCAAACTGCAAATTTGTTGCCAAAAATTTGCCATGACAAATTGTTTTGGTTAAGAAAACTAGTGGCAAATGTATTTACTATAGATTTGCTATAGGGTTGTAGATCCTAGAGTAATGTTCGCGTTGGCTGAATTTAAAAATACATGCTTCCTCAGTTTTCGTGTCGAAGTCACGCCTTCAAAGTACAGGATTAGTGCTGTAGCAACGGGGGCAGGAGGCCTCAATAACAGTTGAGTTTGATAGACATACCAGAGAGGATTCAAGCGGAGCGAGAGGTGTCAACGCTGGTTCAGTTCCTGGTTCTATTTTTGCAAGGGGGAGGGGGGAAAAATCCCCCTTTATGCAGACTTAAAGCCACCACATGCAACTTTTAGGTAAAATTTCGACGTTTCCTATTCATTACACCTTTATGTAAATTGCCAAGAACTCACTAGACTTGATAAATGACATGTTCCGGAGTAAAACGAGCCCCTTCACGAGATTATCCGACCCTCCTAGAGGCAGATACCGCCTATGCAAGATCAGGCAGCGCGTCCCGGCTATCGTAAGTTTTGGTTAGCAAGCAAGCTAGGTCACGTGACTTAGCCAGAGTTTACTGTTTGAATTACAACGCGATTTGTGACTTCTCAGCGCATTCAACTGTCGATACATTTTGTTAGCGGCGATCACCATTGACTATGCAATTCTAAATGGAGGATTATTGGCAGAAACGCTAAATAACTGCTTTGTTTGGTTGTTAGCTTACTGGATGACGCCACCGGATCCTGCATAGGTTCTCTTTAAAGAATGTTTTCTTATTGTGATGTAATGATTTATGCAGACTTAAAGAATCTTTCATATTTTGATGTAATGCATTTATGCAGACAGGAAGTATTCCAGTTTGCTCCCATTGAAATGTATTATGATGCCTTATCTTGCTCAGTATTCCATGATCTTTGGACATACCGTTGTTCATGATTGGATGTCGTTTTTCCCATCCTGTTCGTTCCACAGGTGACTAACATTTTTATTTTTGTGTTAGTGCATTTAATTAATTGTTTGTAATCGGGGTGTGAGGGAGATTTTAAGCAATACGGTAAAAAGTGCTCCAGGAACAAATCATGGACCCTACCTTTAAACAATTGGTCAGTAATGGCAAACTCTAATGATAATCAAAGTCAGCAGTTTGCAATTTGCCAGAAGTTTGCTATAAGGTCATATTTTCAGACAAATTAGTTTGCTTCAAAATTGCAGCAATATTGTAGCACATTTGCAACAATTTATTTATTTTTGTAAGGGTGGTTTAGGTCGGACTTTTCCTTTAGCTAAAACCTTTGGGAACGTTGTGACAGTGTCCATACTTATTTACAACTGCCATTCATTTTAGACCACATTTTGACAGCTGATTTGAGGTGACCCCCTCTCCCAACCACGTAGAAATAAAACAGAATCATGCTACACAAACACACACCACATGCGCACACATAACCTTCGTCAGCATCATACAGAAAAACAAAAAGTAAAAAAAAAATGGAAAATATTTTGACTTAAGGTTGCAAATTATGAGCTTATCATTAGGTCATCTGTTATTGGATTTCTCTTTCTGTAACTGAACATTTCCTGGGCAAGTACAGTATATTATTCATTAACATCAGCACTGGTCTGTGAAAATGATGCTCCCCAACCATTCTGATGAGTTGCTCACTGTGATGTATTTCATACCTGACAGATGAACTGCAGTGGTTGGACCAGCCAGAAAGAGTAACAAGACTGCAGCATTATGCAGAAGCATAGATATGGCCATCTCTCTCTCTTTCTCTTTCTCTGCTTCTGGATGTGGACTCTTTGGCACAAAAACTCTGTTATTGTAATGGAACTCTAAAATACAGAATATTCAGTATTGAATGAGTATGGAATAGTCTACATGGATAACATTTGCATTCAGATTTGCGATGAAGAATTATTTCATAAATGGGTGAAAAAAATGCATGAAACTTGAGCAGCAAGCTAAAACATAAATAAACACATATGAATTAAACATTTGGCAAAACATTGTAAACACACAGAAACAACGAACACCTACTGTAAGGCAACTAGAACTACGCCATGTCTGTTGTTACCTTAAGTTTCTTGTAGATGCTGCAGTGCAGTTTTTCAGATGTGACTGTGCGGCAGTTTCCCTCTTAGTGCCTTTTAAAGCCAGAACTGAAACTCTTGACTCTGTTGACCAGCCCATCTCAATTCTGCCATTTCCTCAGGAAATGCTGTGTTTCAAGGAACATTCAAAGAGATACTCTGAAAATATGTCTATCCATAGTATATGTTAATATACTGTATATGAATTACACATTGTCCATACCCATGTCTCTTGTGAGGAGATTCAGGAGATGTATGTTCTAATATATAACATATGTGTACATTGCATATGGTCACATATTATTAAGCTATATTTCTATATGGAAAACAATATTCATAGAAAAGTTTACTGAAAATGTCTCGTGATTTGGTCATCATGTTGTTTGCATTACTGATTAATTCAGCTGATGCATCGAGTTGACAGTCTTAACGAAGGCAGAGACGGTGGCTCTGGTTTACATATAGTATTTCTTTCTCATATGTGGTTGCGGGAGCGTGTCTGTCCACCACAGCCATATCCTCTAACCCTCAGAAATGTGGGAACAGGACTGCCCCCTTGGTAGTAGTCAGGGATCTAATCCGCATAAACTTTCTCACAGTCTTCTTAAAACCCTACTTTTAAAAAATCTGGCTATGTAAACATGTTATGTAAATTCAACATGTTTGCGTAGTATGACCCAATGATACTTCAACTTTGTCCCTGAAGTTTACACAAAACTAACAGCTCAATTTTCAAATGTTAACAGAAACATGCATCATTAGAAAGGAAGTACAGTTCTGAATCATGGGGCAAGTTACTTTTTACATTGCATGACATGACATTTGTTTTGCATGTATGCACATTATCACCAGTTTTTTTTTTTGTTTTGTTTGTTTGTTTTTTCAGACTTTTCTTGTTTAGATTTTTCAGATCCCCATGCAATGCAAGCCATATGCCTATTACAAGAATATACTAAGAATCTGATACAGTGAAATAAATTAGTTTAAAACAATGCTATTAATACATAATATACGTAGACCTATTTATTATTTCCATGGTCAGACAAAATAGTGAAAGAACAGTTTTCTGACTTTTGGCCAATTAGTACAGTAAATCACAGCTTCTCAGGGCCCAATGAATGTTTCAGTCCAGTGTAGCTTCCCTGTTGGAGCACTAAGAATGGCAAATAATGACATCAAGTACTCTATTAACAAGGAGGCTAAACTAGATGTGTCAAGTCAGACATATTTGCCGTAACAATCTGCTTACATTACACAGCTACACAGCCAACATTCTAAAAAGTTAATAGTTCATATTTCACCATATTTTTCTTTGGTAACGCATCCAGTGTAGCAGTGTTGCAAGAACTGGGTTAAAGGCCATTGGTAGCAACAGAGAGAGTTGATGAAATTCTACAGAATACTGCAGTTGTGCTGAAGTGAAACTGTTGCAGGGAAATGCACTGTTGTGAAGCAGGAAGCTGTGCGGGTAACCATACTGCTGGGGTCATAGCAAGTAACGTACTTTGGTCTCTGAGGACCACTCCAATCAATGTTGGGACCCTCAAAAAATAGGATTTTAAATATAGTTCAGTCGGTGGGGTAGAGCACTTGAAGAGAAGAACATGCAGCTGTTTGATGTATAAACACACTAAGATCACTTCAAATGGTGAATCCTTAGTTCTCTTTGGGGTACTCTCACTGGCATTGTCCACTGTACATACAATACACATAATTGAATTTCAGTTTAAAGAAATGGACCTCAAATGTAATGGCTTTTAGAAAGTTTGGTCAAGTTTGAAGTATTGCTTTGAAAAAAAAAAAGAAAGGAAAGAAAAATCTAATTTTGTTTTGGTTCTATGCTCTCATTGTGCAATAATGTACACAGTCCAATAAGATTCACATTACAAATCACAAGTTGGATCTCAGGATTATACTGTAGCTTTAAATGTAGGATTGTCTTTTATCATTCCACCACTAGATGGTGACAACCTGCTGTGTAAGACTGAGAGGGTTTCGGATGAGATGGATGGACTGGAATGAAGGCAAAGCAGCTAACAGGTGCTCAGCATCTCCTTCAAGACTTGGAAAATCACTCAAGACAATCACTCTTCATCTCATGAAGTTAACTGAGAGACTGCCAGAAGTGCAAAGCTGTCATTAAAGTAAAATGTAGCTAATTTTAATCATCTAAAATAATAATTTAAAAATATATATAATT
Organism: Sardinella longiceps; assembly: GCA_027497455.2. Taxonomy (NCBI): domain Eukaryota; kingdom Metazoa; phylum Chordata; class Actinopteri; order Clupeiformes; family Clupeidae; genus Sardinella; species Sardinella longiceps. The sequence continues at coordinate 23,836,813 of JAODXP020000031.1, forward strand.
CTGGTTTATATAAGACTTTTTTATTAGGCCTAAAACCTAGTTCCATGTTTTCCTTCATAGTTTCTCTGACTCAACACCAAGTTAAAGCAGAAGTTCGCCCAAAGTGATTTTAAGCCTTGTTTTCGGATATCCTACGATGAAATACGATGGTTAAGATTGACATTTTGACAAACGCTTGTGTTCCGAGAATTTTCACTTGTTGCTGTAGCGTCTAAACAGCTGCCTATGGCCATTGGAACACTCCTTCCTAAGAGGCATTAAACGTCTGTCTACAAAGATATGAAACTCACCGCGTGGTCTGTAGTGTTCACCGATATGCTGACATAAATATCATCGCAAAATATGACTTCTAGCAACTTCTAGCATTATTTTGGATTTCTTGTGAGTGACGTATTACGTCCCAGAAGTCAGTGAGGTTTGACTACAAACTTCAATAAAACTTCTCTGTAGAATGAGTTGTCATCGTTGCTGATGAGGCCAACCACTGTTGTGTCATTAGCAAACTTAATGATGTGGTTTGTGTTGTATCTGGCACAACAGTCGTGGGTCATCAGGGTGAATAGCAGCAGACTCGGCACGCACCCCTGGGGGTCCCCTGTGTCCATGATGGTCCCCTGTGTTCATGACATTTACTGTCTGTGGTCTGTTGGTGACCTAATCTGAATGTCTTTGAAATGCTGTCAAGCCTCTATCTTTGTTATGGGACAGAGCTGAGGTGCGTTCAAATTTGCTAACACAGGCGAACGTTTGCGAACATAGGCAGACAGTTGTCAAAAACCTTGGAAGTTCTTGGCTAACGTTAGCAAACACAGACTGAAAAGGTAGTGCTCCGCTAACAGTCCTGTATGTTGGATAGCAAAAGACGTGTGTCCCTATTGGAAATAAATCCCAAAGAGCTTTAAATGTTGAAAAAAGAAAAGGTCCAAGGCACTCTCTCTTCATATGTGGAAAATATAAAAAGCCTTTATTTACATGGCTATTTCATATAGAAAAAGTTCAAAACAATTTGTGAGCAACGACCTTTAAATGTTGACAGCATGTCTCACAACAACTTTGTCTCTCATTAATAGCCCCCTCTGAGTAATTTCTACTCTGTTTGCCATTAGTGTTTACTGTTTAAAATGAACATTCCGCAAAATCGTCCAAATTCCATTGATTAATGCGAACATGTTTGCGAGGAGCGTTTGCTTATGTTAGATGAATCTGAACGCACCTCTGGACAGAGTCATTGTAAGCTCGTCCTTCAGCCTACATTTTTCTGGGCTTGAGAGTTGAGGAAACTGCCTCCTTGGCCATACTGACTTTATTGTAAAATTTTAAGCAGCAACAGAAAGTATGGGCGACAAGCCAGTCACAAAATCCTCATGTAAGACGGCTAAGACCTCAGCGTAACTAACAAGCTGATTCAAAGAACGCTGAGCCTGTCCAATGACTCCCTGTCTAGATAGAATGTTGTGATAGGCTAAACACCACTATGTCTGAACACAACCTAGAGCATTTCATTTGGATTTAAACAGCTCATACACCAATGAAGTCTGAGTACAACCTATGGCTGATGGATAGACATACTTGCTGAGTAAATTAAATTTGCTACCGCTGGAGTATGTCAAGAGTTCTAGGCTTGGTCCCCAACATATCAGGCTACCTACAGTGTGCACAGTCCAGAGATGTATAGTAACGAAGTAGAACTACTTAAGTAGCCTACTTAAGTACTAAAATGCAGTATCTGTACTTTACTGGAGTATTGTTTTTTCTCCTACTTCCACTTTGACTTCACTACATAATTTTGATGAATTTAATACTTTTACTCCAATACATTCTTCATGTGGTGAATCGTTACTTGTTACTTTTTTTAAAAAAAATGTTACAAATCGTACCACATCCAATGGTATCAATGCCAGACCTGTAGAACCTGTAGACCAGATTTTTATTATCATTATTGGGCGATTCAAGCGATCAAGCAGTATATAAAGAGACCCCATGCTTCCCTTCAGCCTTTCGCAATGCTGCATGCATTCAACTGGGAACGCTTACCGAAAGCCAGTCCACTGCTCCATTTTGAAATGGAAGATGATTAAGAAACACCAAGTTCCACCAAGGCGAGGGTGATGAAAGTGATGACCCCTGGCCCTACTTGTTTTCCTTGTTTGCCAAAAAGACAATTCGTATGAAATGAAGTGCCTACTCAGCTTCCCTTCAGCCAAATAGATTGTGCCCTAAACTCTAAATGTTAAACTTTTGACAGCTTTTTTGACACAGTGGGCTTACTTCTACTTTCAGTACTTGAGTAATAATTTTTAAAATACTTCTACTTGCAATACTTAAGTACAAAACATTTTGAAGGACACTTCAACGTCTACTTAATTCACTTTTGTGATACGGTACTTTTACTTCTACTCCACTCCTCTACTCCAGTACTTTATACAACTCTGGCACAGTCAGTTTGAAAGTCAACTTCTGACTCTGCCCCTTGGATGAGTCTGGTCTATTGGTCATAGCTGATAACTAAATCCTTTGGACAGTACCGATATGCCATATTGACTGGATGTACCATGGCGACACTTGCCTGGCAGCATTTCTCGCCATTTTTCCCTATTTCATGATTGGATGTCCATTATTACCAGTGGGAAGCATTCAAAGTGCATTGCAAGAAGACTGAAATTGCGTTCCCCCAACCTCTAATGTGCAGTAACAAATCTAAATCAGACATACAACTAAGTGATAATCTGCTAATTTCACGCCACAGAAAAAGAAAAAAAGTTTAATAGGGTTGGACTTACGTTACCTAATTATTCATGGGTGTGTTATGGGTGAACGGCGAAAAAATGAATTGCAGATCAATCTCTCATTGCTTTTAAGAGCGAGGAAAGCCCTTGGTGAATTGGTATCACACTAGTGGATCTTCTCTGTAAGCATTTAAAACACAGATGAAGCTGATTTCAACCTGTTTAGATATCTTGGAATATTAATTCAATGTCAGCAAAGACTTTCAACCTGTTTTTTGTTGTTGTTGTTTTTAATCAATAGGGTAACATCATTAGTCTCTCATACTGTTCCGCATATTAACAGTTTTTAAGCTTGGCGCTGGGCCACATCTCTTTTACTGACCCTGTAAGGGCGCTATGTTTAGACAATGCATGTCTTTGGCAGAGAAAAGAACGATGTGCCCACCTGAAAATAGCAAAGACAGCTTGCATTCACTGTTCGCAAAAGTACAATGCACCCATGCATGGTAGGGCCCAACATGTTTTTTTTTATTATTATTATTTTATTGTCTGTTCTATACTGTCCCTTTTAATTTAAGATTAAAAAAAGCAAAGCAATGTACACATAAAGACACTTCAGTGAACACTGTTCTTGTTCTCCTGAGTTTGCAGTGGCAGAAATTATGAAGTAGCTAAACAGATAAGAGAAAATCAGCATAGCTTTATGACAAGTGTCTGATGATTACCTCCAGCAGGATATAGCTCAAATCATCTCACCATGGTTCTCCAACATGTCAATGACATGAAATCTCTATAAATGTGGAATGGGAGGTTCTGTGTAGAAGCTGCGTGCTTTAAGCCATGGCCTACTGATCAAAAGACTACTTTTATAATCAATAGGGACCATACTGTCCATGTTATCTCCATTCTCCAGCATTCCTGGTCATAAAGACTTAAAGCAACATCTAGTTGCTAGTAGTCTGTGTACAACATATCTTGAAAAGTACTGCACGGATTTGGATGAAATTTTCGGACAACGTGTGTATTGGCACAAGTAAGAACCCATTCGATTTTGGTGGCGATCAGTGATCCAGAACACATTGTCTCTCTGAGTGCTTGTGGTTATTATTCACAAGTTCAATATGCATGCGCACAGGGTGTTTACAAATATCTATTACACATATGTAATTATCTGTATCTACGTCTTATATGATATATGTATACCAAATAATAATGGTAGGCCTGCAGGAGGAAAGGGTACTGAGAGAGAAAGGGAGCGTGTGTGTGTGTGTGTGTGAGTGAGTATTGCAAAATCACAAACTGATAAGAGCAGCGTGCAAGGCACAGGTTAGGGGGCATGGTTTTACATAAACAATAAGGTACTCATTGACTGTAAGAATGGAAAGAAGATTTAATAAGCTTGAACATAAGGGAAAACAACATGTTTTGAAAAGATGTAAGAGGGATCAGTGATCACTATTCACAATTATTTTTGATAAGGCACCGCCAACCAGTCCAGCGCCTGTATGCAAATTAGCCATGTGTGCCTTTAATAGAAGACTTAACGTTGAGAAGTCGTGGGCTAGGCCACTAAAATGGCTAAAGCGAAAGCTAGATCTATTTCGACCTCACTTCTGACCGTCACCCTCCTTTGTCGCTCGGGACGCACCGATGCCATCATCAACTACCTGCCGCGAGACCCTAATGTCAACATTGTCACACATGACTTACCGGAGGCAGGTCTTCCTGCATAAAACGGATACGGAGGACATGCCTCTTCCTCCTTGCCTGGAACACTTCAGTGCGTCCCGAGCGACAAAGGAGGGTGACGGTCATCGTTCGGTCTCATAGATCCATAGTTACGGTCGTAACTTACGTTATGAGTGAGTGGGCCTATCACTTGCAAACTTTGGGTTCACAACTATTAAAGGCATGAATCAACTACTGTTTTATAGTGCCAAGCGACATTGATAGCCACCTCAATCACTGGATTTCATGCAAGGCAGACTGAGATAGCGAAACGGCAGCTAACGTTAACAGAATGGGGCATTTCAAAACAAAAGCAAATTGATTAGGTTTAGTTTTTAACATGCCTCATTCAGGAAGCGTTAGCTGCGGTTTCGCAAACTCGGTCTATGATGCTCAAAATTCGATCATTGAGGTGGCTTTCAGTAGCGCTTAGCAGTATAAAACAGCAGGGCTACATATTGATTAACTCCGGATACCTTTAAATTGGAATGCAAAGATTTAGGTATTCTAAGATAGGACTACGGGAGCAGCTTGCACATTAGGCCCACTTGTTTGGTGCAGCATCTTCTACCACATGCCATGTTCTCCGAAGACGCAGCAGATAAAGAGGTTTGTGTGTGTGTGCCAGTTTCAGTGTCTGTGTGACACTCAAACAGGCCCCCGACTATTGACGGGTATTTCACACACAGCAAACCATGCAAATCATACAATGTATGGGAACATGCTGTATTTTAAATATTAACAGAAGGGGAAAATGCCACCAAGAGTACAGGGCAAGCTCTGATAGGTCAACGGCACCATGGTGACATTAACCTAAGGGGAGGCCTCTAGGGCTCCAATTCTGTGTGAAATCGGAGGGATTTGGAAGGGGTAGTTCAGACTTTCTTGGATCATCTAGGAAAACTGTTGCCTTCACAGCAGTGAACCTCTTCACACTACCAGTGCTCTTGGCTTATTGCTTGACTTCTGTCTATGCATCTGCCTTGCTGGTTTTGTGAAATAAAGAAAGCCTCTGTCAACCTTTACTCCAGTCTCAACTGTGCTTATTCTGAGCAACATTTGACGTAAGTCTAAGCTATCGGAGAACTTCCGCCACATGCTTTTCTGGTTAGTCATGTTTTTTGTTTGTTTGTTTGTCTGTCTTTGTAAAAGAACTGTATGATTGTTTAGAAAGAGGGTAAAATTATTCAGTTGATTTGAGGTTAAAGGTCAAGGTTGTATGTCATCCACTAGTTAAAACAATCATTGCATTACAACAGTATTGTTTTCAGCTAGTGGTGTCCCAGTTGAGATTAAAAATGTCATTTTTTCCAATCTGATATGTTAGGTCATACATGTATGTCGTTTCCAGTGACTACACTGTACAATATGTGCCACTGAGCAGTCCGGTCAGTATATTGGCTGCATTTAAGGAGCTGGTGTTAGTAGGCAGTGAACTAAACTGTCACACTTAGTTGTACAGGATGAGTATGCTGTCTACTCCTTACAAAAAATATGTGATGTATCCATTATGGGGTTTATCTTTAAATTACAGCTATATTTACAGTTGTGGACCTTATATTTTAAGGCCAAACCAATTTCCGCTTACCTTCATGTGTGTTTAAGGATGTATATTTAAAAAAAAAAAAAAAAATCTGTTGGTACAGTTATTATTTAGTTCAATTTGATAACTGTTTGTGAAAACACAGTCCAAGTTATGTGACTTTCTGACCATTATGTACAAAGATATGGCTGACAAAGTTGAAAGTGCCCCTATTACCGGTATAGAATGTGGAATTTTGTCTTTGGAGGTGATTTAAAATCATCCAAAAAACCACAAAATCCACAAAAGCATGTTGTGTTGTATTTTTTTTTCTTCAAATGTTATACGAGATGATTATATGATCTATGAGGTTGAACGATGACCGCCAACGCTGTCACTTACTGCGAATGATGCCATCCTGGCACCCGTCTCGAGACCTGAATATCAACGAAGTCACATGACTGACCGCTGGTTCCACAGCATATAGTGCATCCAAGAACTTGCCTCATCCTCTTGCCTGGAACACTATGGTCCGTTCCGAGTGACAAGAGATGGTGACGGTCATTGTTCATTGGTCATTCAATCAATCAATCAATTCAGTTTATTCGCCAGACACTTGTTGAGGCCCAAAGGGACAAGCATGCTGGCTGCAGAAATCAACCCCAGAAGCTTCTGAAAGCACAGCAACTTTAAGTGTTTGCCTCTGCGAAAGGAACGCAGGGTTTCCTGGATCTTGGACACCCTGTCTGCTTTGAGATATGCCCTCATTGTACAGAATTCAGGCGAATCCCTAAGAAAGATACAATCTGTCGTGGATTCAGGTCGCTCTTCTTTAAATTCACTCTGAAGCCCAGGGCCTGAACATTCGCTAAGACAACCTGTGTGTCCCGCACAATCTGCTGGCGGGATGAATCACCATCAGCAAGTCGTCGAGATAGGGCAATATCTTCAGGCCCCTTTGTTGTCAGCCCTGACCTCTCGGTGCCAGGGTGGCTGCCACAACTGGAGTGAAAACCCTGGGAGATGGGGAAAGGCCGAATAGACGGTGGGCCGAGGGCGTTTTTCGTGTTGTTTTGTAAAAAACATCAGAAGAGTAGACAAGTTTTCATCTGTGATATAAACAAATGGTATTAAGCCTAACAAAATTTGTTGGCAGCTCTGGTTTGATCATATATCGTCAAAAACAGTAGGTTTTAATCGTTATTTTCCTCGGGCATATGCAAGGAAATCTATAGGTATAACCCAATCAAATGTCGGCATTTTGAGTCCTTGGAAAAATCAACCAATCGAGTAAGAGTTCAATAGGACCCGCCTCGGAATGTAAACACCAGCTAAGCAGCAATGTCAGAAAACGCTGCAAAATCCCCTTCAGATGGCTTATTTTAGATCATAGAACTTCAGATAATAGTTGTCAACCCACTTTTTGTATAAATCTTACCTTGTTCCTGTCTGGGCATGCTGCAGAATATTGACTTTATAAATCCAACGGTGAAATTCTTAATAAGAAACATGTCATCTGCTATAGTGTAGCCTAGCTATCAGCAGCAGAGGTTGAAGCAAATCGTAGGCTATCACTTGTAAGTGTAGCGGCTGTACTCTTCTTTGCGTTGTGTGTTACCCCCCAGTCAGACTAGCGACGAGCGACTCGGGCTACGCGACCGGTTTCTATTCATTGTCAATGAGAGCAAGCGACCAGTGATAAATCGCCCGGTGGGCGGGCCCAGAATAGACTTCAAGGCTATTATATGCAAATAGGGTTGTTAATGAATAATCGATTATCGATTATTTGTTTGTTAAGGCTTGTTCGAATAAAAATTAAAGCTTAGCGAATAATCGTTTAATTTATTGCGCATTAGAGCCAGAGAGGATTCAAGCAGAGCAGCTACATCTTCCGGTACGCTATTGCGCAACAACGAGGAGAGGTGAAGGAGGTTAGGAGGAGAAGAGCAGTGTGGGACCATTTCTCAAGAAACATGGGCCTATAGCTTATAAATTTCAATGCAATTACAGTGACACTGTTACCTACCAACGTCATTTAAAAGGCGGTCTGATACTGGAGAACTGTTCTCATATCAGCTAGTTTGGCAAAAAGTATGTGCGCATTGCCTAGTCGCGATGTTTTCTCCGATGTGAAGGGAAACAGGCATGCTGTTGATAAATTGGTTACTGCTTATTAGGCCTACGTAATTTGAGAAAAAAATGCTATTCGTTATTTAACGTAGCCTACTTGGCTACTGAAGGCTATTACAGAGCGCGTCAATTTTTTATAATAATTGTCTCTGCCTCGGAAAGCATGAACTTGTGATCCACTGGAACATGCATACCTGTGTGCCTTGCTCGCCCGCCCTCTCGTCCTGAGTTTGAACAAAACCATGTGAAAGTTCTTCCTATCACCAGCTGTTATCCGTTGGCAATTTTGGTCAGAAAAGTTCCATATTTCGTCGTGCATTCAAAAATGCTCATGATAGCCTATGCTGCATTTAAAACATTGTGACAAATCTAGCCAAGAGCTGGATTCTTATTTCACAATCTGGGACGTCATTGAGCTCTGGATAAAAGTACAGTCGAAAATCCCTAAACATCGCAACCAGGTCTACACGGTTGATGTGGTGCAAGTTCGCACCTTAATGCACACTGATCCTTTCGCTCTCATGCTGCGGAAGGCCAAAATGCTGTATTTCCTTAATAACTTTGTAGAAATATAAGTCATTTTATGTGCGTTTTTTTGACATTAATTTGCGTGGGGAAAATGGGCGCAAACCCATGTATGTAGACTATGGCTCTGAAAGTGGGCAAATGACGTCTTTTTTTTCGCAAATAATCGATTAACTGTTTGTTAACTTTATGAATAATCGAACATGAAAATTTCTGAAAAGTCCCAACCCTATATGCAAATGAAGAGCGATGCGACTCGGCGACAGCCAATGCGAGTGAAGCCGAGGTACTCTGAACGAAACTTTCTCCCGCTTTCAATATGGCGGCGCTAACGACAACGATCTCAAACTTGGCCACAAACTAAAAAGTTAGGGATTCATGACTTCATATTTTTGAAATCGAGGTATCAGTGTTACTAACGACATCGGAAAATATTGGTTTTATACACAAAAAGTACCTGTGTGTTGATGTACGATTTTCTACCAAGTACCTAAGTTAGCAACATGCTACCAACGAATGACAGCCCTGAGTCACGCCTCCTCAGCGACCTGAGTCGCTTGGATTTGTAGCTAGTCTGACTGGAGGGTTAGGCTAGATCTACATTTCATTAACTCTGTTACATAAGCAAACAGTTGGCTTACAAACAATCGTTGTCACTAAAAATTGCAATAAAATTGACGCTGGACCCATTGTCAGAATCTCTTCAACTTCAGGTCTTAGGAGAGGTTCGGTTATCATTAAGGTAGTGCTTGCACATTATAAAGGACAATGTTTCTTCACAATCTTTTCGTTGACCACAGAAAATGTGTATAATATCCTAACATGTTAGTAATGACAGTTTACTATGCTTAACTGCAGTAACACAAACGTTTCAGGCATTATTAGGCTGTAGCTGACTGTAGCCCGTTTCATTGTTGTAGAGATGAATTGCAGACACCTTCTTGTCAATAAGATATCTTTATATCAATGGAAAAGGCAAATCAGCACATGGGATTAGAAAAATGTTGGCCTACTTTGTAATGACTCTAGTGTCTATTTGCTATAATATCTATCTGTACTATTTTCAATAGCTAATGTAGCCTACCCACCTGCACTTTCTGCTCAAAGAAAGAGGTAGCTTTAGCCCTTGACCATCGAAGACTAAAGTTCAAATTTATTTACTTGAATGCTTGTTTAGGCACACGTAATGTAACAAGGTGTTGGCTTGATTGAACAGCAGAACTAGAAAGATTCAGTACATTTATTTGTCACATCATGCGTTCAGGTACAAAGAGCAGTGACATGGAGAAAATATATCTGTCAAAAATAGCTAACTTACATAGATGTCATTATACTAAACTGAATGACAATCACCAAGATAACATTCCGGACATTAGTTTAAAGTGTACAGGGCATTGTATCGGTGTGTTGTTCGATATATTAAGTTATACTGAAGTCCAAACACATCAGCAGTTAGCAAAACAGTTAGCAATAGCTCTAGCTGTGCTCTATCGTTATGGACATTATGTTGAATAGACCTTGAATAGTTCTGTTCGTTCACGCAAGGTAGGTTAACGGAGACTCTTAATTATAAACACTACACTGTCAAAATAGTAACTTGTTGGTAACATGCATCATTACACACATTATAGTGCAAATTCCGTGATGTCCAGCTTGCTTGCCAACCTCTCCCTGTCGAGTCGTCTTCCTACTTCCTCAAACAGTCTCGCACTCTGTCTTTCTCGAGTCTTCATTGGCGTTTCTCAAGCCACGTGAGGCGAATACGATTTTTTGATTGGTATGCAGTACGTGTGGCCCTGATAACGCTTGCCTGCTAAAGTTATGAAACATAAAGTTGATTTTCTCAAAAATATGATCGAGTTGAGGCTGCCAACAAGCGGAAATGAGCTTAGAAAAAAAATATGTATTGCACATATGAAAAATCAACTACTCTTCTCCAGTTTTGTCCAAAAGTGAAAAAGTAAAGCAGATAGAGGCCTTCGGCCCACCGTCTAGAAGGGGAGGACTTGGAATTTGAAAGCCTGTCCCCGGAGGGCGAAACGAAGAAATTCCAATGGTCCTTGAGAATTGGGATGTGGAAGTAGGCATCTTTTAAATCGAGTGGCGAACCTCATGTCACAATAATGCATAATAGACCAAATATTGTCATGAAAACTGTTTATCAGGCCCACAAACAAAAAGAGATGGTCTGAATCCAGGTAGACACATGAAATAATAGTGTAGGCTTTGAAAAAAAAAGCACTCAATACATAAAATTCGTCGACAGAAAAAGGAAAAAAAAAACAAACAAACAAACAAAAAAACCAACCCTATAAATAGTCGTGGTCGACCATAGGCATCGGATCATCCTGGATGGCACAACATGTCGCCAGTCATGCCCACTTTGCTCCCCCCTCACAGACGAGTTCAGAGAACATCTGGCTCTGGGGGCATGTCGTCCACTTCAATGACATCACCCTCCATAATGCAGATATTGTGCAGGACTGCACAGGCTGGAATGACTGTTGGGGCAAAGATGCGCCCTACCTCCAGAGCCTTGAACAGGAGGCACCGCCAGTGGGTCTTCAACATGCCAAAGGCCCGCTCAATGATGCACCAGGCCTTGGCATGCCGCTGGTTGAACCGGCTCTGTCTCCTCCCTTCAACAGGTTCGCGGTAAGGGGTGATGATGGATATCGGATGGAATATGCAGGGATATCCACCATCACCCTAGATGAAGTGTGCTGGGGGAGGATACAGAGGCAGCATGTAAATGCAGCTGTTTTTCTTTTTCTTTTTTTTTTTTTTTTGGAGAGAAAACCAATTTTATTAGCCCATTGAGTATGATGACATGCCCATTGGGATAATCAAAAATGTATTACCTGTATAAAAAGTGATTAGGCCAACTTTCACCATACAGCTATATTAATCAAAACTACCATACCAATTCACCTTTGGCTAAGCCCCGCCCCCCATTGTTGACATTCCAGACTCCGACATTGCTTACTAAAGTTGCATAGGAATATAATGGGAAAGTACGTCTGTCTGTAAAAATGAACAACTCGTGACTTTTGTGCAGACCTAACAATATGATTACAATATGCCTGTATAGGCGAAAGCCAGTATGACATCGAGGGATATGTTGCAAAATTAAAATCTGGCTTCGTTGAATGCCAGGAGATGGAAATTCACTGATGGCTAATGTTAGATTTAATAGCAATGCTTCGTTTCATTTGGATCAGGATGAAGGATACTATCTTGTAACAAACAGGTGACAAATAAATGATTGAACAGTTAAGTAGCCTACATCGTAACATTAGTGTCTCTATATTTTAGTCAACACACGGTAAATAAATTATTTCCCTAACTGTTAAGGGCGAACATGCTGCTGCTGTTAACCCACGTTAGCCCAGTTTAACTTAGGCTACAGTGCTACATGAAGTTCATGAACAACTCCGTTTGCTCTGTTGATCCTTGATCGCTCACACCTCCACTTTCACATGGAAAGCACAAGCTTAAGTCCCTTTTAACTGTTTCTACAATCACCAACACGTTTCTACCGAAGATCATTCATATTTATCCAGACGAATCTCCCTCTCTCAACACTGAAAGTTAATAGTGATTAGCAAACTATGCTAGCGATATATAAGGGTGATGGCTGTGTTTGTTTTCTTTAAGTGACACGAATGTTATCTACAACGTTGACGTGTATTAAGCCCATTAAGTAGCCGTAATTGTGTATTTCACATTGAATGGACTGTGTGACTTAATCCACAGGCATGTTAGTTTGTCTTGTTATGGTTTAGTTGGAGCCGTCTTCTAGGGAAAGCCAAAAGGTGGGAGCCTGGAGCAGTTAATTTAATTAAAATTCACGTAATTTACAAAGATCTGAACGAAATTGACATGGCATTCCTCACATCAGTGTTAAATCAATACAGTCCATATAATGTGACCATTCTTCTATATTTACATCTCTATAAATCTGAAGAAATATGGAGAAAATTCAAGGCTCCTAATGTAACTCTATGGGGCTTACGCCAGCGAATGTCGGACCCCTGCCGGACAATGAATCATTCTGAACTCCAATTGGTTTATCTGCGTTCGATGGGCGGGGCTTAGCCAAAGGTGAATTGGCCAGTGCCAACCAAGGACAGTGTATTACATGTACATCAGCAGATGAAATTTACAGGAAACAATGTAGAGTAATGTAACACTAGAAACCTTCAAACTTACTAAAAGTGCCAACCAAGGACAGTGTACAACATGTACATCAGCAGATTAAATTTACAGGAAACAATGTAGAGTAATGTAACACTAGAAACCTTCAAACTTACTAAAAGCTTTTTAAGATTGCTGTTCTAACAAGTGGAATTTTTTCATGCTTACTGCTTGTATTATCAGGTAAATTAGCAGAATTGCCAAACCAAGTAGTAATGAAGTAACGAAAATCAAGAGGGTGTCTAAGCTCCAAAATACGCATCTGTTAGGCCCTCCTCTCAAATTCTGTTGATGCACTGGTGGAGGGGCGGCTGAAAGGTATTCAGGTGATGTGGGAGGAGGATGAGGAGGAGGACATTCTTGTGGTGTGTAGGGAGGAGGACTTTCTGAAGAGTCACCACTGCTCCATTGTGTGAGTGGTGGAAGCAGCTGGACTGTATAGAGGAGTTGACGGTTGTTATGTTGGGCAGGCCTGTTTATCCAACTCATCTCAACATCCGATGGATCCATTGTACTCCTTTCCTGACCGTGCGCTTCTGCACTTCCTTCTTCCTGTTCCATGCAGCTGTTTTTCAATACTCTGGAGTCATGTACAGAGCCAGGATACCCCACGAAGATGTTGAGGAATTTCCCTTCTGCATTGCATACAGCCTGCATCTGGATAGATGGAAAGAGTTTCCGATTGATGTAGTCCTTTTCACGTTTCCCAGGAGAAAAGGGTTTAAAGTGTGTGTGGCAGGTTAAATTTTCAGTGGATTTAGACATTATATTGTTCATTAACGTACGTAGAAACAATTTTGTATCATTTTGTATCTTTTTTTATGGACGCGAATGGGGAAAAAAAACGGTTTTAATAGCCATTTTTATGCAGTATTCATGAACATTCTAAAGGTGGTGCTACGTCACCTAGGGGAGTCGTGGCTGCCTCTACTTACTTTTGCATGGTGTATGAGGCATAACTATTTCACCTACAGTTACATTACAGGAATTTGTAAATGTACAAAACATTACCAAAGTATGTCTGCATTGTTTTTGCAACTTAATAATAGGCCAGATTGCTATAACATGATCACAGACAGACTCGGGTCAAATCGGTTCCCATGACAAAACGAGATATATCTGTTTTGCACAAGTATCCGCCGGGTTACTGGCTCAGAAAAGTGCTACACGGCAAGTCATAAATGAATCAACAGAAAATTCACCGTGTCTGTATGCAATAGGCTATTTATCAAACATGGGCTACTTCATAGACAAACATAGTAGCTTGTAACATCTGCAATAGCCTGGAAGTTCGATGCATGCATGAGACTGCTAATAATGTGTAAGAACATGAAAACAGCTGAAAGCAATATGGAAAATTTACGCACTTGCTGACAAGTCTTTTCAAAGATCACTGCCTAGATGCGATAGCCTCGACTGTTTGTATTAGTCTGACAATCTCAGGTAAAAATCATGGACTAGACTATAAAAATCATAATGTTTTGCATGACAGGCTACAGGTTAGGAAAAGCACGTCAACTAACTCATAAATTAATCGGCAAAAAATACACCATGCTTGTATGTCCATCCATGCCCATCAAACTAGCCAGCTAATATCAAAGGCAACTTCAATTTTATTGCGCTAGCCAGCGAATATCAAAGCCAACTTCCAATTTCATCGCGCCAGCTGCATAACCAGCCTGAACTTTATTGCAAGAAGTTCGAGATATGACGATAAGACAGCAAAATGCGAACGGGGACGAAATAACAATTAAAGCGTTATGACAAATCTATACACTTGCTGATAGTCAGCAAAGCGACTGTATCTGGTCCCGTCATGTGGACACGGTGCTTGAGTGATTCATAGCCAGTTAGAGCTCAGCTGTAGGCTAATAGGCCGATGGAGCGGTAGACAGACTAACTTGACTGTGGTAGATTTGGGAAGATTACGTCCTCTACGTCGTAACCATTGGGTCGTAACACAGACTTGATTCTGTTAAAAACTTCAATGTATATTCTGATGTGATGGCAAACTAATAGCCTAATAATTAACCTATAGATTATGTTAGCTCAGCAAGCCTACTCACCAAGACTGTCCACTGTCCACTTCACTGCTTGAACAATAAATGAATTATTTGCTGATGGAGTTATTTATCCAAATCCTCCTCGGTTAGATGCCAGAAAAGTTCATAATTACAATTCATAGGAATGCATATGAGTTTAGGCTATGTTTTTTGCCCAAACCATGTCTCAAAGATACTATTATAATCAATTACTCTCTACCAGAAATTTTCACCGTCTCCCCTGCGTGACCTATGATTCTATTTTGGAATGTTCATTAAGTCAGTTAAAAAATGGCTGTTTATGTTATTTAAATTTTTAATTTTAATGAAATTCAGGTCATTGTGAATCTCTTTACAGCATATCAAAAGTAAATGTTAACCTGCCATATGCACTTTAAAGGAGAAATCCGGGCAAAAATGACCCAAAACTCTATTTTCTGTGGTCAAGGCGAGCTGTCAGTGAAAAAAAACCCGACAAAAATTGATCTTGCCTACCCCAAGTTATGCTCCTGTCCGATTTTGCATCCCAGCGGCTGTAACGGGGCAAGTTGGAAACACGCCTATTTTGCCTCTTAAAATGTTCGAAATTCAATTTCAAGTGCATGGCCATGTTAACATAGCACTTCGAAGCGAACACAGTTGATATGAGCGTAGTAGGTGACCTAGAAATGCTAAAAAGTTGAGCTAATTCACTCAGTCTACATACCTCTGTTGAGTTCCTGATTCCAGCGAAGCCCACAAAAGTCGACCGTCGAGCTCGATACAATCCAATACTCCAAAATTTTCCACCAAAAAAACGATTCTCATGAATTAATGTGATCATGTTCATATAGTAATGACCATGTAGCTACATAGCTTAGCCGTAATATGAGCAAAACATTGCAAGCACTTGTTGCAGCTCTGCGCATGCTCATGGGTAACGTGCAATAGCCAGTGGAAAGTTCCGGCAACACAGCTGAGTTGATAGAAGCAGAGGAAGCAACAAGGATATTTTTTTCTGGACATTATTTGTTGAAATGGATAGTTCATCCGAATCACTGGAAGTTACACGGGATTCAAGGAGGCAGAGGACATTTTCTAGTAATAATAATAATTTAGCTCTTGCCTTATTTATTATTATTTCTGTCTTGCAAAAATTGTATAGCCATTTCTAGGAATGTATAGTTCAGATATCTGTAAGGAAAAAGTAGTAATATGTAAATTACACAACTGAAGTTGAATAAGTAAATAATAGGAATAAATCACCCAGGCAGTTCTATAATGAAAATATAATATTTGTCTTATGGTGGTTTTATAATATAAAAGTCAACACTCCATTTGTGCTTTTGTGTCTTTACTTGAGCCAAAACAAGGAAATTACAACATGAAAATGTCAAATAAATCAATACAAACTATGTACAGTGCTATTTGTGGTTTGATGGTGCCACAAAATCCAAAGTGCAGGAAGATGAATTGGTTCGAGACGCCTAGACCATGCTCATGTAACGAGACCTGGCTTGACCAACTAGTTCACTTATATCCGGTCGTGGAACTGGAGCTATGTTGCGAAGCAGTCTTCGCCTTTTTGGTTGCCGACGGGGTATGGTCTCTGAGAAGACTATGGTCCTGTCTTCTCTCCTCCTCAAGACATCTTCCATCAGGTCATTGCGGAAAACCTGAGTTGAGCGTTCATACATGGGCTTGGCAACCCATTGCTTGGACTGCCGGGAGTAAACTGCTTTGTGCTGTGGTTGTCCTGATAAAAATAAACAACTGTTTAGTTCAGCATCAATAACATAGAATAACTTACAATGTAGTATGCAATGGACATAGTCTTCTTTTGAAAGAAATATTTAGCAAATAAATACAAGCATATAAAATACTCTATCATACCAAACAGTCATAATCCTAAGCAGAACATTGTTTTGTATCATACCTTGTTGTGTTGTGGCCTGTGGTCTGCCAAGGTTACTGTTGTGATCCATTACAGCAAGTTGTGTGCGAGCCCTCATGCTGTCATAACCAAAGTGCAGTCGTTTTTCTGCATACTTTAGCATAACTGCATGGAAGACTTCCAGAGATCCTGTGTAAAAGGAAACACACACAAACATACATATTTTATACCATGTCCTCTTAGAAACAATATAAATACTGTTTGTGATAGTTATGTAGTGTCTAGGAGGTTTTTGTGTTTCTTTGAAATGGTCCAGTGTGATTGCTACTAGAGATTAGCTCTGATGATAATGCTACCAACCTTCGCAGCAATGTACATTTTGTCATGTCTAGACACAAATTACATTTAAACACTTACCAGTGTGTTTGAAGAGTGCCATCTGTCTCAAATCTCTGAGGAGATTGCTGTCCGTCACCACACCCTTCAGTGACAGGAAAGCGGATGAATCTGGCTTCAGCCACTTTTTCCGCCTTTGATTTTCTTCTGTCAGTACTGGGTGACCACAGGTGCGCTGAACGTCATTCTCTTCCCATCTATGTACACCACGTATATGATGGAGAAGGGCAGTCCATCTTTTTACACAGTCCTAGGCAAAAAAGACACAAAAAAGGAAATACTGTATGAAGTGGGGACAACAGCTTGTGGATGTGTTATTTCAATGTCATTACACAGATAGAGATGTGGGGTAGGTGCTAAGTGAATATCGGACACATCTCTTTATTGTTACCTCTTTGTCACCTTTACTTGTCCAACATGACCAGTACAGATGGTTGGTTATTGCCCTGATCCAAGGCCGTAGGTCTTCGTTCTCCTTCTTGTTGGATAGGGTCACAAGTTTCTTCTTCAGACCTAGAGAAAACATCAATCAAGGATGTACAGGGCAGGGAGTTAGCTACATATCAAGTGAACAGAGAAGACCCAATCATAGTGGTTTTGAAACGGCAGCAGTTTCTTTTCCTGATAAAACACTTACTCTTACTGACATGCCAAGGGTCAAGTTCATGCCGTATGCTCTGGTAGTTGTCTCTCATGAGTTTTCGGATGGATGGTGATCTGTCTGTGGTCATCACTCCAATTTGCACTCCTCTCTCAAGCAGGTAATCCAGACCCCTCTGGAAACCCATCACCTCCATGGCCACAGAACTGCTTGCTTCAGTAACCTAGAGAGAAAAATTGTAGAAACCATGGTCATACTGTGTTGAAAGCAAAGTACGAAAGACGAGCATGCTTGTGTTACATCAGACAGTTGGTCACATTCATTTACCTGAACAAATTCGAAGTGCACAATTTCTTTTGTGGCGTCGTCCTCAAAAGAGTATGTACAGTATTTGGCACTGAAACCTGATGAAAAACATTTATTGACGTAACAACATTACAAAGTGGTCATGATTAGGTGTTTTGTGAAAACTAAGTACTGAACTGCAAAACTCATTTGATGTTTAGAATTTGGAGCATGATGCTTACCTGGGCTGTCACACCTTGCATCACCACAGAGTTCAACTTTTTGTCCAGAGTTGGAAAGCTGGATGAGGCGGTCCATTATTCGCTCATGCTGTGTTTGGTATGCATTTTGAATAACTGGTATGAGGTAGGTGGATTGAACAGCAAAAAACTGGGTCTTCATTGGAATTGGTATGTGTAGAAGTTCTGCCCAGTCCTTTATGGTGGTGTGTGTGGTGCCGGTGAAGACGGTGGCTGCACTGATAAGTAGATTGTTTTCAGCCATTCCTCTGACGTCAGGACATGAAGACCATATTCCGGAGTGATTATTTATGCAGTTCCACTAAATTCTGATTTGGCTGGAATGAGTGATGATTCTTTTGTCCTCAACTGGAGAGCCACATGTTCTGCAGAGAGAAAATAGGTCTAGTAGTTTTGACTCGTTGACAAGCCATTTTTTTTCAGACCACCCCTTTCCATTTCCATTAGCTGAGAGAGAACCAGATGCAGACTCTTGGCTAGATCGCGGGGAGTCACTTGACGGTGCAAAACTGCTGTCCAACGGATCCAATAACGCCATCTCCCCAAAGCTTGTGCTCATCTCCAACATCTCAGAATGTTCTGTGCCTCCCTATTGGATAATTCACATAGATTTTGAGGTCATTTAAACATGGATGATATTTATACAGTAAAATGTATTGTCAATACAAACACTTTAGAACTGAGATGTTGTACTCACTTGTGAAACATCCGCACCGGTTATATGGGGATCAGTCAAAGACGTAGAAGACCCAGCACTACACTGTTCCTAAAAATTGAAAAAAAATTGCAGGTCATAGGAGAACATCTAGGCCTACACCCCAAGGCTGATTCTGACTTTTCCATCATACAACATTAGGATTTATTACATATCAAGCTAACAGTTGTGCAAAAGCATGTAAGGTAATACAATCTACTTACTTTTGACACATCCTCACTAACACCGCAGGGGATAGTCACAGATGGACTAGATGCAGATGCAGACAGCTCCTACAATAATAACAATAAAAGTGATGCTTGAAAAGTCCATCCACATTTCAAACATGATGAGGTTTTCAAGGCTTGACTACATAATAACAACAGTGTCAGAAAGAGTGTAGGCCTCTATTGAAAAAGTGTACTCACTTGTCCACTGGCTGTGTGAGGGACATTGTATGATGATGAGGTACCGGAAGTAGATGCAGTGGCAGCCCGGTCCTTCAATTCAGAAAAGATATTTCACTTGTAATAACAACAGTATTCTACAATAGTGTCTGATTTTTTAAAATACAGTTTCAAAAAGCATACATAATTGAAAGAACTCACTAATTGTTGGCATAAAGCAGGTCGAGCAAGATATGTGCCAGATAATGAAGCCCTTTTAGGATATTGTTGGGTTGTCTGTGGACTTGATAGTAAGATGTTGAAACTATAGGGCTGAGTGAGTTGAGTGAGTGAGTTGAGTGAGTCTTCTTCGGAGTTGACTGTGGCACTGCAGCTAATTCGTTGTCTATCCCACTGGATGATGTCCCCTAGAGTATAAAGAAGAAATAACTGTAACCAGACTAAAAAGGCCCAAGCAGTGACATCGACAGTCCATTTTCGATGTAACAGCTATGGTAGTGATGTGCACTTCGCCTGCACTGTTAGCAATAAGACTCCCCTCCCCCAACACCTCACATCTAGCATAGCCTATCACTATCTGTACTACAACAGGGTTGAACATCGAGTATTCTCTTCTAAACAATATTTTCAATATCAAAGCAGACCGTACACATAAGAAATTAAATCGATGAAATGGAAACAAATAATTGATATGATAATAATTGAAAAAGCTCCATAAGCATAGGGTTACATGTAAGAGGCTATTCGAATCTTGCCTCGAAGATAATAACGTGAAAAAGAAATGATATTACCTCCAAACTGTCCATAGCTGTCCTTTTTTGTTTCGGAATGGCATTTGCCTTCAGATACCGGTGCTTATCACTCTTTTTGGTGAAGTCTTCATCATCAAAATGATCACTGCAGACACGGTAGTCTCTCTCCCGTAATGTGTGCAAGGGTGTTTGCACATCAAGTTGCAGTGCAACCAGCCATAACTGCAAAGTCTCTCTGTTGCGTAGAGGCAGACGATGAAAACTCAAGCACAGATACCTCTTCATTTTGTTGTCGCAATTTGGAAAGGCACAAACTCGAACCATCTTCTCCGATATTCCTCAAAGTCCAACTCCAAGCTAGTTGTGTGTCACCTGTTCGATCACTACTCTCTCTGATCTTGCCGAAACTACCACCCGGCCTGGCTCAGCCAATAGCGTAGGCTACCCATGAGCATGCGCGAGAACTCCAGCAGCAAGAAGTTGTGTTTGCAATGTTTTGCTCATGTTACGGCTAAGCTATGTAGCTACATGGTCATTACATGAACATGATCACATTAATTCACGAGAATCGTTTTTTTGGTGGAAAATCACGTTTTGGAATATTGGATTGTATCGAGCTCGACGGTCGACTTTTGTGGGCTTCGCTGGAATCAGGAACTCAACAGAGGTATGTAGACTGAGTGAATTAGCTCAACTTTTTAGCATTTCTAGGTCACCTACTATGCTCATATCAACTGTGTTCGCTTCGAAGTGCTATGTTAACATGGCCATGCACTTGAAATTGAATTTCGAACATTTTAAGAGGCAAAATAGGCGTGTTTCCAACTTGCCCCGTTACAGCCGCTGGGATGCAAAATCGGACAGGAGCATAACTTGGGGTAGGCAAGATCAATTTTTGTCGGGTTTTTTTTCACTGTCAGCTCGCCTTGACCACAGAAAATAGAGTTTTGGGTCATTTTTGCCCGGATTTCTCCTTTAAGAACCCAAATGCAAGGCAACACGAGAGAAACTTGAGACTTGAGACTTAACTCGAGATTTACTAGACTTTACTTGAGAGCAAAGCAACACACAGACAGGAACGCAACTAAACACAATGACGGCACAGGGAACACTGGAAACATGAGGCTTAAATACAGAGTACTAGAAACAATCATTAGACACAGGTGACACAGGAACAAGAGGCAGACAAGAAACAATAATCCAATGAACAAGTAATCACGAGAGACAGGTGAGGGGCGGAGATACAGGAGGCAAAGCACAGAACTAGGAACTAAAACAGGAAACAAAGTCACATGACGAACCAGGAACTAGAGACAGAAGGTAAGGTCACATGACAAAGCAGGAAGCACAGAGGAAAAGCACAGGGGGCGTGGACAAACAGTAAACACAAGCACATGGCAAAACTAAGACACAGGAAGACCAGAGACAGAACTAGAAACTCAGAACATAAACTTGAAGACACATAGAACACAAGAGAGACTAGAGACAAGAACCAAAGACTAGAAACTAGAGACGAAACACAAGAGACAAAACCAGAGTCCTGACAGTACTGGCCCTGCGGTCATCTTGATTCGGATGTGACATCCGTTGATGGCACCCACACATTTATCAAAAGCTCCTGTAACAACACACGCTGCAAATGCTTGGCCTGTCTGGCCAAGCTCGTCGCCGGTGGGAAATCTTATGGTCTGGCTTCGAGGAGAGGCCAGAGATTGACAGCCTGAATGGATCAGACGACTCACTGTTGCCCTAGCCAGTACACGGTTATCAATACACCGATGTGTTGTCCCCAGCCATGCCCCCCACCATCTGGCAACAGCCACAGAAGCACGCCGAGAGAGGGGGTAGAGTGGCCTCGGGTCATCCTCCCCACTAAAATATGCTGCCAGCAGGGGCACCGTCACAGTCATCTGCGCGTAAATTGGCACACTGGGCACATGCACCCTACAAATGAACAATAGAATTTCCTCAGTTATTGTTGTGTTCATGTTTTGCTTGCAGTGTAGCCTGCCATAAGTTCCATATAAGGCCTACTTGCGCATATTCACCAGTAGGTAGGCTATATACAATAATGTATAGCAATGTTGGCAGTGTAGGCCTAAATTGCATTGTGCACACAGCTTGAGAAAGAAAAAAAAAAAACATTTCAAATGTTCTAATCTTAGGGTAGATCTAAATAACAATTGAATAATCGTATAGACCTAAAAACAATAACATAACGTCAACCCACCTAGGGATGTAAAAGCAAGACTATTTGCCGTGGACGTGCTTCCCAGTGGCGTGCGCGCCGTGACAGCATGAGCTTCTGGAGCTGCCGGAGGTAGAACCATCCACTTGCAATGACTACAGACTTCATTGTCAGATCTTTGTTTGAGTGAGACCAATGTTATCCTTTTGTAGTGTAGGCTAATCAATCATTCAATTAATGCCAGCATATGTAGCCTATTACACACTTGCCCTATTACTGTATTTAATGATTAATTAACCAATAAATCTGGAAAAAGTCATTAAATCAATACATCAATGAGACAATTCATGTGGTTGCAATAAACTATATTAAAGAGAACCTATGCAGGATCCGGTGGCGTCATGAAGTAAGCTAACAACCAAACAAAGCAGTTACCAAGCGTTTCTGCCAATAATCCTCCATTTAGAATTGCATAGTCAATGGTGATCGCCGCTAACAAAATGTATCGACAGTTGAATGCGCTGAGAAGTCACAAATCGCGTTGTAATTCAAACAGTAAACTCTGGCTAAGTCACGTGACCTAGCTTGCTTGCTAACCAAAACTTACGATAGCCGGGACGCGCTCCCTGATATTGCATAGGCGGTATCTGCCTCTAGGAGGGTCGGACAATCTCGTGAAGGGGCTCGTTTTACTCCGGAACATGTAATTTATCAAGTCTAGTGAGTTCTAGGCAATTTACATAAAGGTGTAATGAATAGGAAACGTCAAAATTTTACCTAAATGGTGGCTTTAAAGGCATAACATAGGTAATGACACAACGGCTGGCAACACGTGTTATTTTTGTCAATTTTTAATTCAGCATCCGTGCTTACAGATACCCTAGGCCTTATAGACAGAATATTGCAGATATATAGCACATATCACATTAGAATACTTGCTCCATTATTTTCAAAGCAAAAGAATGGAGCATGTGGGCTACCCCAACTCCAAAAGTTGGGCCTACAATAAGGGCCATTCCGTGTGAAATCAACAAATGCATTCCGGCTGACCCCCTTGGATTTTCTTCAAACTTTAGGTGCCTAATGTCATCGTACCCATCAGCAATTGTGCAAAATATTAACCTTGTATCTACTTTACTTTCTGAGATATTGGGCCTTAAAAAAACAGGGTCTTGATCATGGAAAAATGCAGTTTTATAACTTTGTTAAGTTCTGTTGGCCATTACTTACACATACTTCATGGTAGAAAATTGAAACTTTCAGGCGGTGTTGCATACATGTAGACGTTCTGAAAAGTCAAATATTTTAGCTTGGAGTAAGACAATTGCCAAGTTATGGATTCCTGAAAATGGTATGAACACAAAATGATGGCCACTTTTAATGACAATCACACTGAAGCATATGAGATCTTAATATATCACTTCAGTAATCATATTTTCTTGGACTGGAGGAATACTTCGGAAAGAATTCAAACTTTTTGATTTATGGCACTTCAAAATTGACAAAGATAATATTGGATCCAACCTTTAAGTGCATTTACAATTTTACTGGCAGGGTCTACCATAAAAACAAAAACATCAACTTAAAGAAAAGTTTCTAGACTCTGAATGCACCA
This sequence comes from Sardinella longiceps, assembly GCA_027497455.2. Taxonomy (NCBI): domain Eukaryota; kingdom Metazoa; phylum Chordata; class Actinopteri; order Clupeiformes; family Clupeidae; genus Sardinella; species Sardinella longiceps. The sequence goes on from JAODXP020000031.1 coordinate 23,860,754, forward strand.
AATTCCAAATTGGAACCCAAAAGAAAAGTATATAAAATAGTCTGTCAAAGACAGCTTTCAAGGTATGGGGTGATTGATTTTTTTTTCTGCCTCTCTAACCATGTTCTGTTTTGTTTATGTAGCCATGTGCTTTTGGGACCTCTGCCACAGTCCCTCCCCCTCGCAGAACTGAGCTTTTACCCAAGTAGCAGTACTGACATCAACTATCGACTCTAACAACAAGAACAACATTATTTTTATATAATACTAATACTACTACTACTAATACTACTAAAAATAAAATAATAATAATAATAATAATACTTACACTTATAATAGTAAAAACCTCTTCTAGTACCCCAGGGAAAAGTGGAATAATCAGTGTATTTAGTTGTCAAAAGCAATTTCTTTAGAATTTATTTACATCAACTAATTCAGCGGCTCTATTCCAACTTCTTGGACATCTGCACTAGTCCTCCCACTGTTAAAAGGGGTGATGCTTCTAATTTGGACAACTATCTCCAGACTATCTGTCATGACTAAATTATTTGAATCACTCATAAATGAACAAGTAAAGCATTATCTAGCTGACCATAGCATTTTGAGTCCATTGCAGTCTGGCTTTAGGCAAGGACATGGTACCATTACTGCAATAACATCTGTGACAAACAATATTATTTCTGCTTTAGACAACAAAAAATCTTGCGCTGCCTTATTTATTGACTTGTCTAAGGCATTTGATACAGTCTGTCATGATCTTCTATTGCAAAGGTTGAAAAGTGTAGGTTTCAGCCACTCTGTTGTTAAATGGTTTTCAAACTATTTGAGTGGTAGATATAAACGTGTAACCATTGATGACTGCACCTCATCCTCTTTGGAGGTAAAAATGGGTGTGCCCCAAGGATCAATTCTAGGCCCCATTTTGTTTTTTATTTATATTAATAACTTAGGCGTGGGTTTAAGTCCCACAAAAGTACATCTTTATGCTGATGATACCATTTTAAACACTTCTGCGTCATCAGTACAAGAGGCTGTGACTTGCTTACAGTCTGCTTTTAACCAGGTACAAAATTCCCTTGTAGGGCTTAAGTTGGTTCTAAATGCTGAAAAAAGACCAAATTTATGGTCTTTACACGATCACACAAATCTAGTAATGGCACTGTTATTGCCACAAATGGAACACAGTTAGAAAGGGTATCCTCTTATAAATATCTAGGAACATGGCTGGATGATAAACTGTCTTTTAGTACACATATTGAATGCCTTTTAAAAAAACTCAGACCTAAATTAGGATTTTATTTTAGTGTTTTCCATACAAAGCAAGAAAAAGGTTGGTAGAGAGCACATTCTTATCAGTATTAGACTATGGTGATAATTTATATGCATTCCTCACAATTGCTATAAAAAACTCGATGTTTTATATAATTCTGCTCTGCGTTTAATCATAGGAACAGCAAATAGGACTCACCACTGCGTGCTATATGAAATGGTGCAATGGTCCTCTCTTTCTCTTAGAAGAAAATTTCACTTTCTGATTTTTACTTTGAAAGGATTACTGGGTAACTTGCCACAATACATCTCAGCACTGCTTTCTTTTCACACTAGTATATACAGCACAAGGTCAACAAATAAGTTACTATTAATCACACCCTCAATAAGGACTGAACTTGGCAAGATATCCTTCTCATATTATGCATCATATGCCTGGAATGAACTACAGAACACATTACATTTAGAGACACTTCCTTCTGTCAATATTTTTTAAAAATCTTCTAAGATCAACCCTTACAGAGCATTGCCATTGCTTCTAAATATGTGTCCACCTCTTTAATTCTTTAATTGTCATTTAGTTAGGATCTACATGTACAGAATGTGTGTCCTGTCTTTTTGCAGTGTCTGTCTTTAGTTGTCCTTGGTTGTAGTCAATTGTGTTTGTGAGGGTTGTCCTGTTTCACTTGTTTCCTTTATCCTTAGTGTATGTTGCATGTTTTAGTTACATCACATACTTCATTTTTTTATGTGATTCTGTAGTTTGAGTTTGTCTGTAATGTCTTGTTAGTTTTGTTTTCTGTCCTTGTATTTTCTTTTAACTTTTAACTTGCTGCCTGCCACTCTTGGCCAGGACTCCCTGGAAGAAGAGCCATTGTGGCTCAATGGGACTTTTCCTGGTTAAATAATGCTTAAATAAAATAAAAAAATAATAATAATTTTATGTTTATTTTGATATACTTCTCTATCATGGTGGCTGAGATACAAGCCTTCTGAACCAAATGGTGGCAGTAATTTAAGCCTAATCTAATCTAAGCCTAATCTACGCCTGATGAGACTTTCTTTTTTTCCATTTCTCATGCTACAATTTTAATGTTTAAGCCAATGCCTATTATTTAACAGAATTGTCGGTGCCAAAGAGTCCACATCCAGAAGCAGAGAAAGGGAGAGAGAGACAGAGAGATGGCCATCTCTATGCTTCTGCAGAATGCTGCAGTCTTGTTACTCTTTCTGGCTGGTCCAACCACTGCAGTTCATCTGTCAGGTATGAAATACATCACAGCGAGCAACTTATCAGAAAGGTTGGGGAGCATCATTTTCAGACCAGTGCTGATGTTAATGAATAATATCGTTGCACCTTAGACAGTGCTTATCCTGTACTTTGTAGGTGTGACTTCGACACAAAAACTGAGGAAGCATGTTTTTTTTTTTTTTCTTTCTCAAATTTAGCCAATGCGAACCCTATAACAAATCTATAGTAAATACATTTGCCAAAACTATTTGGCACTAATGGTAAACTTCTAGTGAATTTTTGGCAACAAATTTACAGTTTGCCGCAATTCCCCCACAACTTTGTCAGAGGTTAGTGGCAAGTTTGCTATAAGGTCAATTTTCAAATTAGCTTGCTGCAAAATTGGTAATGAACGCTTTAATTTTCTTGTTATTGTTGTATAGGTAACCTTGCCTTGAATGCTCCCTCCGCCCTGTCATCCACTTTTGGCGGCATGGCAGATAATGCTGTTGATGGGAGGAAAGGCACCATATATGGTGGCTACTGCACCCACACCTCCATGGAGGCCAATCCCTGGTGGCGCGTCGACCTGTTACGGCCCTACAATATCTCTATGGTAATCATTTCTAATCGCAAGGACTGCTGCGAAGAACGCATCAATGGAGCACAGATCCGCATCGGGAACACTTTGGAAAACAACGGCAACGACAACACTCTGTAAGGACACAGTATGAATCCTTACAAAGGAAGGATCAGAAAATTGACTTTCCACACTGTCTCCTACATTCACTTTACCTTGTGTATGTGTGTGTGTTTCTTTGTCCCTGAACTGTATCTATAGTGCTGCTAAGATCAATTCCATTAAAAGAGGTGGTTCCAAGCCATACAGGTTTGACCCTGTGGAAGGCCGATATGTCAACATATACCTGCCAGGCGTACAGAAAACACTAACATTGTGTGAAGTGGAGGTGTTTTCTGGAGATGAAGGTACTTACATGTATTATGTGGCAAAGTGGAGTACTCTATAATTTTTGATTAGGTCATACACTTTAAGATATGCCTGAAGACTGAAAATATACTCTTCTCTACATTTTCCTCAACAGAGAACATTGCTTTGCATCGACCGGCCACCCAGTCATCCCTATACAGCGGCAATAGCTTCTCTAAGTTTGCAGTGGATGGAGACAAGACTGGCAACTACCATCAGACTGGCTGCGCTCATAGTTACCAAGAGGACAACCCCTGGTTCAGAGTGGATCTCCTAAAGAGCTATGATGTCACTAGGGTAATTATCACTAATCGCCAGGACTGCTGCTCAGATCGTCTCAATGGAGCTGAAATCCACATTGGCGACAGCCTGGACAACAATGGCAACAGCAACACACGGTAAATCTGGAAGACACACCCTCATCTCTCTTTGTGTATATGTGTATATCATTCCTGGCTGTGACCAATATCTGCCATCGGTCTTTGTGTTCTCAGTCCCAGGGTTGCAGCTACAGTATCTAATATTTTTGGAATTGAGTATTCTGTCGATTTATTTTTTCATTGAATAAAGCAAGAGGGCACACCTACATTAAATTTAGATTAATAGGCAGGACTATGAAACTTCTCCAAGTTATTAGGGACATAAAACATAAGATTTTTTGTATTGGAAGTTTTCTGTTTTTTTTTTTTTATGCAAATTAGGCCCAAGCTCATTAAATATGTGCATATTTAGGACAAAATTCAAAAGCTACTGTAGCCCCATTGGATGGGGCCAGACTCCCAACACCTGGGCTCATTTTATTGATACAGTTAACCAAAACCAGTAAATAGTTTTATTTTATCTGCTTTTATATGCCCAGAAATCATGAAATGATTAGTAGATAGTTGCAGGATCGTAAATCAGCTAGAGTAGACTTTCAGGCAACTTTTCTCTTGGTGAACTGCCTAAACGGACGGATACTTTCTGCACAGGTAGAGTGAGTGGTGATGGTAGGCTGCGTTCGTACACATTGTTCTCTAACTTATTTTTTACCAAATATTAGATCAGAGAACGTCTGATCTAATATTTGGTAAAGAAGTATCTTTGATTAGATGTTTCTGACGGTCTTCAACTGGCCATAACAGCCACTCATAGGCAACATTGTCATGTTGTAACTAATTTATGGCTATGTCAAGCTTTGGAGCAGCACAGGTCTCACCGTGCATCGGACGCTTTCAATGTTTGTGTGGGTGTGTGTGCGAGCATGACTGGAGAAGCACAGTGCTGATTCGAAAAGAGCTTTATGATATTTTTTTCACCTCAAAGAAGGCCTGAATAAGCGATAGCTCTACATACCGGTAAGTAATTAAAAGCAATGCAAACCATAGTAGACAAACTGAAGCAGCGGTAGACTATGCTTTAGAAGGGTGGATTTTTTATTTATTTATTTTTATCCCATATGAACTATGGCGGCTCTGTGGGAAACACTGAGTCTGCTCTCATGAAGACATTCACATCAGTGGCCTGCTGGAGGATTTGTGCAACTTCTTTTGGCTTAAAGATGCAGCAAATAATGAATACTCCTGCCAAGATTAGCACTAGTGGAAAACCAGTCAAAAAAAGAGTGTGTCATGATATTGCATTGGACTAATCTATGTTATTATCTCTTACTTGTGTTTTTCATTACAGGGCTGCAGTCATTCAATCCATTGGGGCAGGAGAATCAAAGATATTTGACTTCCAACCGATTAAGGGGCGTTATGTGAATGTGGTCATACCTCTATATCAGAAAATTCTCACACTCTGTGAAGTGGAAGTTTATGCCAGAGGTTGGTACATGATATATATTTTTTCTTTTGATATAAAACACAAGACTGTTTCTTAATGTTATTTACTGTAGGTATATACTGTACTATATTTTATTGGCTGAGCTGGTGCTGAGGTACAAGTGTAATGTCATCCGCAGAGGTCAATGTGGCTCCAAGAGGAAGAGCGAGCCAGTCCAGTCTGGTTCTGGGAGAGATGTCCAGTTTTGGTCACGCAATGAACGCCATTGATGGAAACCCCAACCCAGACCTGCGCAAGGGCTCCTGCTCAATGACTGACCGTGAGACAGACCCCTGGTGGAGGGTGGACCTGCATGATAAATACAATGTCACAGCTGTAAAGCTGACCAACCCAAAGAGTGGCTCACCTGAAGGCCTCAACGGTGTACACATTCATATTGGGGATTCAACTAACCCTAAAGACAATACACTGTGAGTTAAACTACACTTACTGTTTTTTGACCGATAAAAATATTTTAGCTTTAGTAACTTTTGATATGAACTGTATACTAAAGGTTAAAGGTTGACAGGTCAATGAAGTGATGCTCTTTTCTTTTTGGCACTTAGTTTAGATACATTTATAATAGTTAAAATTTGAAAATAACTAGACATATTACTATCAAACATCAATGCCTTCTAACCTCAAGCTGAAAAATCAGATTTTATTCCATTTCGATATGTATTACTAGAAGAATTACAAGACTAACTAAAAAATATTGATCAAAACACACTTGCTGAAAAAAAAAATGGAAATCATCTCCAAAGAATTATTTTTCAATAGTTTGACAAGATGTTACATGTCCCCTTTAATATTAAATAAAAATGAGACACCATTGCACTAAATTTTTTAATTAATATGGGGAATTATGTCAGGCACCATTTAATGAGATGTACATTCTCTTTCTTGGTGAATGATATGTAACAAAAATTCAAAATACATATTTTAACAAACTTCATGCATGTTTTTCTCATCATCGCCAACCCTTACCTGTCACTGACCCTGACATTTAAAGAGATCCTATGCAAGTAAGCTTAGAACCAAACAAAGCCCTTATTAAGCGTTTTTGCCAGTAATCCTCCATGTAGAATTGCGTAGTTGATGGAGAAAGTCGCTACCAAAATGTACAGTATCAACAATTGAATGGGCTGAGAAGGTACAAAATGTGAAATAGTAAGTACGAAATGTAATTCAAAAAACTCATGCGACCTAGCTTGCTTGGTAACCAAAACAAACGCGGGTGGACGCTCTTACAGATCTTGCAAAGAATACCCAGCAAACACGGAACGTTATGGGAACCTTAACTAACGTTCCCTCCTGGTTCTCCTATGGTTATTTTAAGAACGTTATCCTATTTTGGTTCGGAAAATGTTAAAACTCTTAACGTTACAGCGTGGTAACTTTGTGACCTTCCGAAAACGTTCCCTCATGGTTATTTTTTTATATTGTATTTAAATTACAATCTGATAGATATTATTTGTAAATTATCATTAAACAACTTGATTTTGACTGTTTATAATAGATTTAAGCTATCTTAATTTTATGACTCGCTATTAGGGATGTATTAGAGTAATGTTTTTTTTCCTCTCAATCAAAAGCTTGCGTGGTCTAGCGGCAATGCACCTGCGTGCTATGCGGGCGACTGTGGATCGATCCCTGCACAGTTTATGTTTTTTTAATTTATATTTTTCTCTCAAAATGGCACGTTAGAATAACGTTGCGGGAACGTTCGTCTAACCAGAAATGCAAACCAGCAGCTAATGTTCTAGATCCATTTAAAAAACTATCCTGGTGCCCCTTCAGACAACCAAAACTACTTTCAGGGAACGTTCTCATACCCAACAGAAAACCTTCCCGGAACCAAAAAAACGTTACTGGGGTATCTGCCTCTAGGAGGCACGGAAAAGGTTGCAAAGGGATTCATTTCACTCTGGAACATCTCATTTATCAATCCTAATGAGTTCTAGGTGATGTACAGTATATGTAAGTCATACATAAGGATAGGAAACACCAAAATTTTACCTAAATCTTGCAAGTGGGAGCTTTAAAATATACTGTACATGTATGTAAACAATCTTGTGATACCACCATCACCACGAGTGATTGCGTGAATTCTTTCTGTTGTCACTGTTGTCTGTTGAAATTCATTGCTGTTTCATTGCAGGTGTGCTACAGTGACATCTGTGCCCCTTGGTGAATCAGTCCGCTTTGAATGTGCAGAAGCCTTGGAGGGTCAGTATGTGGCTGTGTTGCTACTGGGGCAGGAGCGATCCCTCAGCCTGTGTGAGGTGGAGGTCTTTGGGACACCAGTCTAAGCTGAACAGTAGCACAAAGACAGAAGACTTAAGAACATAATTTTGAGGAAAGTTGAAAAAGTACACAATAATTTCAGTCCACTTCAAATACACAGCAATTGTGTGAATGTGATTTTGTGCTTGGTTTTATTATTTTATTAGATATGCAGCCAGTAAAGCTACTGTAACTACATGCAAAACACCAAGATGTTAAATGATAGATTATGGCATGTGGATTTATTGTATTTCGCTATCGCCTGTCCTGCGTTAAAATAATTGTACAACACATTTAAATAATATAGTACTTTGTTTCTTCATGATCAGTCACATCCATAATATGGAATTACCATACTATCAATTTGAATAAAAATGACTGCAATGGAAAAACAGCCTAGATCATCTTTTGTATTTTTAGTTAGTACAGTACATGTACATAGAGTTTCAGGGTCCAACAACACTACTAGAAAAGCACTCTGCAGAGAATGCAGACCTCCGCCAAGGCAATGTGTTAATAGATACAATATGAATCCCAGATGGTATTCTGGATCACTGATCACAACCAAAAATTTAGTCAGTTGTTGCTTGTCCCAGTACACATGTTTATCCAAATCCGTGCAGTACTTTGAATTATCTTGTACATAGTCACCAATATACAGACGCCGGCGAAAACAATCTCCTTGGCGCAGGTAACCACTCAGTCCCCCCAGGATTTCGCGGGCCTTTTTTGTGATTGTTGCGATCACAAATGCTTGATTTCGCGGCAGGTTTTCTGAAAAGTTGCGGCAGAAGCGCTGATTTTAGGCATTTTATTGCGAGAAAATTGCGGGGGCCAGGAAAAGTTGCGGGTTTTTTTTTTTAAGAAGCACATTTTGATGTGTTTGATGATGGTAGGTGGTTATAGCTATGCAGTGAACAGTGCCATATTGCAACTATAGGTTTTCTTTTATCTTGAGTTTGTTTTTGAGATTGTTTGTTTTATCTTGTTTACCATCTACTGCAGAATGCACATTATGGATGGCTGATGGCAATTATGGTTTTAGGTATCAACCCATTATATGACTACATGCCATTCAAGTTCATCTGTAAACCAGAACCAAATATTATATTAAAAATATATCTGAAATAGTGATGAAAGTGCTGCTGTAAAGCAAAGAAGGAGGGAGTGGTTGTTGCATGTCATCATCTTCCGCTTCATCATATTCATCACCATAACCTTAATCATATTGGGCTTGATTGATTACACTAGTAGACTGTGACTAAGCATTAGTAAAACTGTGGTATACCTAATGTGAAGCCATTGCCAGGGAGCTAGCACTCTTTATATATTTAGAAGCTACAAGTGAAGTAGTTCCACAGCAAGAAGCAAGGCATGAGCTGTACTGTTTGTCATACAATAAATAACTGTGTGGCAATTACTTGGCTGAAAAAAAAAATTGCTTAATTTTAATGCAAAAATATAAAAGCCATCTAATAAGCTTTGTACTTCATACAAGCCAAAACAGGATTTGATATCTTAAAACATGGAAAAGATGCAGGCTAGCTTACAAAAACCGAAAAAAATGACTGCTCTGAATTCTGATAAGACCTAAGAATGGGAACCAACTTAATGTGCGTTTAGTGTCCTATGACAAGGGGGGCTAGGTGAAAATCAATTTTGTCGAATTCTTCGTGGAGATAGTTCTACAGTAGGCCTAGCCTACATTAGCAATAACTTTCAACTCCGCTTGAATTCGTCATTTAGATAACTTGTGATTTTGGAATCCACACGCGCGCACACACATGGAGGGAGAGGGAGAGAGAGAGAGAGAGAGACGCGCGCAACGGAGGAGAGCTCATTCAGTCCAATGCGTAATTTAAGGTAACACTTGCCTCATAACATAAACGTAACGTAAATGGCAATAGCCTAAATGATCAAGAATATTGTGATTAGCAGCTATTTTGAACAGTAATATTTGCACCGCAAAACAAGGAGCAGGAAAAGCTCTGCACCCATTGATCTTTCACTCGCGAGTGATTGGTGATATTTCGAGCAATCTTCCAGGAAGTTGCGGGAAAGGTGCGGTGATTCCTCAAAATTGCATGGCCGCGATGAAGTGGCGGGGATTGGTTGAAGTTGCATTGAAGTTGCAAATCGCAACATCGCGAAATCCTGGAGGGTCTGAATAGTTTCTTATACGGTTCTCCAGAACACTGCAGATGTTTGCTGTCAATGGTGACTTTTTTCTGTGTGTGTGGTTCAGATTCATATCTGCATATCATTCTGCTAATAGAGATCATTCACCTGTCATGAAAGCTTTGTTTTGGTCTAGCCATTAAGAAAGCTCATTTTATCTAATCAGGGGCATTATAGTGGGGAGAGAAGGGGTTCAATGGACAACACAGACTTTTTTTAAAGGATATTTTGGGGCTTTTTCCACCTTTATTGGACAAGACAGTACAGAGAGACAGGAAATGAGTGGAAGAGGAAGACCCCGGGAAATGACCCCGGGTCAGAATCGAACCTGGGTCCCTGGAGTCATGGCATGGCACCTTAGGCCCGTTTCACACACAAACTGCGCGTTCGTGGTGCCTGTGGGCTTGGGCATTCACACAAGAAATTGTCTCTGAAGTGTTCTGCGCGAACCGGCTGCCCGAGCTCTGCATTCAAAATCTATGGACACCGCACAAGTCCCGCTTACCGCGCTGAAAACGCTTGGAAAAATAGAGCTCGTTTCTATTTTAAAAAAGCAGCGCGGGAGCTGTGCGCTTCACCGCTCAGAAACCGGACAGGAGCCTGGCAGAACACAAGTGCAGTCTGAATGACCTAACCTGTTAACATGTAGGCCTATTCTAAATGAAAACACCCCCCGTGCCCTCTCCGCTCACGCACAATTAATTAATCGTGATGATGTAATCTTGATAAATGTATAATATATACTATCGGACAGCCACTACACTGAAAGCCACTACACATACTGTATCTACAGTTGTTTAGCTTCAGGACAGTTGCTGTCACCGGAGTCAAGATTATAACGTGTCTTTCCCCCCCTAACGACAACAATTGATATTTCTCTTGTATATCCAGCAGTAAACCAGCCAGTTTGTGGTCAATTGTATTTAGGCATAATAGGCTAATCATAATCTAGGCATAATAATTGTATAGTGATTATTTCTCAAAGTCAAATAATAATCGTACCATCAAAATCTGTTATCGTCTCATCCTTAATGTAAAGTCTCAACCAGTACTTCACAGGCTGTAAAATAAAGCGTTACTTTGAGTTATTCCAGAAAAAAGTTATGCTGCAAGTACTCAATAATTTTTCCCATGATATTTTCTGTTACACCACCTACTTACCCAGTACTTCACAGGCTATAAATTAAAGTGTTACCCCCACCCAGAAGTTTATTGTTAAATAGCCAAGTCAGTTACCTGAACTCAATACAGTGGAGATGAAGAATGAAATTCACTTAATGAAGGCTAAACTTCTTACAGACAGATGCAAACAAACAAATAAATACACAGCAACAAGGTCTGACATAGTTAAAAAAAAAAAAAAAAACATGTACATGTACATGCAGTACCTGCCATAAATTAAGATAGTAGCCTAAATATTGTTTCAGCTAGACGTGATGGGAGAGATAGCAACTTTTTGATAGTTAGGCCACCAGTTACTGTAAAAGACAAGACGTTATGATTAGCTAGATAAACCAACTTTTAATAGTAATGATTCCTTGTGAAGAAGTACATTCTCATCTATGGCTTGTAAAATGATCCATGAATGTTTCATCTGTACAAAATGGACGGGATTGTGGTTCCTTACCAGAACACAAGGAGGCATCATCTGACCGTCTGTGAGTTTGATCATTTTGCTCACAAATATACAGCAAACTCTGTACAATACAGTTTATCCCATATCCCAAAGAAAATAACACTACAGAGCTGTAGAATGTTCAGTTGCACAGACAGTCAAAATGTAAACCACTGAGAAGTAAGAAACCAAGTCACACCGTGTCTATAACACACAAACGTATACCCATAATATCTGAAAAAATTCTGAATAAGATCATAGGGTGCCTACCTCATGTATGTGACATTTGGGTGTAATATCCAACCAAACCATTACAGTTTCTGTCAGTAAAGGTGATTATTCAAAGTTTGATTTATTATTTCTATTATTATTGAAATAGTCAAGGGGCTTAAAGGAAAATGTCCCTCTGGAGGCATGAGGGATTTTTGTAATATTTATGTGTTTTCGATCAACTGTTATATTTTTATGGCTGCTAAGGATGAAAGTTTGTGTCAGCTTCCCCATCCAGTACCTAGAGCTGCAGCCCTCTGCTGGCCATAATATACTAGCACAATCTTTACAGCACTGTCCTAAAGCAATCCTTGATAATGATAATCTGTGTACTTCTGGTTAAATCTTCCCTATTGGTAGTTTTTGACAGCATTGGAAGAGGTGTTAAATAGGATTAAACTGAATGGGATTGATAGATAGAATGCTCTGAGGTAACATGTAAAATGAGTTTGGCCAAAAATATGAAATATGTTAGCCTGGGGACACGCCCGTACTCCCTGTTGCTACATAAAATTTTGCAGAGGTTGTGTTAGATAGGCCAGAAATATGTAGTTGTGCAAGGTGCAATCTTTTCATGGGGTGGTTGACACCCAGGTGCTGAAGTCCAACAAAGTGCTTAGTGCAGGCTGAAGCTTTTTGAATTTAAAGGAGAGTACCGGAGTGAATTCAAGCATAGCCCAGTTGAAAGAGCTTGCTAAATGTTAGCGAGTTAGCGAGTGGAACAAAATAATTTGGTACAGCACAGACCGAATGCGAACGCAGAAGCGAACAGGCACTTTACACTGAATCAATGGGACCTGACTGTTTGAAACTGAAAGTAAGATCTGAGGTTACATTGACTCAATGTAAAGTGTTTCGTGTTCGCGTTAGGTCTGTGCTGGTCGAAAATCTTTCATTTCATGCGAAATATATTGCTGTTAGAAGGCTCGTGCAGCAGGACTATGCTTACTCCGGTATATTGCTTTAAGCACTTGGGAGAATACCAGCCCTAGTTTGCAGGGCCAGTTCTAGGCACTGATGACCTAGGCAAGGCCACCTAATATCAGGGGGGTGGAGCATCACAATGCATTTATTGTTTTGTTTTTTTTTTCCTTCAGTTTTTCAGTTGTTTTTCAAGAAGAGGGGGCAAAACTCAAATTTGGCCTCGGGCAGCAAAAATTCTAGAACTGGCCCTGCCAGTTTGCTTGCCTGGCTATCGAGCAACAAATAATCACAAGTGCTTTGCAGAGTGAACTGAATTGGAGTGTGCAAAGGAACATGGGTACTCCCAGGCTACGCCCAGTTTGCATGTGTTTACATGATTTGTACCTTTTAAGTCCATTTGACCATCAATACATTTTGGTAGCAGCTTCCTCCATTGTCTACAGTACATACAGTAATTTCACAAGGAGGATCATCGAAAAGAACATTTGGTAACAACTTTGTGTTGATTCTTAGTCCTGTGGTGCAACCGGGATTTACTGAGCGTGGCTTTAACAAGACTATGGATAGGATTTAGACATTATTTGTGTTAAATTGCCTCTACTCTTATTTGAGGTAATTTTTTCATATATTCTGCATAAAACCATATTTGAAGCAATATGTTTTTATTGGAACGTGATATGAAATTTATCTTTCAGAAATGATTCTTTTCTGGTCCTGGCTTGGAGTGAAAGCCACACTAGCAGAAGTCTTGATGTGGATTTCAGGTGCAGTTGGCTTTGCCCTGTGAAAAGCTCTCCTTCTGAGAGGCAAGAGTGATGATCCGCTTTTAACAAGAAGAGAGAGGCTATCAGAGCACTCATCTACTCTGAGAGAGTTTCTGCATCCTAATTTGTCATAAGTCATATGGAAAGGGAAATATGACAAGCTAATTTAAAACAGAAGGAGTCTTTTTGAGTCTAGAAAAATCACCAGCCTTATCTCCCTGCTTCATCTAAACCACACGCTTACTTTATACTGCATCTCTTTTTGAGACGATAAGGGCTTGTGTGCTTAAGTTGACTACAAGAAAATAATTCACTCTCAAAAAATGTTTTCTGAAATAATCATAGGCCTTTACCTGCTGAAAAACAAGCGGGAACAATGCCAGCTCTTATGCTACAAAAATTATGATAAAATGGTTATGTCAAATAATATTTGAAATAATGAGCCATGGGATAATGTCCCTCATTGTGCAGTTGGTTATAGGTTGTAATGTTAACATTATTGCATTATTCATTGATGTGCATGGATGAACACATGGTTAGTGTTGCATCTGGCCTTGTTATGTGTGTTGTGGAGTCTTATAATTCTACTGCACATCCACATGTCAAGAGTTTCCTCCCATTAGTGAACAGCATCTCATTGGTCAAGAGTTCCGTCAGTCCCATAGCTTAGAAATTGAGATGTACCCTAGTGGCAGCAAATAGATTTACTCAGTCAGGCCCGATTCAGACACTCCGGCCCGATTCGCACACAAATTGGGTGGTTCGGGAGCTGTGCTGTCCGTGAGCGGTCCGTCCGCAAACCGGCTGCCCTGTAAATAAGTTTTCCTTTTTAGCATCTGTGATACCTGAGGGTGGTTAGTATACCAAGGTGTCATCCCTATGTTCTCCAAGCCCTATATGAGCATGCATGTATGGCTGCTGAAGAGGGTATTTGAACCAGCAACCTGGCTTTGGTGAGGCTGATGCGCAGACCACTGTGCTGTCGGAGACCAGTTCAAATCCCCTTGCCAACAGCCATACATACCCATTAGTGCATTGCAGTGCAACATAAGACCCAACAAACATAGACATACTCCCAGCTACCAACAGCTGTGCACCACCTTCCACCATGTTCATGTATGCCTGAGATGCTCTTTTAATCACTGGAATTGCACTGTAACTGTCTGCTAAATGTATAAATAAAAGAAGTGATAGGAGATGGAAGGATAAAAGCCACAAAACAGTGGGATAGCCTGGGGGAGGAGGTGGTGCGCAGGTTTGAAGCAACAGACATTTGTTCAGCTTTAGCCTCTTTGGCATCTGCAGTTCAGTGACAGCTCCAAGAGATAGATGACATTGAGTCAAGATCTGCTGCCTTCATGGAGTATGCATCTTCCTTCTTGCCAGCCAGAGGTGGATAATCAGGAAAGAAGCAATAAAACCAGACAAATGTTTGTTGAAATGACAAATGTTTGTAAAGCTGCTTTTCCAGAGCTGAAAATCGCCTGCTTTGCCTGTCTCTTTATCTTCTTTTTTTCCCTTGCACCTTCAGCCCGCTTTTCTCGCTTCTTAAACATATCTTATGAACAGTAAGCAATTTAGCACTCATTCTGATAAGCTCTTCTCTTAGGTGGAAAGAGAGAAAGCTGGGTCTTGTCATTCTAAAATCCATCTCCCATCTGAAGCAAAAAGCACTTTTCATGGTTTCCATGTATTTCAGAATGAATCTGCAAGGTATTAGCTTGCTTGGCCTAAAACCAAACAATAAATAATCTATTTTAGACAGAGACCAGTGTTTTCTTTCCCTCTTGTCCAAACATAAACCACACACTGTCAGCAAGGTGGATGTTTAATACTCATAGTATTTGTTTCCAGCCCAGCTGCATTATTAACCAGGGAACATCATGGCATTCTGGGCCAAGCAAACAGGCTGCTGATGGAGGATGGGAGGCCAGTTCCCATTGGTTGGGCTCATTGGTATTATCAGGCCTCTCTCTTTCTCTCTCTCTCAGGCTTCAGGGCCTGAGGCGATGTCGAAGCCTGTCGACGGTTCAGGTGTCTGGTGGATAGCAATGAGCAATGAGAGTTGTTTTTTTTCTTTCACAGGCTTTTTTCCTCCATCACAAAGACACATCACTTTAAAGTTTTCTTTGTGAAGTCCTCTTTATAAAAAAAAAAAAAAAACGTTTTGCTTCAAGAATGTCTTCATAGTTCCTGCAACTCCTGAATATGTCCATTTTGTGAAAAGCTACTCGTGAGATGAAGAAAAATGGGGGAAGTAGCATCTTCCAACAGACAAATGGATAACTTCAAATCCTTCAGATGGAGAAATGTACAATTTGGATGGTGTGACGTACAATAACTGCTGTCAAGCCATCATTCATATAGCCTCAAAATCTAGACATCCCGTTGTGGTAGCAAATAGTTTTGTGCAGCTGGTAGGTACAAACAGCCATGAACGCCTGCCAAGGTCTGGTTAAATAAATCACATCGCTCTGTCCTTATAGAAAATCGTCTAAACATTCCCTCGTAGAAGCTTATCAGTGTACTGCATTTTAAAAGACAGCAGGCTGGTTCTGTTTCTTGGATCGAGTCTGGTCAATTGATCATAGCCAGTCTATACTATACGGTTCTAGTGTGGCTTGTCATTATTGTTAGACTTCTTATAGAGAAGTTTTCACGCTAAAACCCCGGGGGCGCCATAACCTGAGTGGGAAAGAAAACCAGAAGTGGTTTTTGCAGCATCTACCAACAGAAATTGGTGTTGAGAAGTACAGAAAAGGAACAGCCGATCTGTTAAATTACCATAGCGTAATTGACCTCCTCATCACAAAAGACTGCCACATTTGTATTTACGAGGTAGACTAACGCACGCAAAACAGAGGGCAACTAGCTCGGCTATCTGGTGGCGGTACATGTAAATCCTCGCAAACCAATCACAGACGCACAATACATTTCATATTGTGAGCATTGTTTATCCCATCTCCAAAACAATCAACTGTCTTAACAAAATATTGGTACCAGTGTTAGTGTATGACAACTTCTTCATAATTAACAGTTTTGTCAACTTTATTACAGTATGTCAGCTAACAGTTTCTGAACCCTACCACAACCTACAACTCTGTGAATGGATTATCTTTGGTGACAATTCAATGCAATTCAATCACGGCTCTGTAAAGCTAGCCGTTCTGAACTTTGCATAAACCGTAACATATTGGTGTAAACTATATTATTTACTTTTGCTCTGTCCACTTACTGTAAAATGATCTCAGTAATGTTATCTGCTGGCTGCCAATAAATTTAATAAATTAATACATTTGAAATCTCAAATCTCAATTAACCTAAATCTTAATTTAGGTTTTACTTACATGTATATGTAGCCTAATAAAGCTAGGCAGTACTTCTCTGATACCTGTTAGGTGAGTATTCTTTTGAACTCTAAAGATTTTTATGCGTTATACACAGTCCTTGATTACACCTGCAAATGTGTCAACTGAGTCATCATTTGTTCAGCTCTGATTCAGTAGCTGTGAGGGGAGACAGTCATGTCTCTGATTCTGATTCATGTTCCTCACTCTCTTAAAGGAGAAATCCATAACCTTGTTTTCTGAGGTCATTGAGTGCTGTCTGTGGAAAAAGAATGAGTAAATTTGATACAATTAGACCAAACAGCAAACCGGCGACTGATTTACATGCAGCCTATGATGTCTTTAATATTGTTGTTCTTTGTCCTGTAACAGTACTGCTTGATATCCTTGAACAACAGGGCTATGGACTGATTGATATCGGTTTTCTTATTAACTTTAAGATAGCTGTATTTTGTCCTCAGCATTGGTCATAGGCAGGGTAAAGAAAATCGTGAGCAGACATTTGGAAATGTTGTCTGTTAAGACATTTCTCAGGATTTAATTTGAGAGTGCCTAATGGACTTCTCAAAGTTCTCATCCTGAATTCATTTGTTTATGAGCTTCATTGGTAGTAGTGAAACCCAAACCCGACTCTTAATGACACTGAGTCTGAATGAATAAATACATTATATTGAATGCATTCCATTTGTTACCAGGTCATTAGAGCAATATGCTACTGTTTGTTAGCAACTTGGTAAAACAGCAAGTTTATAAATTAAATACAGAATATTAAGACAATCCAGGACCTCAGTGGGAGTCAGGATATTGGCTCACCATTGAAGCTGTAGGCTAGCCTGAAGCAGAGACACTTTCACATTGTTTCACTATCTGAAAAACATCTAAAACTTATCAGTTGCCATAAGTTCAAGCAACCGCTTTTATTTCGATGTTACGCATGTTATGTTCCAGAACGCACAATTGGAGTACAATATCATTGTCTTCAGCCTGCCCTCGTTCACTGCCTCCACAGCCCAGAGCCGACAGAAACCTAAGCCCTGATAGCGTGGAGCTACAGTAAATGAGGGGTTGAGCAGAGGCAGTGATAACCTGGCTAGCTGTAGGTGGCTATTGTATTCACTATAGGATAGGATTTCATTTTATGTTCTTGTCGGGCATGGTTTGGGATGACTAACGCCCTTTACTCTCTCATCTGACCATTCTTCCAGCCACTGTCTCCAGGCCCTTTCACATCTGAACAACCCCCCACACTATCCTACTCACCCACCTGAAACCCTGAAGTTCCAGCTGTCTCCATGGCAACGTCTCTTCGCTCAGGGACACGGCTCGCCACCAGCGCAGCTGCAGACGCCATCTCATCCTCCTCCTCCACTTCGCTCCTGCAATTAAGAGAGAAAGTCTTTACACACAGTGGCTGCAGGTTTAACATACTACACTAAAGGCCTCATCAGGCACAAGCACTCAGAATACTAAACAGCTGCAGCAACACTGGAAGCACAATGAAGAAAAAGTAGGCGGAAGGCTGACCTGGGAAAGAGTTCTTGTTCACCCGGATCATAATACACACATACACATAGCCATAGGATAAGTATGTTGGTTTGCCATCAAACAGCACAGGTAACTTACAGTGAGGAAGTTTGCCAAGAGTATGAGACATTTTGAAAGCACTGGTGGGCAACGCCAGTTGAAGAATCTGTGGAGAAATCATCTACAATTTAATTGACCATTTCAGAGACAGGACTATCAATATTCCAATTAATGCTCCTGACATACTGTACGTTCACTTCAGGCATAGGCCCTTGTTCTAACATATGTTGCGGTTAAAAAGTTGAAACGAGTATGAGAGCAGAAAAGAACATGGTATGGATTCCGTTGGCAATTTAGGGATAGCCGAGGTGAGCATGACAAGGTATTTTTTTACTTTCACCTGTAATACTTACACCCTCCCCTATTTGGGTCCTAGAATACTAATGCTGGATAAATATCTAGTATAAAAGTTTTCAACTGTAATTTACGTCACTCTGTTAGTATGTGAGCCTCCGTCATCCGTGTCATCCTCATCTGACCACAGAGACTGCTGCCGATGACTCCTCATGTGTGTAATCTGACTCCTCTTCATAGTCAGACGCCAAAAGCCCCTCTTCCTCATCATCGTCTTCACAAGGACTTGATGGTGCATTCAAGGGAGAGTCAGCATCCGCGAGGTCATCCTCAAAGTCAACCTGAGAGAAATTAATTTAAAGTTAATTCACATTCATTTTATCTAGCATCATAAGACAATAGAATATGAGGGAGCAACAGCGCTTCACAACTCGCTGTATCTGTCTGTTTAACTTGGCCACCTGTTCTCTTCCTCAGTCAACTGATGGTTTTCTGGAGGCCGTGAATTTTCCTCTACAAAGAATCACAGCCATCACAGTTCGTAACTGCTGGATCGAGGTCAATGTCATCCACTTGGCCACTTTCTCCACCTTGCTGTTCTGACGCATGTACGTTGTCATCCTCAAGACTTGGTGGGTTCCTAGAGACTAAGATCTCGCGGACAACCTGTGTAGGCACAGCTTCGGGGTCTATAGTATCGGGACGAATACAGTAGATAGGCCATTTAGCAGAGTGGTGTTGCTACTTGGTTTAGGGATCAGTGCGGCTATGCCGCGCAAATATGCCTATGAGATGGATGCCAGTTACACACTACCTTTCCAAGCGAAACAAAGAGAAACTAAAATTTGGTGTTTGGTTCATGATAATTGTTTGACATTTTCCATCTGACAACACTGTATAGCTAGACTTAGTACTAGGGTGCTACAAGGTAATGTCAGAGAACTTAGAAGAGGAATAGAATCTAAATAGCATACTGCTATCTCTGGTAATGTGGCGGTCAGACTCACCTGTCTTCACGCCCGAGCAGTAGCAGGGACAATCTCCGTCGGCACACCAGCAATGTCTATAGTTGGAACTGCTTGTGGTAATCTCCTATTTCCAACCATGCCCTCGATCTCCACATTTTTGGTGAAACAGGAGGGGAGGAAATGTATGGAGCACAACACTGATGTTGAGGTCACTTCAAAATCACGCCGATGCCTCCGTACAAACTGTATCCATAGCGCTCTCGTTTCTGCCTTCTCTTTGTCTGCCTCAGTTCCAGTATTTTTGACGTTAGGAAACTTGTGCAGAGAGATGCCTTCAGTGAAGCTGCTATTTTTGCATCTAGCACCATTTGGCCCTCCAACAACACAATATTTTCCACTGTGCTTTGATTTACTTGTAGTCAGGGAGCCAAGGTCTCAAAAATGGGTTGAACCGGACACCGTCTGTTATACTTTTTATTTGTGTTTTTTCTGTTAATTTTGACCCTAAGAACCAATAATTGGAGGGTCTGCTCTGCCGGAAATATCGCGAAAAAAATTTGTGCCCATTTTAGTGTATACAGTGTATTATTCATCAGAAAAATGTGAAACATTATTTTTTCCCTCTTCTAATCCTCAGTCTCTGTCCAGAAATACATTGCAGATACACAGAACACATGTACTGGCAACATCAACTGAAAAGAAAAATCTTAAAACACATTTTAATATGATTTCTCATCAGATTTGTACAAAAAATGGCCGATTTTCTCACTTTTTCCAAATATTTTCATATTTACTTCATTGCTGGCAGTCCATATGTCATACTTTTCACCAAATTATATACTCATAGAGTTTACTGTATAAAAAGGTTTATAAAAATTCAACCAAAATTATGGTATCAGTGATGAGTTCAATTCTAGTTTGTAATGAACAGGCTTAAAGCCTCAATATCATTTTAGGCTACTCTGAAATGTCCGAATGACATAGCCTACTAGATATTTAAAATGGTTGGCAGCACAGGGAATCCACGTGGAACTGCACTCTCTCCTGCACTGTTTCACTTTGAACACCACAAACCTCAAGTACAACTCTGAATCATACCATATGAGATTCTCTGACAACACTGCAATTGTTGGGTGTCTCAAAGATGGCCAGGAAAGAGGGATACAAGAGCCTTGTGGAAGACTTTGTTAGATGGTGTAGTACTAACCAGCTCATCGTCCCAGTTCCCAAGAAACCCTCCATCACGTCATTGAATGATTACGGACCTGTGGCCTTGACTTCATTCACTATGAAGTCCTTTGAATGTCAATTAGTCAATAGTACTGCCTCATCTCAAAAACATCACCATACTGTACGTCATTAGTTGGACCCCCTGCAGTCTGTCTATAGGGAAGTGGAAGTGGATGATGCAGTGAACATGGCTGCATTTCATTCTGCAACACCTTGAACAGCCTGTGGCCTGTGCTACAGTGCTGTTTGTGGACTATCATACCTTTTTTGGATTATCATACCTAAAATTCTTACCACCAAAGTCTCTGAGTTCATTTCCTGCCATCTGTCAGTGGCTCTCCATCTTCCTGACTGGCAGGAGAACTCCTCGAACAACCTAGAACTCAGCACTC
This sequence comes from Sardinella longiceps, assembly GCA_027497455.2. Classification (NCBI taxonomy): domain Eukaryota; kingdom Metazoa; phylum Chordata; class Actinopteri; order Clupeiformes; family Clupeidae; genus Sardinella; species Sardinella longiceps. The sequence goes on from JAODXP020000031.1 coordinate 23,881,879, forward strand.
TATAGCTCTGCTCTCAAACTATAGGGCGTGGACACATGTCAGGCGGGCACAAGACGTCTCCTTGCTATTGACCAATAGTTACATGTAGACTCTCAAGTTTTAGGGATCCATCATCTCCCAGAATCTAAAATGGGAGATCCAAATTCTTCAACGATATCCTCAAAAAGGCCCAGGTAATACTTCCTACGAACTGTGGAAATATGGCTCACCACAAGAGGTATTGGCCATCTTCATCATCATCTACACTGCTGTCTTCTACACTGCTGCATATTCATCACAGTGCGGTTTGAAGCAGCCACTAAACAGGAGAAGCACAGACTACTATACAAAATTTGGTTGAAGGAAAAGTCATTGTGCACCCCTAATATTCCTATTAAGGATACAGTTTTATATAAAATCCTATAATCATTATCATATCACCATCTGATAAAAGTCCTTTACATATTGTTTTTTTCTGTTTCATGTCGGAAATGTGACTAGGAATACTACAATTTTGTAAACCAACAAATAAAATAATAAAAAATAAATAAATTAATTAAAAAATAAACAAAGAAGACGTGCTGATAATCAAGTCCTCATTATGTTCAAAGTGGCATAACTTCCAGGGCACCTAGAAACTAAATTTATTAACTTTTGTTATAATCATACATAATTATTAAGTATTTATGTATTTAAGTATTTTTTTTTTTTTTTTTCAATTAATGTTGTCAGCACATTCATTGTGCATCTGGATTGTATTTTTTTGACAGCCACTGAGGATTTAAGGAAAAAAAAGTTTTTCACATTTTCCTGCTAAATATTGAAGGGTGCATACACTAAAATAGGGACAACTTTTTTTCGCGATATTTCCGGCAGAGCAGACCCTCCAATTATTTGTTCTTGGGGTTAAAGGTAACCAAAAAAACAAAAATGAAAAGTATAACAGACGGTGTCGGGTTCAACCTATTTTCTTGAGCTTTTTAGACCTTGGCTCCCTGACTATTGCCATAGACGCGGCCATTACAGTTTGGGGACTACTAGAACTTTCTAGAAGGTTCGGAGTTGGACTGTGTCAATCCTATGAAGTCACTCATAAAAATTGATTTCAGACAAAAAGACAAAATATTGCTCCTTTTGTTCACGTTTTAACATGACTTCCCGGACAAATTATTACCCAGACAATATCTTGTTTTAATCACAAGGCTTGGAACCTTTGGAATCCCAACTATTTAGATTTATTTCATAAGCCCTTTAAAAAATTCTAAGTTGGGGGCAGTATAGCTCAGCGGGCTAGTGCGTCATACCACAAATCTGGGGCCCCGCGTTTGATACCGACCCGAGGTCATTTCCCAATCCCTACCCTTCTCTCTCTTCCACTCATTTCCTGTCACACTCTCTACTGTCCTATCAAATTAAAGGCAAAAAGCCCTAAAAAATATCTTTTAAAAAAAAAGAAAATTCTAAGTTAAACTTGTATTTTTCCACATCTATTTTTTCTTTTAGCTGCACTGATGTGAAACAACAGTATGTTCAGCCCAATGTCGTTTACCTACAGTTCAGTAGCCTAAAGCTGGGAACAGACCTACTGACTTTCTCAGTCTTTTACGAATAGAACGGCACACACAAACAGGACTACTCAAAATGAAATTCTAGGCATAATGAGCAATGACATCATACGAGGGATAGCTGAAACCATCCGATGCCTCCCAGTGACACAGTTTTCCCTGATTGTTGATGGCACACAAGATATCACAGGTCAGGAACAGGAATCTGTTATCCCAATGAGGAATTCATTGGGATGTACTCAGTGACAGAAACAACAGGGGAATGTCTAGCAAAGGTAGCTCTGGATTTACCTCACTCACGTCAGATCATGCGCTACGTAACTTTCGTAAGGCACTTCCGCGCAACGATCTGATGTTGAAGCCCATCAGAGAGATTTCAAGCCATTATTCTCTAACCGGACCAATCAGGGCCGCTGGCTGCTGTAGAGGGTGTGACGTAGCGAAGAAGCAACTGTTTTGAATCCAACCAATCCAACAAACGTAACGAGCGTCTTCGGTTGGTTTCGATGTGGTTGGCTGCAGTGTACGTCAATTAAATTGATGGACAAGCCGTTTGCCCAGTTAGATTCAAGGATTTCTGGCTCCTGAAATAATTCGTCTATCGCTGAATATCAGATGAACGCGCGTAGCGCTACATCTGACGTGAGTGAGGTAAGCTCTGGATGTCATCTGCAGGCTGAATTTGCCATTGTCAGCTCTGCGTGGCCAAACATATGATGGTGCTGCCAATATGTCTGGCAAGTATTCAGGCACACAAGCTGTAATTCTGGCACACAAGCTCACATTAGGGAGAAACAGCCTCTCGCATTATATGTGCACTGTGAAGCACATTGCGTCAACTTGATAGCTCATAAGGCATGTTGTTCGTGATGCCCTTGACTGGGTTCATCAATTAGGAGTTTAGTGCGGTCAGTCTGGCAAATTCAAGGAGATGTTTAATCAGATTGCAGTATCAGACCATGGAAGCTCAAGTGCCCTAAAACCACTGTGTGCTACTAGGTGGACAGTTAGGCGCGGTGCCATCCATTCTGTTTTAACACAGTACAATTCCATCATCACTGCCTTGGAGGAAATGGCAGGGATGAACTCTCCAAGTGCAACCACTGCAAATGACCATTTCTGGCATGCAGGCTGCTGTCTCTAACGTTCAATCCAGTCTCAATGGGAAGAGAACTGATGGGGCTTTCTGATGCCTTTTTGATAAGGCATCGCCCCTTGTTAATTCTTTAGACTTGGAGCCAATAGCACTCAGAGAGAATGCAAGTCTTTATCGACCTGCACAACTCTGTGTCATCTTCTTTCTCTGCCAGGAGATCCGAGTGAAAAAGATGAAGGACAGGTCTGACGAAGGAAAGGGTCACATAGTCTTCCCCTGACAGAGCATCTATGAAGTCCTGGAGGTGCTTTAGGGCCTTCTAAACTGTTTCCAGTACTTCCACGTCTTGCCAAGTCAGGACTAGGTGTCTGGTCTTTTTGTATGAGGAAAGGACCTTTGTTATGGCTCAAGTATTCTTTCAATCATCAGCTGTCTTGATCCCCAACGAGTGGCAGACTCTGTGATCATCTGATGAGCTGGAAGTACAAGCTGTTGTTGAATTTCAGAGAGCTCCCTCCTTTTAAGCCAGCTGAATGAAAACCCCTGTTTCAAATACGATTCAGTTGTACTACCCGTCATGTTTGCGTAGCGGTAACTGTGTAGATAATAGAACACATACATATAGCTGGAATGAACCTGTTGGCCTTAGCATAACTGTTGTAAGTTTATTTTCGCTGATATTTCTCAATGTCATTGCAGCATTTTGTTGATGGGCAAGCCAAGCCTGAAAACCCGAATCCAGTCGCAGCTATAGCCTACCGGTGCCTCTATCCAGAACTCATTTGTCTGGCTACAAACACGGCATGTAATGTCATGGATGTAGCCTTCATAAGCATATTGCAGACCCTTTTGCCTGCTTCGATCTGAGATCTTGTCGTTTTTCAAAAAATTGCTTGTGATTTCTTTGGTTAAAGCCGAAATTGACATGGTTGAAAACATGTTGCCACGCCATTCATACCAATGCTGAGAACCTGGGAGACGTAAAAGCTTGACTGATATAGCAAGGTGTTGCTAAGGTGGGAGGAGTTTGCGGAAAGGTCAATTGTTTGTATCATCCTTACAAAGCCCTTTTGTTCGACAGTGGCGATATGCACCATGTCCTTGGCTATGTGGCAGGCCACCGCCTGTGTTATCTCTTGCCATCTTTTAGATTTTCGGTGATAAGGTATTACACTGCTAAATGATGATTCTAATGAACTCTGCCTCGCGGCAGGACGCTGCAGCTGAAGCAGCTCCATGCACCTAGCCTCAAACACTCCTCATACTGGTGATGTAAGTGATGAAATAAATTGTTGGGGCTTCCACCTTTGGGAAGGAATTTCTTACGGCACACTTTGCATATTGCCTCCCGTTGCTCCTCGTCTGTTGTTTCGAATCCAAAATATCGCCAAATGACCGCTGTTGAGCAACGTGACAGGTCGGAACACAATTAGCGAGTGGATTTTGATAAAATGGTGCATTATTAAGATGACTTCAGTATGACGATATTATTACAACTACATTCCGATACCAGAAACATGTCGTTCGTAGTTGTAGGAGCCATAAATATTTTCTTTATATTTTTTTTTTGTTTTCATTATGAAAAACTTTATGGGTATTGGTTTATTTTGATTTGTGTTTTTTATTGGCTATTATGGGACATGGGTGTGGCGTTGGGCGTGTGTGGTGCGCAATCGGAGGTCTTAATTAGTCCTACCTGACACCTGCATTTCAGTTCAGTTTGGCGTGGGGTGAGCACGGGGGAAGGCTATTCTTTTGTGTACCGCACTCGTACCTCGTACATCGCATGGACACTACTTATGTCGGAACGTTTGCTCTACCTTGCACTAGTGGAAAGGCTATTGGAGTCTCAATTGATATGGGGAGCAATAAACCGAAGGAACGGAACAAGTGTGTGGACATTGGATTATTTAGTGCGCGTAAAACAACCTGATTTCCCCTGCCTAGCCCACCGCGGCTTCTGAACAAACTGATTAGTTAGATCTGGTAGCCGCAATATTTGTACACAAAAGATCGCTTATAAAGTGAACATTTGAACTTTGTTACTGGATTTCTGAATAAGCTCGTCGTATAGTACTGCAATTGGAGGAAACTGGTCACGTTGTTCCTGATGTCATCGCTCCGTCTACTGTGCTATGAGACGATTGGAGAAGCTGATTCTACTACCTGCTGGCGGTTCGCTTTGATTCATTCATCATTCGCTTCCTGCAAACCTCCAAAAGTAGCCTAACTACGGTGGCGTCTTCATCGAAGCCCCATCACTGGAATTAAATTCGCTTCCTGGACTACAACTTGGGTAACGTTAACTACTAGGCTACAGCGTTCAAAGCCCCATCGCTGGAATCAAAGGTATTGCAAGTTTATTGACTATCAGTGTGGTGAATATAGCCATCAGCGTCTTCAACATTAAAACTTTCTCTGTTGGATTAAATGCGTCATCGTAGCCTCGTCGCTGGAATCGAGGTATAAAGACTCCTTGACTGAATCGCAATTATAAGACTGTTTTGAATTTTGTGGTGTCGCTTATGAACTTTTAAAGCGCCTCTTACTGCGGATTAAGGACATTGCTCATTGCGTCTTGCTGTTACCGTGGATTACGGACTTTGTTGCTCAGTGCGTCTTGCGAGTGTCTTCCTATGGAACATTCTAATTGATTGCTGCTGCTAATGTCGCAAGGGGTTATGAACTTTTCGATTGCTCGTGCGAATGATGGATATTGTTGCATATTATGGTGTTGCCCTATGAACATTTAAAAATTTCTTGCTGCTGTGAATTATTAACGTGGTGAACTGCTGTGTGTTTATGGTTTCCTTACTTTTCTAATTGCTTGTTGCTGTTGCTTATGAATGTTGTTTGAATTGATGTATGGTGTTATGGTAACCGATGTGTGGTCATTTACTTTAATGAAAAATGAGTACTGAAGGGGAAAATGAGTGTCCTGAAGGTAGCCTGGTCCAAAATGAAGGTTTAGGAAAAAGACAAGTTCAACCTACTGCCAAAGCATTAGCACTTAAAATTGAAGGTATTCAAAAGGAAAGACAAACAAAAATTAAGAAACTAAAAGGTTTAATGAGCACAATAAATAGCCTTATGGAAAACCAAAATGAACAAAATGTAAAGGCCATACAGTCTCATCTTGAAAATTGTAATGCACTTTTTAAAGATGCAACCCAGCTCCATAACACTGTCATGCCAACACTTCCCCAGGAAGAGCAGGAAAAGCAACAGACCTGGTTTGCAAACGTACATGCACATAATGAGTCCTTTATTGAAAAGGTAACAAAATGGCTCTCTGAGACTGAACAAACTGATGTAGCCCAAGATCATGCAGAGCCCTCACTCACTGGGATTGCACAACATGAGGAAGCACCTGCCAATGGAAATGCTACATCTGATGTTCATGTATCTAAATGTAAGAAGAATGCTGGAAATCCTGACACAATGGATGCTTCCGTTATACCATTAGATGATGTAAAATCAAGTGACAGCATTTCAAATATTTCAAAACGATCCAATACTTCAAAACTATCTAATACTTCATCCACCCGTTCAGCACGCATTAAAGCTGAAGCAGAAATGGCTGCACTCATGGCTCGTCAAAAATTGTTGCAAGATAAGCATGCATTGGAAGAGGAAGAACAACTACTCCGAAAAAGGAAAGAAAGGTTAGCTTTGGAAATGGATATTGCTGCATCTGCTGCCAAATTGAAAGTCCTTGGATTGTCCGACTCTTGCCCATCTGATGTTAACAGGAGCAAAACAGACGGGATGAATTCTTACCCAAGAGAAACGAAAAAGGTCAATCTTTATCCATTAAACGTGGAAGCTGAAACATTCGCTCCAAAAGCATCAGCGCAACAACCATGTCATATTTTGGCAGCAGACCACATACTGGGTGCAAGGCCCAAAGTGAAACAACCACAGGCCATACCATCTGCTCAACCATCAACTCTCACTGTAAATATGGCACCACAATCACAAGTCATGTCTACTTACCTGCCTCCAGCCCGTCCAAAGCCTCAGCTTAAGCATCACCAAGCTACACCTGGAATGCAAGGCTCTGAGTCACACCTGGCATCAGTTCTAGAAAAACAAAATGAAATCACATCAATGCTAGTGGAGCAGCAGTACCACTCTTTACTCCCAAAGCGGGACATGCAAACATTTGATGGAGACCCCTTGCAGTTTCAAACATTTATGAGGTCATTTGAACACAACATTGAACAAAAGACCTATAGTGCCAGAGATCGCCTGTATTTCCTCGAGCAATACACTAGAGGACAGCCTCGAGAGCTGGTGCGAGGCTGTGAGCATATGCATGAGGCGGAGGGATATGCTAAGGCCAAGTTACTGCTACACGAGCAGTTTGGTAATCCCATGAAGATTGCTTCTGCCTATATGGGAAAGATACTTGCCTGGCCAGTAATAAGAACTGAAGACGTGAAAGCACTTCAAGCATACAGCATCTTCTTAAGGCAGTGCAATAATGCAATGAGAGGAATTAATTTTAGTTTGGAACTGGACACGCCAAGCAACATGCAAACAGTGATTAAGAAGTTGCCATACAGGCTCAAGGAGAGGTGGAGGGAAGTCGCTTGTAATTTACAGGAAATGTCGAGACGCAGAGTTTCCTTTCATGACATTGTTGAGTTTGTGGAGAAGCAAGTTAAAATCGCAAGTGACCCACTCTTTGGAGACCTAATGTTACATGATCCTCCAGGTGCTGTAAAAAGAGAAGTGAAACATGTTAGATCCCAACCTTACTCTGCTAAACCTAGAGGAAGTAGTTTTGCAACTACTATCGCTCCTGTGAATAGGGGCGCACAATGGCACGACAAGAAGTCCGCATATGATGGCAAAAATAATGACTTACCTGTCATGAACAGTTGTTTGTTCTGCGGAGCAGGGCATACCTTGGACCTATGTTTTTCATTGGAAAGGAAAGCACACAGTGACAAGATGACTTTTTTGAAAGAAAATGGCGTTTGCTATGGCTGCTTGTGCATCGGGCACAGGAGTAAAGACTGCACAAAACGTCTGTTCTGTAAGGTGTGCAATCTGAGGCATCCCACATTGTTGCACATCCACTCAGAGCAGCCACGACCTGGTGCAGCAAAGATGAACCAAGGAGGTAAGGGAGACAGTGGAGGGGCCAGTGGCAGTGGTCCAATCTCTGTACAATCTAGTGGGCTCACTGGGGCCGGAGAGCGTGATTGCACACTCGCCATCTTGCCTGTCCGGGTGAAGTCTACAAAGGGGAATGAAGTAGTCACAACGTATGCTTTCCTAGATACAGGAAGTTCTGCTTCATTCTGCACAGAACGCCTCATGAATAGGCTGAATGTTACCGGAAAGAAGACTGGCATCCTCCTCAGGACAATGGGTCAGGAGAAAGTCGTCAGCAGCCACATTGTAACGAACCTGGAGATAGCTGGACTGGACACCGACTGTTTCTGTGCACTACCAGAGCTCTTCACGCAGAAATGCATGCCTGTCCATCAAGGAAACATTCCAAAGCAGGAAGATCTTTTGAAATGGACACATTTAAAGGATGTGAAGCTGACTGAGATTGACTCTGAAGTGGACCTGCTCATTGGGACGAATGTCCCCAGAGCCTTGGAACCTTGGGAGGTCATTCGCGGTGCAGATAGTGGCCCTTACGCAGTGAAGACCATATTGGGATGGACTGTGAACGGTCCTCTGAGGGGGGACTGCACCGATGACTCCACCTGTGTTGACCGAGCAGCCACTGTCAACAGGATCTCTCTCGTCACACTTGATGATCTGTGGGAGCGGCAGACAAAGGTTGATTTCCCTGAATGTGCTCAAGATGAGCAGCCAGGCTTATCCAGAGAAGACAGTCAGTTCATGGAGTCTGTTAAGGAGTCGGTCAAGTTGGTTGATGGGCATTACAGCATTGGCTTGCCCTTGAAGAAAGCAGACACAAAGATGCCCAACAACAGGAATGTGGCAGTGCAGCGCGCCTTGAGCCTCAAACGGAGGTTCACTAAAGACCGTCTGTTCCACACTAATTATACGGACTTCATGAGTGATATGATGGCAAAAGGCTATGCTGAGAGAGTGCCCCCAGAGGATCTAGGGCGTAGTGATGCAAGGGTGTGGTACCTCCCACATCATGGAGTGATCCACCCTCAAAAGAGGAAGCTAAGAGTTGTTTTTGATTGTGCAGCAACTTTCCAGGGCACATCGTTAAACGCCCAACTTCTTCAAGGCCCAGATCTTACCAGTTCATTGGTTGGTGTCATCAGCAGGTTCCGAAAGGAGCCAGTTGTTCTCATGGCAGACATCACAGCTATGTTTCATCAGGTCAAAGTACCAAGAACCGACTCTGATCTGTTACGTTTTCTGTGGTGGCCAGATGGAGAACATGATCAGGACCTGGTGGAACATAGAATGGTTGTCCATTTGTTTGGAGCCACATCGTCACCTAGCTGTGCATCCTTTGCCCTTAGAAAGTGCGCTGAAGATTATCAAGACCTTTTCCGCCACACAACCATCGACGTGGTCCTGAGCAACTTTTATGTCGACGACTGTTTGGCCTCAGTTGGTACTGAAGAAGAGGCTCTAACCCTCTATCAGGAGCTGTGCGAACTCTGCAAGAAGGGAGGTTTTCAGCTCACTAAATGGATCAGCAACAGTCGCAAGGTGCTTGCTGCGATACCTCAAGAAGACCGATCTCTTGAAGTTAAAGATTTGGACTTGGACAGTGAAAACTTACCAGTAGAACGAGCCCTGGGAGTTAGATGGTGCGTTCAGTCAGACTCCTTTAGGTTCAAAATAACGCTACGTGACAGGCCCCTGACAAGGAGAGGCATCTTATCCGTCACTAGTTCCATTTATGATCCCTTGGGGTTCCTGTCACCAGTCGTGCTTGTCGCCAAAAGAATCCTGCAGAACCTGTGCAGATGTCAGCTGGGATGGGATGACGCTCTGCCAGCCGCCACTGCACAAGAATGGACAGCGTGGTTGGAGGAGCTGCAACAGCTGAATGACTTCAAGGTAGTCCGGTGCTTCAAGCCTCCTGGCTTTGGAGAAGTCGCATCCACCCAGCTTCACCATTTTGCAGATGCGAGTGAGGATGGATATGGAACGGTGACATACCTGTTACAGCAGAACATCCATCGACAGGCTCACTGTGCCTTCGTAATGGGAAAGGCCCGTGTGGCACCGTTAAAACCCATTACCATCCCACGCATGGAGCTTACTGCAGCAGTAATGGCAAGCAGAATGGATAAGCTGTGGAGAAAGGAGTTAAGAATGCCTCTGCAAGAGTCTGTGTTCTGGAGTGACAGTACATCAGTACTTAAGTACATCAATAATAAGACCTCACGATTCAAAACCTTTGTAGCAAATCGTGTAGCAGAGATTCTCTCCACAACTAAATCCTCTCAATGGAGGTACGTGAACACCTCTAGCAATCCCGCAGACCTGGCCTCTAGGGGAACTAGGGTGAACACGTTCCTTGAGTCCGAAGTATGGTTGCTGGGACCAAGCTTTCTTATGGAACCTGAAGTTAAGTGGCCAGCAAACATTGAACTCTCTGGAAGGCTCTCTTCAGAAGACCCTGAGGTCAAGACCGTTGTGCCTGCTATGTCAGTTGTACCTGTGAATGCTGTCTGGGCTGAAGAACAGACTGACTCGCTCATGCGCTTCATTGGACACTTCTCGTCTTGGACCCGGCTTAGAAGGGCTGTTGGCTGGCTGCTTCGGTTCAGGAAATGGATGTTCAACTGTCAACAAAGGAGGAAAGAGATGTTGGAAGAGCTCACTCAGTCTGGTGCAGGAGGACAGCTGGGAAAGAGGCTGCAGGAGAAGATGCAAAGTGTGAAGGTGCAGGCTGTGGACAAAGGATCTCTGTCAATGGAGGAGTTTGCTGAGGCTGAAAAGGCAATCATCAGCTTTTGCCAACGCCAGAGGTTTCCAGAGGAGCTGGCATGCCTGCAGAATGGAGAAAGAGTGAAGAAAAGTAGTCACCTCTACAAGCTTGACCCTACCTTGGAAAATGGTGTACTGAGAGTAGGTGGTAGGCTCGATCGAGCAGCTATGCCGGATGAGGCAAAACATCCAGCTATACTGGCTAAAGACCTGCAAATTGCCACTCTCATCCTCAATCATGTGCACCAGGTCACAGGTCATGGTGGGCGAAACCACACACTGTCACAGTTGCGTCAGAAGTACTGGATTCCAGGCGCCTGTGTTGCTATCAGGAAGACTCTGTCAAAGTGTGTTGTCTGTCGTCGGCTGAATGCAGCGCCAGCAAATCAGTACATGGCAGATCTTCCACATGACAGAGTTTCTCCTGATGAGCCACCTTTCACCAGGGTAGGGGTAGACTGCTTCGGACCCTTTGAGACCAAACGAGGCCGAAGTAGGATAAAGAAGTATGGAGTAATCTTCACATGCCTGGCTATAAGAGCTGTACACTTAGAGTTGCTATCATCCTTGGACACAGATTCCTTTATCCATGCCCTCAGACGCTTCGTGGCAAGGCGAGGCCAAGTGCTGGAGTTACGATCGGACAATGGAACGAACTTCGTTGGGGCCGAACGAGAACTGAGAGAGGCAATAGGGAGATGGAATCATGTCCAGATCAGTGACTACCTCCTCCAGAAAGGCACAAAATGGAAATTCAATCCCCCTGCTGGGTCTCATCATGGTGGAGTGTGGGAGCGAATGATAAGGTCCGTGAGGAAGGTCCTGAACTCTGTCTTGCGAACACAGAGCCTTGATGAAGAGGGCCTCCACACAGTCTTTTGTGAGGTTGAAGCCATTGTTAACAGCCGCCCCATTACTAAAGCATCAACTGATTTGAATGACCTGGAAGCATTAACACCCAACCATCTTTTGCTGCTGAAATGCAAGCCATCATTACCACCAGGGGTATTCCAGAAGGAAGACGTGTATGCCCGTCGACGATGGAGACAGGTTCAGTACATGTCTGACCTGTTCTGGAGGCGATGGTTGAAAGAATACTTACCTCTACTTCAGGAGAGGCAGAAGTGGCAGGCCATCAAACGGAACTTCATCCCTGGAGACCTAGTTATCATAGTGGATGACACTGCTCCACGCAATTCATGGCTCACTGGAAGAATTGTGGAAGCTGATCCAGACAGAAATGGATACGTCCGTAGAGTTCGTGTCAAAACAAAAACTGGATTCTTGGAGAGGCCTATCACTAAATTATGTCTTCTTCAGGAAGCAGAAGATTAATGAGCTGTATGCATGACGAATAAAAGGAGTAACACAACTTAAAGAAAAGTGCATTAAAATATTGTCAGGAGTTCTAGATCCAATAATAAGTAACTAATAGTGGCTATAATATTGGTTATTAGTCCTTTTTTGTCTCCTACATATTTGGTTATTTGTAATTATGGCCTGAAGCATAATTAGGGGCCGGAATGTAGGAGCCATAAATATTTTCTTTATTTTTTTTTTGTTTCATTATGAAAAACTTTATGGGTATTGGTTTATTTTGATTTGTGTTTTTTATTGGCTATTATGGGACATGGGTGTGGCGTTGGGCGTGTGTGGTGCGCAATCGGAGGTCTTAATTAGTCCTACCTGACACCTGCATTTCAGTTCAGTTTGGCGTGGGGTGAGCACGGGGGAAGGCTATTCTTTTGTGTACCGCACTCGTACCTCGTACATCGCATGGACACTACTTATGTCGGAACGTTTGCTCTACCTTGCACTAGTGGAAAGGCTATTGGAGTCTAAATTGATATGGTGAGCAATAAACCGAAGAAACGGAACAAGTGTGTGGACATTGGATTATTTAGTGCGCGTAAAACAACCTGATTTCCCCCTGCCTAGCCCACCGCGGCTTCTGAACAAACTGATTAGTTAGATCTGGTAGCCGCAATAGTAGTCGTTATATCGGTATATCGCCCAGCCCTAGTACCGTGTCCCAGAAGTGTGCCCTGAAGGCCATCTCCAGTGTGTCCATTTTGTCACAGAGTGCAGAGGCTTCATTTCGGGCTTCACGTGTCTCCTCAATATCTTCAGAAATACCATTGAATGCCTCTCTCAGTTGTGCATAATATTTCCAAAGAGCCTTAGTCGACTCAGCCCATGCGCTCCACCGGGGACCTGACAGTGATTTCAGTGTGAGTTTGACATCAGTATTACGGAAAACCTTTCCCCACCTGTGTGTGGATGATGCACAAAATGTGTACATTGCCTGTACAAAGTCAAAAAAAAAAAGGCCAGCTTCTGGGCTACTGTCAACAGCATTGACACCAACTAAATTCAATGAATGTGCTGCACAGGGGACATAACCAATCAATGAGTTTCTTCTTTTAAGATGAGCTTGGACTCCATTCTACTTTCCTGACATGTTACTTGCATTATCATATGACTGGCCCCTAGTTAGCTAGGTCTAGGCCCAGATTTTCCTAGCCTGATTGCCATCGACTTTCAAAGATCTACGAGACTTTGGTCTGACCAAGAGACCGTATGACAAACTTTCTCAAAGCGCATGGTTGACCCGCCTCCCTGAAATGCTGCGGTTTGCTGGTTGATGTTAGAAAATGCTGTGCTGAAGCAAAACCAATCACACCACTGTTTCCTCTGACGTATGTGACGCAAAGGGAATTGCTTGAACAGGACTGAGAGCCGTTGGAGCTGCTCAAAGTTGATTGGTTCTCGACCAGGGGGGGACAGTTCCCCAGTTTTGGGGAATTCAGAAGTCCTGCCCGATTAGCAGCTGGCCAGACAGCAACAGCAACGCCGAAGGTGTTACGTCACTGGGAGGGCGTGCCAGGCTAAGATTTTCCACCATAGCAACAACACAGGCAAACTGCCCCCACTATGCACTGTAAAACCTAACAGTACATCATAACAATAGAAGTGATTTAACCTGACTTAAAACTGAACAAAAGTTGTACATAATCATTTTATCTCATTTAACTGTACTTAAAACCACTGAAAGTACTTATAACTCAATTGTATTGAGCAATCTCCGATTTTGGACTAATTATGTTTGAGTGCTTCAGTAATGTTCCATCATGCAATTCGGTTCCAAAAATTTCCAAGATGCATTAATGGCGGACAGCCAAGATATTTTCGCTGCAACTTCACTTTGAAATGTAAGTATCAGAACAATAGTTCTTATATTAAAAGTTTTGAGTTGAACAATATATGCATGTTTATGACATGTGACTTATATAATTGTGTTTGTATGTTTGTAAAAGAAAAAAATACTGTCGGGGTAGCAAGGGCGCTAGCGGACCCACTACATTAATTCCTGGGTCCCCGCGGGTCCTTAAAAAGTCTTAAATACAATAATCGGTTTTTAAGGCCTAAAAATGTCTTAAATTGCCCGGAATGACTGGAATTTTCCAGAAGAAGGTATTAAATTTATTTGACCGAACGAATGTAACCTCCATCCGGTTATTTTTGACCGTAATTTAAGAAGTGACCAGCGTACCTTTTGGGCGCAGTGAATTGAATAATATCTCCCGGAATCTAGAGCTAGCAAGCCAGATCATGCACGTGAAACATTTACCTCTACATCGCGCATCTTAATATGCGTGCATAGAGAGTGAGCGAGAGGGTCAGAGAGAGAAGGGGTGCCTGACGGAACGGTGTGTGTGTGCGTGCCTTTCATTATGGGCGGGCTTTTAACTCTGATGAGTCGAGGCAAACTTCAGTTCAGTCAGTAGCCTACGTTAACGTCAACGAGATCGTAATAGCAGAGAAAGAGCTAAAGACAAAGATGAAAGGACGTGAGATCATATGTCAAAGATTATTGTGCATGAATGACAGCAGGTAACCTTAAAATTGCCCCTACCTCTACCCACCACTCGACTCTTCGCGATATAAAAACAGCGAACGCATTTAATATTGCGATGTGGTCGCGTGCGCTTATGAGTTCCAAATCTATCAGTTTTTTTTTCTATTTAATAACTCGGTGAGTTTTTCTCTCCCAAATGTCATACATATATCATTTGAAAGAACGCCACAAGAGCCACTCATCTATGGTGGTCACTAGTTGCTGTGATAATCTAATTAATGATTTCGAAGTACTGTAGGCTATTGTGGAAACAGGTAGGCTATGCATGATGAGCCATATCAAATAAGCTGCATTCCAACAGGTAGCAATAACACCACTATACATACCAATAACAGCTGTTTTTAGCCTCCAATTTTAGGCTGAAGTGGTCATTTCAGACAGGCATCCCATGACTGATATGTTGGTCAAAAAATACCCTGTGCTAATTAGGCCACTGATTCAGAAACACAAGGTAGGCTATTGTAGCCCATTTCCTCCAAGGGTTTAGACACACTTTCAATTAAACTATTTAGAATGAATATCAGGGAATTTAGCAAATTGCAAAGAAAGATTGTCCAAGGCATGTTCCTCATTATTATCCAAAAAGGGTCCAAAAGAATAAAAGACTATTTGCATCACATCAAACTGAGAATTCAACAGTAAATGCCATTAAAGTCTAAAATGAAATAAATTTTGGTTCAGTTGTAAGAAATATTACAACCGACTGCCGAATACAACTCAGCCATGCTGCTATATGACCTCATGGAGCATTCAAATAATGTGCAGTGCATTAGATAATTCATTTGATTAATTGCTATGAGAAGCTATCTAGCAACTTGTTAAAATTGTTGTCGCATACACCCCCAAAAGTGAGTAGTTGCGCCCCTGGTCTTAATTGTTGTCGCATACCCCCCCAAAAGTGAGTAGTTGCGCCCCTGGTCTTAATTTTTCCATTTAGAGGTCTTGAAAAGGTCTTAAAAGTCTTTAAATTTGTACTTGAAAAATGTGCAGATACCCTGTCATTCAAATGACTGACCACAGCTAGCTAGCTAAAGGGCTGTGCAGTGATCGCTGCTGGGGACGGTGGTTTGGGTAACGTTACATTTGGTGGTGGGGGGTTGTGCTTGACGTGTGCATTTACTGTTACCACAGGTCGGAATGACTTATAATATTAAGAAATCAAAAAATATACTGTTGCATGCTTGCATACTAGAGCATGATCTTTTTCATCGATTGCTATTCGTTTTTTAATTGCAAAAGGATTGTATTGCCTGCATGATGTGCACTACCATTATCCATGCATTACCTAGTTGCAATCAGAAGCAAATCATAATCATAACCGTAACCAATTTTGTACGATTTGCAGAAATTTGTGGGTGGAGTTTGGATGGTAAGAGACCTAGAAGAATCCGTGCAAGTCTGGGAGAAGACAGTCGTGTTCATGAAAAGGTATGAGACGTTAGTCTGCTCCTCAAAAGTTTACACAAGCTAACTGCTATCTGTCGGTTTCCCAACCATTGAATGTAATTTTTTTGTCAGCTTCGTCGATGTACTTGTTGTTGTTGGTCACATTAACGTTACGTTAAGAGTTACCTGAGCCTTTGTAGGCTAGCCTACCCAAGCCCTCATTGCGCATTATTGGCATTTGGTATTGGGCTATATTCGATAGTGTACATTGCTCATAATTGTTCAGTTATCTGTGAGCAACACATCTTTTATTGATATGGTTCACTTTATCTTTCTTTTTTGATGTAACGTTAAGTCATTGTAGCGTTAATACGTTTCATTCGTTGGGGAGGGGGGTAACGTGATCTTGGCCATGTGGATAAGCCCCAGCATGTTAGCAGTAATGTTACATTAGATGCATGCAGCGTGTTTGTGAACATTAACGCAAGTATTAGCAATCCATATAACAACTTTTAAACATTATCCTGTTGCAGTTTACTCTTTCCTGGTCAGTATTGATTTTTTCATTAGCTGGGAAGGGCAACATACAACTTTAAGCATGTGGGAATGTAAGTTATGTGGGCTTTCATGTCCCACTAAGATCCAGTTGCTTGGGCATTACAAAATCAACCATGGCCAATTGACCCTTCGCTAAGCCCCTCCCAACAACGGCAACTGACCAATCCTACATATAGCAACGGTAACTAAAGAGCCCTGGCCTGTCAAACATTTGAGTAGCGGCAATATTCTACAATGTTAAGCCTATGGCGTCGGCAAAAAATGCAGCATGAGTCGTTCAAACTTGACAGGGAAAATGCTCTTTAGCCTTTCCTTTACCCCAAAAGACATCGTAGCTACGTCCTTGGTTGAATAAGTGATGTCTATGATAGACCAAGTGGAAAACATAGTGGCCAGATAAGCTTTACAATAGTTTAAAAAGTTTGCTGCTGCTAACATGCTAGCGAGTTTCAGCACCGTATATCCAAAGATTTCTCATCTGTAATCCAGCACTACAAAGGCACACCAACAGTTTAACTCTAACTAATCAATCACATAGCTCAAAACAACGTAACTTAGTTTGTTAGATTTTGTCACGGACATTTAGCGATAGCAAAATGGGTCTAAAGCCTGGCTCTATCTGCCTCCTGCAACGTTAGCCGTTTTTAGCATGTTGGCTAGCGTAATATTTGCAGACAATTACAGGATATTTTATCTGTTCTGGCACAGTTAAACTGTTTACTTACGGCAGTATTACGAGGACGGATAAATAGTCCATAATTTGTAAGTTGATTGGTCTTCGTTTTAAGATGCCTTGATGGAGTTTTGTGCTGGTTGATTTTGCTGTGGTGTTATATGGTGACAGTAACGTCAGGTCTGTTATTATATGAATTCAATAAATTTCCATTTAAACTGCTGTAAGCTGCTCAAAGTAGACCTTTTTATCAATCATTACATGCTATTAGAATTTGTTAATCACTTGCGGTTTATCTCTGAAGAGCCATTGTTTGAGGCTATGTTTTGCATTCATTCCTATGGACGCAAGTTACGTTTTTGGTTAGTTTGTCAGGCCTGACAACAGTAACTAAGGGGGGCGGGGCTTAGCGAAGGGTCAATTCTCCACAGTTTCACCTTTACCATGCCCCCATAGCAGGTGTATGTGTGCATTTAATTCCCTAAATTCATTGAAGGTGCATGCGTCAAGAACACATTCGGAGATGAGAGAGGCAGTCCTAGGCACCCATGATTTGACTAGCAATCATTCAGTGTTTCATTGCCCTCTCTGTGATTTCAAACAGCCATTTGTTGAGGGGGACATGTTTGCTCATCTGAGGGGTCATTTAAGACTGAAAGAAATGGTCTCATGTCCATTTAGGGATTGTGACTTTCAAACAAACATTTACTCATCTTATAATGCCCACAGATGCAGAGAACATCAAAACTCTAAGGAGTATAATGGTGTAATTGTTGTCCAAAATGTTGCAAATGTTGCTGTTTCAAATGAAGAAAACGAAGGTATTGAAATTGCAGATATAGATGAAACCACAGAAGCTGACAGCACTGAGAGTTTAGCTGTTGATAGCAGTGAGGGTTTAGCAGAGCAGTTACAGTACAATCTCGCTGCTTTCTTCATGAAAATGAAAACCATACTCACCATACCATGTGTCAGAGAGGGCAACTCAGGAAATAATTGCACATCTTGAGGAGTTGTTTTCACTTTCGGAACCCTTCTGAGAGAATCAGTTACAAACATACTGGTAAAGCATAACTGCGTGATCACAGATGAACTTATTAGGGATGTTGTTCAGGCAGTCTCAGAGAGTAACATTTTTCATGCATCCGTCACCTCTGATGCTCCCCTCTCAACAGCTAAGAGGAGGAAAACTTATTATGAGAAGAACTTGCCATTTGTCAGGCCAGTGCAGTATCATATTGAGTCAAGGCATACATTAATGTATGTGCCTATTCTCACGTCTATACAGACACTATTAAAGAAACCAGACATATGTAAGAAAATCAGAGAAACCACGTCACAGTTGCCTGGACAGTATTTCACTCACTGTGATGGATCCTACTACAAGGACAATCTGTTTCTTTCAGATGGGGGCCAGAAACTGTCAATACTTCTTTATGTGGATGATTTTGAAATTGCCAACCCTTTAGGTACCCCCAGAAAAATACACAAAGTTTTCAATAGGCTCAAAAGCTACAAAACGCTCAGCTACATGTCCACCATTATTAACAAACCTGAAAATAAAAGTGAGTTGGTCCACATGAGCAAGGTCTGGAGTGGAGTCAACTAAAACAGAGAAGTATTTTGATTCTTTGATCTCATTAACAATTGCATGTTTTGTTCTCTCTCCCAATAAATGGATAAATTCTTCACAGACTGTTAATGATAAGTAGGACATAGAGCCCTTTCCCTTGCCTCCAAACTTTTGGAGGTGCACAGCCAGGAATCGATTAAATTTGGCTAAGAGTTCTATGATGCCCCAAAAATTACCATTGTGGGCTGATCCCAGTAGCGCATCGTCTCCCCTGAAAGCAAGTCCCCTCTCCCCCAAAAACTGTGTGACTGCAACAACTCTTGAAAACCTCCCGCCAGTATTGTTCTTCCTGACACCTTTCACTTCTCGGAACCCAACTCCTTTGGCATTAATGGCCTCTGTTATTTCCTCCTTTGTTTGTTGTTCTCTTGTGTTGGTGGTGTAATTGTTGAATTTGGATTCCAGCACCGATTTGTTCTCTTTGTATTTTGTTATCAAAATGATGATCTCGTTGTGGGTGAAGTTTCGCTTTCTGGGTCTGAGATCAGACACAGTTAGGCCCGAAATACACAACACCACGTTAGATACACCAGAGTACGCTATCTAGCATTCATTTATGCCCTATAAGTGCTGAGTGGCAAAAGGTAAAGTGCAGCAACTACAACTTTATTGATCTTTCTCTATTCATGGTACTTAGTTTTATACTGTATTTTGCTGTGAGAAGTAGCTATGTTATTGTCATTTGCAGTACTTTGGTGGCATCTGCTGGTGAATATTGATATTGCAGACAATAGTTTCTCCATGCTATTATTGACAGATTGGCAAATACAGTCATTGAAAGCAAATTGTTATGGAAAATTATAAATGTAACATTAAACAACAAGCTGTCTTATTGTGTCATAGGCCTGGTGTAAAAAGGGAGTGGTCATTTCAATTCAAAGTCTTGATTGTCACTGGTGAAGAAGTAGAGTTGAAAACTGTTATATTTTCTTTCACTTTATTACTAAATATTTTTTTTCTATGTGTCGTCTATCCAAAATGGGATAACGAACGTCCTTACGCTCTGCTGATGCTAACGGCTGCAGGAACTAAAGATGGAGACATATCACATGACAAACCAGGAAGCACAAATCAGGGCGGATTCAACAGTCGTAACGT
>JAODXP020000031.1:23901781-23961781 GCA_027497455.2 Sardinella longiceps
TTTCTTCTCTTTTTGTCAGGTTACTACAAATTACGGTGTTATTACATAATATGCTGTAACAGTGCTTCTCCCTGAAAGTTATAGTGTGAAGATTTTTTTATTGAAGAAGATTTTGTTATTCGTTTTCACTTGGGTGTGTCTTGAATAACATACCTGGCAATTAGACGGTAAGAATCCGCCATACCTAACTGACTGGTTTTCAGGGGTGTAACATCTGCCTCTCCCTGATAGGATCCTCAATAGAGAACCAAAGATGTTCAGCAGTTCCAACTCAGGTAGTATTCCATATTCCATTCCCTGTTCCCTGTTCAACAATAATAGTAATTACAGTGTAATAACAGCAAACAACAACAACAACAACAACAACAATAATAATAATAATAATAACAATACACAAGACTGTACAAATACATGTAGCTGAGATGGCTAATTGTCTTTCACAGGTGGAGCACATCCTTCAGGTTATGACCTGGACCTCAGTGATGCCATGGGAGGTGATCCCAACTCACGTCCCTCTGGCCTGCCAGAGCACCACAGTGATGACCGTCACCATGGAGGCGATGAGCATCGGCGTGAGGGGGATGATCACTATCGTGAGCGCAGGCATAGCGGAGAGCACGATGACCACCACCGACGTGAGAGAAAGCACAGCGGCGACCGTGATGACCATCGTGATCACCGAGAGCGCAGACGAAGTGGAGACCGTGATGATGACCATCATTACCGCGAGCGCAGAAGAAGTGGAGATCGTGATGATGACCATCACCACCGTCAGAGACGGGGCAGTGGTGAGGAGGATCCTGGGTACTGCGAGGAAGACTCTCGCCGTGGCCGCAGGCACAGCAGTGGTGAGCGTCACGACCGTCACCATGACCGCCATCACAGCCCCGACCACAGACGGGACCACAGCGGCAGCAGAAGTGGGAGTGATGGTGAGGGTGGTCGTCACGGCCGCAGGCACAAGCGTCATGGGAGTGGGAGTGACAGCGATGAGGGTCATCATGGGCATGGTCGACATCATGGGCATGGCCGTGGTCGTGGGCATGGGCGTGGGCATGGGCATGGTCGAGGGGGTGGCCGCTGGTAAAATCTTTACACAATCATGATAGTTACATGCAGTAACCCAGGTGGAAAAAAGTCCTGTTTGACAGGACTATGTTTTATCACCTGTTCTTCTAATAGAATAATGTAAAGACAGTATAAGTCCCCAAACATAATCTGAATAATCCCGCCTACATTTCTGCAGGGGGAAAGCCATAGCTTTTGCATAACAGATTAATGATTTATTAATAAAGTTGATAATTGTTCTCCAACACCCCATCTGCATGATGTTATGATGCTGTAAGCGAGTAATGTTTTTTTTGCCAGAATCTGTAAGTCCTGGTGACATCTTCCCAATAAAGACATGGAGATGGGGGAGAAGAGTAAAGAGCTTGTTTTATACCTGAATGCATATGGATGGTAGACTTTGTGTTGTTTCCACATGTGCAAAAAGTGCAGTACGCATGAAATTCAAAACCAACCGAATTGACCAAGGTGAATGTTCCATTCATTCAAAGCAAGAAAACAGCGATTATCATAACATTGCATCTGAAAACATGCATTATTTTTAATTTGATTAATATTTATAATTTGACATATAGACAAGCAGCAGGGATGTTCATAAGCACAATACAGCTGCTTACCCTGAACTTCCAAGGCATTGATTAACAACTGTGTTGCTTGGGAAGGAGAGATACAATACTAGAAAGATTAGAGCGGAGCGGAGTGTTCCAGAATATTTGCCAGGAACTGTTTTGGTGGGTAGAGGATGAAAACATAAATTAAAAATAGACTTAAATGGTAGAAATCACTATTCAATGTCTATAACATGAATGGCAATGGGATTGCTCATGGCAATTGTCCCGATTCAAGATATCATGATTCTGATATACAAATGCTTTCATTCATTAGGCCTACTTACTCATCATGCAGCCTTTTCAGATAGTGTCATCTTGACTCAGTGTTTGATGAAAACATTTGTGTTTTAAACTTATTGCACTTTGAGTGTGAACAATTGTATTTTGTTTAAATCAAGACATCCTATACACATTGACCAGATCTTACTGGTTTTTCTATTTTTAGTTATTAAGTTATTTTGTCACTGAAAGACAAAGAGAAGTTGATTGCAAGAAGCAGTTAGTTTCTCCTTTGGGATGGCCTTTCCCTGTACAATGTGATTCTGCCTGTAGTAGGGGCACAAATGGTTGGTCTAATTCCACTCAAAGCTGTGCTGGAATGTGCTGATTTCTACATCCAGAAGGAGAAACTATTCATCATAAAGCACAAAGTCAGGCTGGTGAGTAACCTGTAGGCCATTGGCTTAGGCAGAGAGAGAGATCAAGCTATTATGCCATTGGTTAATCAGGGAAGAATGCCCCAGGGAGAATGTGATAGGCTGATGGGGAATTCCACCCTGTTTTGACACCACAACCTGTGTAACCTGTAATGTCAACAATCAGTAATATCATGTCTGTAATGTAAATAATTGTCCATACTTTGGAAATTAACATTGCAAAATAACATTTAGAAAATAACACTAGTTTGTTTTTTAAGCTCCTTTGTTTACATAATCCCGATCACACTTCCTAATCATTTTATTATCAACACATTGTAGGTCTAATGTTATTGATATGACCTGAAATTCATAATGAGATTAGTGCTAAAAACACAATTGAAAAAAATCTGATTAATCACAAAATTTTGCAATGATTAATCATGATTAATCACTTTTAATCACAACTCATTTCCTCCAGTAAGAATTTGGATGCTAGGGTATGTTGGATCTTTATTTTGCCCTGGAAAGAACCTGATGCTAGATAGCTGGCTTTGTTCTTCTCAAATGGACAGATTCCCCAAACATCAATCCTCTGCTGTTGTTGGACATTCAGGGGCTAGGCCATAATCTTTGTAAAGTTTGACTTGATAGCCGAGTCATTTTCTATCTGAAATTGAACATAATACATGGTATGAAAGTGGAACCATATCCATCAAGGATTAATCTGAGTTAATTTTTAAAATCTGAGTAATTTTTTTGGGATTAATCACTGGAGTTAATCAGTTAATTTTGCCAGCACTAAATGAAATACATTACATTTTTAAACTCTTGAAACCTGTGTTTTGGAACCAAGGTCTTTATGTAGTACACAGTGCTGGCAGAGCTTAGTCCAACTCACTCTCTTGCAGGTCATCAGCAAACAGTTGCAAAAAAGTAAATAAGTTTGTTGTTACTGTAAGTGTCAACAAGACTTGACAAAGGCCTAGTGCCGAAACGTCCATCAGCCTAACTGGACATTGTAATAGCAGTTCATGTTGACGCAAGATGCCATATGTCATCCCAGTTGATGCTGGGCACACTGAATCAGACCACGATTAGTGCGAACATGATACACTGAAACAGATAGGCCTAGCACTGACCCAAAGGACAAATGAATACGGCGCAAATAGCAAAAACAACCACAGAACATAGATTCCACCTTATCTCTGATGAACAGCAAGAACAGAAAGAAATGAAAACAGTCATGGACAGACAATTGAGTCAGGCCTGGCTGAATCATAAAGACATGAACTGCATATGGCTAAACAATACATACTGACAATTCAAAATTTATTATCAATTTCATAAATGGTGGCCCTCAACTAATGTTTGTTTTTCATTTCAGGCAGCTCTTAGAAAGTAAAAAAATAGGGACTGTCAATAGTACAAACCAGGAGAGACTTCATTAACAAACAAAAAGATATGAAAGACATATTGGAACAGATATAGGGGCATGGGTGGTTATGAATGTATTAAAAATCTTCATATTTTAGTTTTTATAGTTGTCCAGATCCTGCTGTTTTTTATATGTGAAGTTTCATTTGATAGACCAACACAAAATAGCGCATAATTGTGAAGTGAAATGACAATTATATGTTATACACAGTTTTGAAAATTACAAGCAAATAAAATCAGAAGAATATAGCGTGAATTTGTAGTCATCCCCCTGGGCCAATACTTTGTGGAGCCATCTTTCACTGCAATTACATGTCTCTTCCAGCTTTTCAAATTTAGACACCACCATTTTTGTCCAAAAAATAGCTTAAGCTCCTCCACATTGGATGGAGAGCGTCTGTGTTCAGCAATTTTCAAGTCTTGCAAGAGAAGCTCAGTGGGATTTAAGCTGGGACTTTGCCTGGGTTATTTCTGAATGAATTCCGAATTCTTTGATTGATTGTAAATTCCATTGTAGCTCTGGCTATACAGTGTGTTCATGGTGATGAGCAATAGCCTATTGGTTTTCAGCGACACATAGGTTTGCCTTTAGGCCAAAAAGTTCAACTTTGGTATCCTCTAACCAAAGCATCTACTTCCACATGTTTGCTGTGTCCCCTTCATGGCTTGTGGCAAATTGCAAACGCCTGTCTTTCAGTAATGGCTTTCTTCTGGTCTTCCATAAAGGCCACAGTGAGGAGTGAGTATTGTCATCAGTCGTTATCAGAACGTGTAAGTGCCATCAGCATTGCAGAAATTCAAACACAGTTATTGGAAACAATAGCGCTGTGCTGCAGATAATGCTATCAGAATTCAAGAATATTCAGGACCTAAATGTTAAAATGGAATAGAGTCATCAGAACAGGTTAGAACTGAGAGTACCACAAACATACTTCAAGCCTAAGCACATTTTAAGATCTGTATGTCCAGTGCTTCTGTGTCACACACACACACACACACACACACACACACACACACACACACACACACACACACACACACACACAACCAACACGTAAACATGCTCCACCTCTGTTATTCTATGATATAAGAGAACTGCTGTTAGTCCCAGAATACATCAGCTTCCAAGACAGACTGCCACCAGTGACACCAGCTCTTACTTCCAGTAAGTACACATCTATGTTGATCTCTTGACTGTTTCAAAAAAGTGATTGTATTGAATCTCAGCTACATCCAAGGCATAGAGCCTCAAATATGTTTTTGAAATAATTGGCTTAATTTTTTTTTGTTTGTATTGATCAAGCATTTTACACAAAAAAATGACTGAGCAGACTCTTAACCTTTATTAGTATAAATAGAAACTGTATAACTGTATAAACTGCTGGACCAACTGATTCTCACTGACAGTTATTGTATGAAAAGAAAATTGATTGGTTTTCACAGGTGTTAAGGCTGCCTCTCCCTGACAGAATCCTTAAAAAACAAACCAATGATGAACAGCTTTTTCAATCGTCGAGGTAGAGTATTCCATATCCGATGTTCTTATAATATCAATAATAGGGCTAATAATGATAACAATGTTAAACATGTTCATACTAGTGCTGCCAATTTTGCCATGACTAATCACTTTACCTTGTACTGCAAGCACCGGCACTACTCCAGCTGATGTCAAGCCCGTTGGGAGGGATTTCAGGGGCCTCATTCACCAATATTTTCCTAAAATTTGTTCTTAACTTCCCATTGAAAAACCTATATTGGTGAATACGAATATGATTTAAGAACATATTTTTCTAGTGCTGTCAAACGATTAAAAAGTTAATCACAAAATTTTGCAATGATTAATCGTGATTAATCACTTTTAATCGCAACTCATTTCTTCCCGTAAGAATTTGGATGCTAGGGTATGTTGGATCCTTATTTTGCCCTGTAAAGACCCTGATACTAAATAGTTGGCTTTGTTCGTCTCAAATGGGGCAATTCACACCTGTCCCCTACCACCAAGGATTCCCCAAACATGTTGCTGGACAGTCAGGAGCAAGGCCATAATCTTTGTATAGTTTGACTTGATAGCCAAGCCATTTTCTATCTGAACATAATGCATGCCATGAAAGTGGAACCATATCGATCAGGATTAATCTGAGTTAATTTTTTTAATCCGAGTTAAAAAATTTTGATTAATCATGTGATTAATCAGTTAATTTTGCCAGCACTCATTTCTTCATAAGAATGGTTGAATGAGGCCCTAGGACCGAGATGGAACGGAGGAACCAATCAGGGGATAGTAGGAACCTCTGGGTGGGATTATTAAAGACATGACATAGCTCCTTTCTTACACACATACGGAACACAACTATGACAGTTAAAAGAGTTAATTCTGCGAGTTAAACCGATTATTGTGGCAATTATGCCGCCGATACTGATATTTATGTTTGTTTGAAATCTGAAATCTTTGAGAAATTAGAAATCTAATGTTTTAAGTTATTACGTCTCTCCCACATTGTCCCACTTCAACTAGATACTCGCCCTGCATATGTCTGAACTGAGATGGCCTTTGTGTGTCTTACAGGTGATGATGGAGACAATGAAGAAGTTGAGGAGGAAGTGCCTGAGGAAGTCGATAATGATAAACATGTGCATAGACATGGGCACGGACATGGGCATTTACATGGGCCAGGACACGGGCATGGCCACGGACATGGCCACGGTCACGGGCACGGGCATGGACATGGCCACGGTCACGGGCATGGACATGGCCACGGTCACGGGCATGGACATGGCCACGGGCACGGGCATGGCCACGGTCACGGGCATGGCCACGGTCACGGGCATGGCCACGGTCATGGTCATGGTCACAGGCATGGACATGGCCACGGGCACAGGCATGGACATGGTCACGGGCACGGGCATGGTCACAAACATGGCCACGGGCATGGTCACGGGGAGTCATAGCTGATAAAAATCCCTATGAAATCATAAGAGTTTCATGCAGTAAGTTAACCCATTTGGAAAAGTCCTGTGTGACAGAAATATGGTTTATCATCTGCAGTAGAATAATGTAGGGATATATAATCTCCCAAATATAATTCTAATAATACCCACCAACATTTCTATGTGCGAACAGCAATAGCGATCATATATACTGTAATGTTACCATGGGAACAGATGGCATCATTATTTATGACAAGAAAATGATATGGATTTATTGAAGCACTGAGAAGTCATATGTATGCAAGTAGTCCTGTGGAAGGATACCCCAAACTTTCGCCCAAATGAAAATGTTTCAAGGCCATTCCATCAGAGTGTATGTAAAATTTAAAATCATGTCAATAAAACCATATTCAACAAAACATTCTCCATGAAATAGTTTGTCTTTATTATGACATTTAACAAATATGAAAAATGTAATGTTGACCTGACCTGACAAGGCTTACTCTGATTCAGTGTTTGACAGTAAAGAAAAGTTTTTGTGTCTCTCTCTGAGGTTTACTGTATGTAAACAAATCATAGGCCTATTTGTTATGGGTTAATGAGATCATAAAATAGTGAAAATGTCACTATTCAAAAAATACTTTACATTTGATCATGATCCAGATATTTAACAATCTTACATGGACCTGAGCTCATTTGAGATGGACATGGAAAGCTTGTTCTGTGCTTACCCAAGTGAACCCATTATTCTCTAAATTATCAGCTGGTGGAATACTGTTTTCTGATTGGTTGATAGTGTGCCCGTTATGTCTTGATAACAGGACACATGAGACGTGCGGTATCTGGTAAAAGGTTTCACCACCGTTCCAAATCAATGCTCTTTAGAATGGTAGCTATGCCTCATTCCTATCACCATTGACCAGGACCCTGCACCGTAATCTCTGTTTGAGCTTGTGCGTTGCAAGTGCAAGTCTCTTGGGGCTAGATTGAACTAATTAAACTTTTCCTGCCTTTTGTTGATCCTGTCCCAACATTTTGCTCCCAAACATATTGCTAACTTCAAAGTCGAAATGACTGGAAAATTAAATTTTCGACAAATACTCAAATAAATAGGTTGCTTGTATGATTTGAGAATTATAGCATTTATTTAAGACAATGCCCCAACTTTTTTTGGAATCAGGGTTGTGCTTTAACACGTAAAAACTATGTTGCCTTTTGAAAACCTGTTTTGTGATACACCCAGGGGCGCTGCTAGAAATTTTGGGCCCTATGACAATTCTTTTTTTTTGGGCCCCTCAAATATTGATTTTAATATTAAAATTTTCTCTGGGCCCCCCTGTCTGTGCTGGGCCCTTAGAATCATCCTAACTTTCCCCCCCCCTAGCGGCGCCCCTGGATACACCTTTATGTATTTCCACAAGATGGTAGCAGTGAGCAATAAATTTGAGTCAATCAATGAACGTAAACAACGCAGACAACAACAATTATATTGTTTATCCACCCCTGCCTATATGATTGGACTGCAACATCCTGGACTCTCCACTCCTCCTCTGATGAAACATGTCTTTGATTTCTCTAAGGTGACATTGAACTGGCTTTTGTTTTCATGTCCACATGGTCCACCTTGATTGGTAAACACTAGGAGAGGGAGAGTGACTTTCTCGCACTTAAAGGAGTGATCAGAAAACACAACATGACTTGCGCATTGCCATTGAAAAAAAGAATAAACAGTTCTTTCTCACTCCATTCTTTTGTCTAGGTTCATACTTACTTTTCTCTCGTTTTTCTTTATCTGTAACTCTTGAGATTATAGTTTACTGCCTTGCAGTTAAAAACAATTTGTATGTCTGATTGTTGTGTGTCCTCCTAATGATAAAACAATACTAATACTACAGTACATAATACATATACAGTAGTAGTGTTTCACATTACGTTTACATAAAACAAACCATAAATAACCACGACTGATAAAAGAGAGGTGCAGAAACAAAGGCTGGTACAGTCAAGACAATGACTCTCAAAACATCAAAGTCATTTTAATAACACATCCTTTCAAAGTTCCTGAAAACCTGAAACACCCTACTCCATTCTCACCCACTCATAAACTCACATCCACATTTGTAATGTACTAGGATCATCTGCTGCTCTGCCTAGGGTGCAGGTATGGGGGCTCCCTGGGACTGCCATCAATGCCCTTCTGTTCCACTTGGCACAGGATGAGAGCACTGACTTCCCCTGTATGGGAACTTCCTTTCTGGGGATTATGAGCCGGACAGGACACTGACAATCAACCAGACCAACTCTAAAAAAGGTTTTAGTCTGACCAGCAAAACAGCAGCAGCCTTTCCAATTTATTTGTGGTTGGAATGGGACAAGGGACAGTCAGCAGCTGTTATTTGAACCTGGTTCATATTTACACAGCAAACAAGGACAGGAGGCAGAAGAAGGCAATTGACATACATCAAGAGCAGAATACAGATAGGTGGAAACATTGTGCACATAGGCTACACTGAATGCAGAAATCAATGAATCAATAAACCAATAAAAGTAGCCTACATAATTAAAGAAGAAAAAGACAACTTTGTGAAATTTGGGTAAGAGTCAAGTCTCAGAGTCTGATGATAGGTCAGAGTCGATGTAAGGGATATCCTTGTACAGTGTGTCTAACAAACTCCACTGCTGTACAGCCAAAGCAACGATCTTCTCGGCCAAATCCTGTGCGTAATCCAACAACAGCAGGTTAGCGGTAGGAGCGGAAGGTGAGTCCTTCACCAACCCACCGTCATAGTCCCACAACAAAACTGTACTCTCGTTCAATAGCGGTTCCGAAGCAAGGACAGCCTTTCCATCGAAGCTGTGGTCCTGGTCGGAAAGGCTATACTTTGACCCTACGCACCCCATAATACAGCATTGAGCCCTCTATAGGGAATCCATCTCTGAGGAGGATGGCAAAGTAGGTGGAAGTTTGGCCCAGTAGGCTAACGCGCTGTTTCCAAGAGCAGCACGCTCTCGTCCCTTTAATTTCTCTCGATGGACGCCAGAAGGTAATGTCTCCAAATTTCAACTCGTCTTAACTATGACAGACACAGAGAGTTTCAGCAATCATGCAACTACTTTACAATATTGACTTTATATAATAATTTATTATTTTATAGATGATTGGACACCAGTTTGACAACTGGTAAATCAAGATAGGTAGGATAGGAATGCAATTTTCCTGTGAATTAATTACCGCATAAAGCAAACTCAGTATATGTAATTAAATAATTATATATTCACCATTCTTGTGTCCATGCGATGATTACGCTTGGCTTTGTGCGTCCACAGAAAGAAAGGCTGACAGGCCGTTTCAAGTGTCCTGTAGGTGCCTCCTGACTTTCCGAAACTGAGCAACTCTCCACATTGTCCAAACTGGACATTTAGTCAGAGCTGGAATTTGTGGGATTGTAGCGCACCCAATCGGTTTGATAGTGACAATGAACTCAAAACACTCCCGAGGCACTTCGCTGAATGCTCTCCTTTAGATAAATGGGCAATGGCGGCATACGATAACTGCGTAAATAAATGCAGAACACAAATTCAGAATGTATCTCAATCTCAATCACTGTGAATGAAAATGCCAAAGCGTTAAAAAGATAAATACATTTGTAGATAATATATTCTACATGGATACTGCAAATATAAAAACACATCAACAGTAAAGTGCCACCTTCTAGCACCTTTAGGACTATTCATTAAATGTAATGAGATTGCAAGTGTGACCATACACTTTGATGACTTACATCAGACAAAATTTCGACCAATCATGTGATTTTGACGACATATCAAGGAAGTACTCATATAAAATAGTTCGTTGTGCAACACTGTGCCGTTCACTGTCGAAGGAGGCGAACCACGGAGCTAAATCATCAAAATCATCACTACACATCTAGCAGACCGAAGCCTGGCACAGTATGCTGTTCTCTGTGTACCTGTGCTTGTTGGGCGCGTTCGGAGCAACCTCTATGGGCAATTCCACCACACCTCAGCCTGTAACGACCGAGGACACCGAGCAGTGCTCCACGTGTGAGTTCAGGCACCAGAGCAAGCTGATGAGACTGCACACTATCAAGTCCCAAATTCTTAGCATCCTCCGTCTCGAACAGGCTCCAAACATAAGTCGGGATATGATCAAACAGCTCTTGCCGAAAGCGCCTCCCTTACAGGAGCTACTCAGCCAGTATGATATTCAGCTGGATGGCAGAAAAGTTGGGGCGACTGATGATGGGGAGCACGCAACAACTGAAACCATCATTACCATGGCCACAGAGCGTAGGTTTTACGCACTGCACATTTACTCTCCAAATACATTTGCTCGATTAAAGTTTGCTTTCAGTTGGCTAACAATAGGCATCTACGTCGGGGGAAAATGGCAAAATGACAAGTATAGTCAGCTAAGCAGTTTATTTGTACGCTATTACACAAAATTACGCACTTTTGCGCCGCGTCGATGCGCGCCTGGGGAATAGAGTAGCACCATGGGGTAGGCTACTGCCAGGCACGGAACTTTTTGTGCCACATCTTTATTAAATTGGATGAATATATAGTATACATCTAATATTTTTTCCCCGTTTGGCACTCGTATTAACTCATTGCCCAGTTGGCTTGTTTGTCCGTACTAGGTTAGTTTGTTCTTTGTCTTGCATTAGATATAGTATCTTAATAACATTTTACTTTCTTTTCAACAGCTGAATCCAGCGTTCAGATAAACGGAATGCCAAGATGTTGTTTATTTTCTCTCAGTTCGAAGATATTACCCAATAACATATTAAAAGCACAGCTGTGGATTCACCTCCGGCCGACCGAGGAAGCCACTACAGTCTTTTTGCAAATTTCTCGGCTAAAACCACGGTCAGAAGGTAACACGCGGGCTATCATCAGATCCCTGAAAATCGAGGTAGATGCAGAGACCAGCTCTTGGCAAAGCATCGACATGAATCAGCTCCTCCAGTCTTGGCTGAAACAACCGGAGACCAATCTTGGTATTGAGATTAAGGCGTTTGATTCCAAAGGAGTGGATCTAGCCGTCACCTCTGCTGAATCTGGGTCGGAGGGACTGGTGAGATTGCTATTCATTTACTGGTGTATGACTATGGCTATGCATGGACTGTCGATTTTAGCGTTGCATTAGGGTTAATTGTGTGCATTTTCCATTATCTTAGAAACCCTTTATGGAGGTGAAAATAGCCGAGACGCCAAAGCGGTCGAAACGGGATAGTGGGCTGGACTGTGATGAGCATTCTCCCGAGTCCCGCTGTTGCCGTTACCCCCTTACCGTGGATTTCGAGGACTTCGGCTGGGACTGGATTATTGCACCGAAGCGCTATAAGGCCAACTACTGTTCGGGAGAATGCGAGTATATGCACCTGCAGAAGTACCCGCACACCCACTTAGTAAACAAGGCAAATCCGCGGGGTACCGCCGGACCCTGCTGCACTCCTACTAAAATGTCTCCAATTAACATGCTGTATTTTAACCGCAAAGAACAAATTATATATGGAAAGATCCCCTCGATGGTGGTGGACATATGTGGCTGCTCCTAAACTTAACTTCATATCATTGATGTAAATAGGAAGATTATAACATGGACCTTCAGGATTTCATGCATGTCAATGCAGAGTTTCCAAAAGTTGAACTTCAATCCAACGTCATATTTCATTAACCATAAGACACTTGTCCGCGTAATACAGCATGCCACAGAAATGAGTGTCAAACAATTCTAAATATAAATTGTATCAAATTGACATAAACGAATAATGTCGTACATGGAAACCACTTCCAGTACTGATACAAATGTAAAATATGAAAATATTTGAGACCAACACTCCCCTTTCCCCTTTCTCTGCTTCTGACCTGGTTACTGTGACATCTGGCTGGCCTAGTTTGGTTATGTAAAAGACAAATAGGCCTAAGAAGTCTTTACCCTGAAGTGCCTTTTCTCCTCTGATAACCCCCCATCCCCATAAAAAAAAATGCAATTAGAGGTCTCTCTCACTATGCGGACTTGTAAACAAGTCCGGAGCTCTTTGATTTAAGGACGTGAACCTGGCTATGGTCCCTTGGGATTGTTTTGCTGTAGAGCGCACTCTGGCTGTGTCCTCTACAGACCAGGAGACCTCTATGAGGACACGCCGACATGTGCAGCAACAGATGTTAACCACTGGAAACCCTCTTCGAAAACGTTCATAATCTCTGCACTTAAAACCCTGCAATTTACCGAAAATTAGACGCCAAAACCCACACACAGAAAACAATGACATGCACGCGTCCTTGTGATAGTTTTCCAAAATCAGTCTCCTTAAGAAGTCAAAAGGTAGCCGAACTCAAGTTCACAAGTCAGCAGTTATAAACGACTTACATGAAGGAACACAGTTCATGGAACGCAAGGGTGAAAATAAATATTTTGCAATCCCGATTATGTGACCTGTGTGCAGGGGGCAAGCAGGGCGCAGTCATGAATTTGGAACATAAGCGAACATCATAATACAGCGCCCAACTGTTCAGTGAGCAAAGCTGTTCTCTTGAACCAGCCAAGATAACCATGTCTTTAGAACTATGTGTTGTCTGAGAAAATATTATTGGGATCACTTTGAACATGCAGAGTCAGCATAAAGTGCTTTGAGGGGGTCAATGGTGAGCTTGCACCAAGCTTTTGTTTCAAATATGAGAGGTTAACCTTTTCTTTTGCCAAGAGCATAGTTCATGCAGACATGCAAAGATTCACTGCACGGTTCTCATTAATAAGACCGCTCCTGGTATGAAATGAAGACCAATAATAGCCATTTACAGTTTCTCTAGAATAAGAGCAACTCAAAAGTCCACAATGAAACTAAACACAGCTGACTGACAGACACATGTGAAGAGTGAACCATATCGAGACCCCTGAATTAAGTTAAATTATAATGGGACATCCACATACATCAGTAACATAGGTACTACTTTTGACTGCAGCACAAAATGTCTGTAGGTCAGACAGACAAACAGGCTGGTCAAACATACTGTACCAAAAGGATTGTTATTAATATCAAATTTGGAAACATGTTGGAAGTTTTCAGGAGGGTTAAATTAACCAGTGTCACTTGAATAAAATATGCACTTATAAATATTTTATTGCAGCGAGGTGCATCATTGTCCCCGAAAACAAAATGAAAGAAAAAACAAACAAACAAAAAGAGATATAATGGAGTTGGCAACAGTATATTCTTTTGGAAGTTTAAAGGGGATATCAGTTATATGATGTCATAACACAAACCATATAAGGGAAATGTACCAAAAGGCCTCCACAACTATTTTCAAGTATGAGTGACCAGTTTTTAATTGAAACATCGGTGCAACATTATTTCAATGTTACATCACTGCATGTTCTGTAAGGTTCACAATATTTACAAAAAACAAACTCGCTGCTTACAAGAAATCATAAAAATCTAAAAAAACAAAACAAAACAAAAAAAAGCAAAACTGAAACAATTAGAAATTATGGACTTCAACAAACTATTTCTAAACACCCACATCAATGCTATCGGCAACAAATGAAATCAAGTGCACAACATACTTTACAAAGTCTACGGCTGTAAAGTATATATTGGTGAGGAAAATATATACTTAGTTACATGTTGGAAAGCAACAACACTGAAAACAGAAAGGAAAGCGGTTGGTCATACCAATAGGACAAACAGAGCAAGCAAAAAGGAGAAAACTGAGAAATTCTCTCTCTCTCTCTCTCACACACACACACACACACTTACAATCATTTTAAAATGAAATAAACCAGCATAGACATACGCTCATCAGGTAATGCATATGGACAAAAGCTGACCACTCTGAATGTTTTTTTTTTGACCTCTAACAGAAAGAGACATGATCAACAAAAACACTGAAAAACAAACATATATGAAACGGACCAGACCTTCCACACAAAAGGGGGGAGCTGTACATGGGACTGCAAGTCTCCATGTCATTGCACATACCACAGAATGAACTTTACCACCAGAACTGACCATTCTCTCTAGGTACGTCTTTACCGGGTATATACGCTCTCTGGCCCATGCTACATTAAGAGTCCTCTGCACTGCCGGCTTCATAAGCAAGTCCTATATAGTCCTACAGTATGTGTCCCTTATATCCCAATTCAATGTGTTGTTTTGTAATCTTTTGTAGGTGGTGTAAGTTGAGTGTTGAATTCAGTGAATTTCTTGTCACAGACCTCTAGAGGTCTCCGAGAAACTTTGATGCCCCTGCAGTTCCTTGGTGTTTCTGGTTACAGACAATCTCCACTAGGGGGCTCTCCAACACTGCTTCAGCAGCACAGAATGGAGGGGTGTATTTGATTGGCTATGGGTTACTATGAAGAGCATCTTGGTAGGAGTACAGGTCAGACTACATTATAAACCAAATTCAAAAGAATGTCGGACAAGATAGTAAGCAGCGTACAATGCTTAAAGGACAAATCTGGCGTGAATCAACACTTATTCCTACTGTTTTATAGTGCAAGCGCTATTGATAGCCACCTCAATCACTGGATTTCATGCAAGGCAGACTGAGATAGCGAAACAGCAGTTAACGGTAACAGAATGGGGCATTCCAAAACGAAAACAAATCGATTAGGTTTCGTTTTTGACATGCCTCGTTCAGTTAGTGTTAGCTGGCGTTTTGCAAACTCTGTCTACGATGCACAAAATTTGATCATTGAGGTGGCTTTCAGTAGCGCTTAGCAGTATAAAACAGCAGGGCTACGTGTTGATTCACTCCGGATTATACCTTTAAAGGACAGTTAATATAAAATGGGGTCAAGTTCTCCTTCAAGTCTGTACACATCATGCATGGTTGGAGGATATTGTAGCCTGCTTAAAGTGTGAGTACACTGGTTTGTTGCACAAGAAAAACAAAGAGAAGAACAGCAACATTGTAACTAAAACAGGCTACAAATATACTGATAGTATACCAACATGACTGAGAGATACGTTATATTACGTTATATTGCACTTGACATTTTAGTAGTGACTAGTTTTATGTGGCACCATGAGGACATGCTTAGGAACAGAAAAAACAAACAAACAAACCAAATATACGACAAACAAACAGAAATAAAACACTCCATCTTCAAGACACGTTGAGTTGTAAGATTTCTCTGCTATGCTATGGTTATTTTTAACTGGACAATCAGGAGCTATCGCTTAGTGTCTGCTTCAGTTTTGATAAGACTAATACCTCGGTGACTATATTTAATGCTAGTGTTGCTATACTGACTTTTTCCTCATCTTTTGCCTGTATGACACAAGCACAACTAACAAGTACTTCATTAGTCTTAAAAAGTTCCAGAACTTCCAACTGAGGAAGAAGGATGGATCAGCAACCAGAAGAAAGATGCTAGCTGGTTTGATAGCAGCATTGTGTTTAAAACAAAGTAAGTGTAACATGAACGCTAATCACTTGAAGTTGATGTCTTTGTGTGCAAAGAAATCAAGTTTCAACCAATCAAGTCCAATAATCTCAAAATTTTAATTCCTCCACCATGTGACCAGATCTATCTGTATCTCTTTTGTTTAGCACACTTTATGGATGGTTTAAAACGGCGCGTAAAAACCAGAGGCGTAGTGTTTCGGTTTGTAAAAATAAAGCTCTTGGCTGTCATCACAGTGTACAGGGACTGTTTTGGCCAAAGAGTTAGCTGGACTGCAATACAAACAGGTACATTTAAAACTCATGGGAACAGGGCTAACACCTCAAAGAAACATTCACACGCTAACACGCTATTCTCAGTTTCTGTCAGGGAAGCGATGAGTATATTTTACCGAGAAGATACTGACTGGTGGACATCTGTATATTATGTATTAAAAAAAATAAATGTAGGAGCACTCTCACACGTAACATGGCCACAAAGGCAGAAAGAAACACACACACACACCCCGACACACACACACACACACACTCTAAGAACTCTGAACTCTGAGGACAAGACTCCGTCTGTGAAATGTAGCCCCAATGACTGGTCTTCCCAAGACAAGCACAAGACCGTTCACTGGAGACAGTTTAGTCAGAGGGATGCAACCATTTAGCTCTTGTAGCGAGTTGCTACAAAACTACCATGACACAAAGTAACAGTGCTAAAAACTGCGCAAGACAATATGACAACTGCACCCATTAAACACTTTAAATAAAACCGAAAATAATATATAGATATTTTGTTAACAGCTAAAAAGTGAATAATACTGAATACAAAGTTTGTTCCTCTCTGTGCAAGAGATATATATATATCTATATATATATCTATATATATGCTTTGTACATACATGGATAAGGCTTTCTCGGAGTATTCAAACTCACGGTTTGTATTATTGCCAACTCTATATGTGTGATTCAAATAAATATCCGAATACTGTACATAAATAATTTACAACAAAAAGACAAAAATTATAAGGCCCCTAACGGCAACTACAACATCCTCCACCTTGCTGACGTAGAACCGGCCACTGACATGCATTAAGCACTTCCTAAGTGGTGCAATAAGGTTGTTTTCCGCAGTGGGTTTCGATTGAGTGTTTCTTGGGGGAAACGTCAAGCAGATAAAGCTACATGTGATGATCACCATTTGTAGAGATGAAGTGTGACATCATTTTAACTAATGAATAATCATGTAGTCAGGCTTTTAAACATGTGTATGGTCAGCTTCGGTATATCTGGCCAGATTACTGAGTATATTCTAACATTTCCTTAGGCTGAAGAAACCTTGCAGCATCCACAAAGGGCTTAATGCTGTCAGGACAGGCCCTCCCTCCGAGGACCTTGTGCTGCTGGTAAAGTTCATTCTGTTTGGACTCAAACACATGAATACATTAGTGTGTGTGTGTGTGTGTATGTGGTCGGTCATACATTGAGGTGAGTGGGGGTAAGCAGGCGAAACCCCTTCCACTCTTAACTTGATTAGGGGGAAAAAACAAACAGCTATAAACAAACAAACAAACAAACAACCAAAACAAAAACAAACAGCGCATTTTCATAATCATATAAAAGCTGTAGGCTGTCTTTCTGTTTTCTTCTTCAGTCCGTTCTCTTGCGCCCGTGGCCATATTGCCCACGGGCTGAATAAAACCTAAAGACATTGGTACACCTCTGCTTGGTTTGAGAGTTTTCTTGTTTTTCTGTTTGTACAATAAAAGATAGAGTGTGCATTAAGTCTGCTTGTACATGGCATTATTGTACATTATTTACAGTTCTGCCTTTTTTTTCCCCACTGAATTTCACCAAGAAATTTTCTGTTTTCTATATACATATTGAAAATGTATCAGAAATATTTGGACTGTCTATTTTTCTTAAATGCAATATTTTTTTTTTCTTTTTTTTTTTTCAAGTTTTTGTCATCTTGTGTTCTAGAAAAAAATAGTTCTTCAGCGAGCTGTAGAGAAATTGCAACCATTTCGAGTTTTTTTTTTCAGCCCCATCCCCTTGCCCTTCCAAAAAAAAAAAAAAAAGAAAAAAAAAATTCTTTGCAGTTTTTTTTTTTTGATTGGCTTATCCAGCACCTTCAATGTCAATCTGTCAGCCAGAGAGATAGAGGGGTTCGGGCCAGCACTGTACCACTGTGGGTCGTAGCACCTAAGGGGAGAAAAGGAAAATGGAGAGGTGGGGTGGTGTGTGTGTGTGTGTGTGTGTGTGTGTGTGTGTGTGTTTGTGTAAATGTGCATGAATAAGTGTGAGTGTGTGTTTTGAAAACGACCCCTTTTTGAGGCTGAATACCGCACAGACTGCTACCCCACAGAACTCAATGTTATCTGGAGATCTTCCTTCGCTTCGGTTTGGGCAGCCGGACCTGGCGGTCTCGCGTTGGGATCTGATGAACCTGAGGGCACATGGACACGCATGTTAAAAATTACTAAATGTTTTTCTCAACAAACCAAGAAGTAATCATGTGTCAAACTGTGCGTTCAGAGACCGATTCAGGCGACATGGGCGACAGAAGTGGCAGGTGACTTGGGCGACGAAACTTGGGCGACTTGGGCGATAAATCAAGTTAAACTTCGGTTAACTTTATGTAATGAGCTATGATGCGGTTGGGCGATTACCAATCAGAATGTCGATTTACTGGGGAGATGCTTGTAGAGAAGCAGGATCAAACGTTTGAAAGCTAGCGTCATGGGCAAATTTGCCGTGTTGGTTGCTGTGCTCAAGCGATGTTTCTTGGGAGTCTTCGGCGACTCTTGGCAATTTATCGGTCTCGGTGTGAACGCACAGAAAGGTGGCACTTTTTTTTTCTTGTGCAGTATTTAAACAAAACACAGAACAAACTAATTTTGCTGTGTAACACCTTTAAGAGAATGAATTCAAAGCAGCAGCCAATAATATTCTCATCATAGCAAGCTAGACCACAGAGCCAGTGGCAGATACTCACAGTGCTAATCTTGTCCAGCTCACTCATGGCCTCCTGGATAGCAGCTTCCAAATGATTATTCAGCTTCCCAGATCTGAGTGGGACAATGGAGAACACCACATTCATATTACCAGTCAATGCCGAGAATGATGCTATTAATCTTTGACCTTGCGACTCAGCTTCAAGTCTTTAGGCAAGAATTTAAAGGGGTCATATCATGGGAAAGGAAAAAAAAAAAAAAAAACACTTTTTATGGCTTTTATGGTTTCTTGGGTCTATACTGCCTCTACACACTGTAAGTTTGATAAAAAAAAAAAGCCTCAATTGTGATCAATTAGGTCTTTAAAGAACGATAGCACTAACAGCAGCAGCAGGGGTGTTCAACTTAAAAAAAAACTTTTTCAGGTACTAAAACACGTACAGTACAACGACCACAGAGTGCATACTCTCAATCGTGTTTGTCTGTGAACTATGCTTGCAAAGACTGTCAACAGGAAGTGACTTTAGAGTGCATTTGCTCTGTATCTACACAGATAACAAGCAAGCAAAGGATTGTAGAGGCAATATGTTATATGTACCAGATGTCTGGCACTAAAAAATATATCTTTGAAGAAACAAACAAACAAAATCAACTACTGTACATGCATGCTAATAACTTCTTGCGTAGGGTTTGGTCACTGAAAGGCAACTATTACTGTACATGGAGGTGTGTATGTTGACCAAGAGATGATGTTTTTATGAGTTTTCTGAGTGATCCTGAGGAGATGGATGTGTGGTCCTCTCAGGGCTGACAAGCAGCCTTCACGGACACTGAATGACAGAGTAATGTATGCAATTCAATTTGTGAAGCAGGCAATGAATCTGTCACCACAGTTTAGAGGCATACCACAGGTTTCAGACATACACAATGAATGGATGGATGATCAGACGGCATACACGTGCACATTTCAGACACATGCAGGTTTCAGACAAACACACTGAATGGACAAAAGCACACATACAGACACACACACACACACACACACACACACACACACACACAATGTATGTTCAGACAAATACTTAGTATTGAGATCATTGCGCATGCGTACACACACACACACACACACACACCACACACACACTACAGGAAGCTTGGGCCACACTGGCAGAAAGCTGAGTGTGGCGTTGACATCGAGCTTGATGCATGGTTCATTTTGGAGGCAGGTAGGCTACATAGGTTTGGACAAGACTGGGATTTCAGAGGCTTCTCAATACATTCTCTCTAAAGTAAAGTTCTGCTGACTGGTTCGTTAATGAGGATTCCGTGGCTGGATGGAAAATCTTGCACCCTCACTGCCAGTAAACACTATGTTAAAAGAGGCCGCTGGGAGCAAAGAGCCTTTTTCACTGGTCATCAATGAGGTGCCTGGGATGCAGTAATTTTTAATAACAGCAGAGGGAGCCTTTTTCAGGATTCTGACGATTTGTGATATGTCAAAGAATCAGACAATTTCTGTGCTTTAATTAAATACAACTTAAACGTAAACTGTACAATCCTGTATTATGCTTCAAATTTTAATTTCTCTTTGAAAGTTTCGGGAAGATGGTCCTTCCTTTTCCTCAATGGAGGAGCTTCTTCTGTCAGGTATTTAGTGGGTCGTGCCTGAAGCATGAGAGGGGGGGGGTTGGGGGGGATGTTATGTAACATCATTATCACTGGGAATACAGCCTACTGGTGCCATAGGGCCCGGGAGAAGTTAGAGCGGTTTGAAGAATCCAGACAGGTTATTTAAGGGAAGAGAAGCTGAAGGATCATGCATTTGGGATCACAGGCAAACCAGTCAGATAGGTGGGAAGTCGTGGGAGAGTCAGTAAGTATCTTACTGTGTGAGCATGTGTGTGTGTGTGTGTGCGTATGTGTGAGAGAGAGAGGGGGGGGGAGCAAAGGACTTACTTTCTATTCATCTTGGCAACCCTCTCCAAAGCCTCCAGATCTTGCGTTAGTGTTTTTAGTTTCTCTGGCTCCACCTTAGAATGGAGGAAAATAAGATATTAAGCAGAGATTATGACACAAATTCTTTCATCACAATAACTTGACAGTATAAACACCTTCAGTAAATCATCAAACTTCAGTGACGTACATATTACTTGCATAAGCCCGTACAGTAGCCTACTTAACCAGAGTGATATTTTAAGAACAAATAAAAGGGACTCAATCCAGGCTTCTACTTTAAATGGGGCCCACTGGCATGGATGTCTAGAAGTAGGAGTTTCATAATGATCAAAAATGGCCGCATATGTGCTCATCTTCCACCTCATCAGTTGGGGACGCTCCAGGAACCATGTGGCCCGCTTGGCTGCTGCATCTTGTTCTTTAGAACTCGCACATTTCGGATTGGTGATCTAAAGACATTCTCGTTTCCCAAAACTGCTTCAGCATGGCGTGACATCACAAGAATGCACTCCCTCCCCCTGTTTTTCTTCTTCTTTTTTTTTTTCATTTTTACAGAGGACTAAGAGTAAGAATTGTCTGTATTTTACAAAAAGATGAAGGAAAATGAGGAGCATTTAGCTGAATGTAAAAAAAAAAAAGCAAACCATTAGCCAATGCTAACTGAAACGCGCACAGAAACTCATTTTCTATCTCATTTTCGTTGACCCATAAGTTAGCATTAACTGCCAGCTTGCTTGTTGTACCAAAATGTCAAACAACACTGCAATGTGTTGAAATATTCTGGAATGTACACCTATATGTAGCCCTATAATTTGAATGGGGATATCCCTTTAAAAACAAACACATTAAGAG
Source organism: Sardinella longiceps (assembly GCA_027497455.2). NCBI lineage: Eukaryota > Metazoa > Chordata > Actinopteri > Clupeiformes > Clupeidae > Sardinella > Sardinella longiceps. Next base: position 23,923,652 of record JAODXP020000031.1, read on the forward strand.
CAGTGCTGGTGATACTGAGAAGAATAAGGTGCTGTGGGGGGAGGTATGGAGTGCTCACCTTGCCCGGCTCAGACAGCTGCATGGCGGGCTTGTGCAGCTGCTCCTCGGCCCCCGCCAGTTTACCGGGCCAGGGCGGGAAGCCTTTGATCTGGCTCCAGACCAGCTCGCCCATGCTGAAGGCCCGCTGCCGGTAGTGCAGCAGCTCGGGAGCAGGCGAGTCTGGGTGGCGCAGCTCCTCCTCGCTGCTCAGGCTGCGCGTGTCCGACGGGCTGGGCGCGCAGTGGCCGTTGTAGTGCCCGTTGTAGTGCCCGTAGTCCTTGGCCAGGGGACCCTCCAGGCTGGTGGACGAGCTGGGTGACTGGTCGTCTCCTGTCAGCTCGTGGCGTGGCGGACCCAGGGGGTCGTTGTAGGCGCCGCGGCCGGCCGGGGGACCGCCGCCATTCATGTGAGCGCAGCGCTCCACCGTCTGCTCCAGACGCTCCTTGAAGTTGATTGGGGCGCGTTGACCTCCTCCTCCTCCGCCACCATAGCGGAAGTTCTCCTCCAGGTAAGAGGAGGCAGACCGGTCGGAGGGGAGGCACACGTCATGAGGCCCGCCGTCGACAACGGTGGATGGCAGCTGGGCGGGACTGCTGCGTACTTGAGTGGAGCATTCTAAGAACTCCTCCCCAGCCCCGCCTCCACCTCCTGCTCCTCCCTGCCACTGCGTCTGTCCGGCCGTGTCCAGCCCATCCCACTGCCCCCTGGGAGTTCCACCGCCCCCGCTACCGCTGGACGGAGAGCGGAAGTATTCGTGAGCCGCCACGTCGGCAGCTTCGGGTGGGCTCCGGCCCTGCTCCGAGTTTTTGCGCGGACGACCAGGTCGTGTTTGCCGAGCGGAAGGGCCTCCACGTGCGGGAGGGTTGCTAGTCACAGAGGGCTCCCCCTGTTGGCTATGCATAGCAGGTGCGGAAGCGGATGCGCTAACGTTGGCGGGGTGCTGCTGCTGGAGACCCGTTTGCCCGTGCGGCTCGCCGATGGAAGCTGTGAACGCACTCATGGCGCTCAGAGCCGTCACAGGGCTGGACTGCGTACCGCCTCCTGAGGTCGCTGTGGTGATGGTGACGTGCACGCCCTTGCTGGCCGCGTCCACCACCGCTCTGTAGATAGCGTCCACAGCCTCTGGGCCGCCGTTACCTCCACCACCCATGCTAGCACCTCCGCTCGCCCCAGGTCCAAGCCCACAAGCCCCTGAGCCAGCTGTTCCGGCGGAACCCATAGCTTCATGGTTCTGAGCCTTCATGTCTCTCAGCATCTGTTGATGGTGATGCTGCTGCTGCTGCTGTTGGTGATGGTGGTGCTGCAGCTGCTGCTGCTGCTGCTGTTGTTGTTGTTGTTGAAGGTGCTGCTGCGGGTGCTGTGGATGCTGCTGCTGCTGTTGCTGCTGCAGTTGTTGCTGAAGCTGCTGCTGCTGCTGCTGGAGATGGGCTGCCTGATACTGCTGCTGCAGGGCGTGCTGCATCCCAGGGTCCTCCTCAGGGAGGGAAGCGAGAGGCTGAGAGCTCATCTGGGGATGGGGCTGCTGAAGGAACATACAGGTACCATTACAGGAGGTCTCATACACACACATAATCAAACATTTTAATAGCCGCACCAGTGCCACCTGACTGAATGCATCCAAATCTGAATCCAAATCATTTTAAAATACTTTACAAGCATGTCATAGCATTATCCCTACTCTAGAAAGTGAACTTAGTAGTGTGAAAGAGGAAAGTAGAAGTTACTTTTGGTGATACAGCTGTGGTAGCCTGATAAGTCATACTATGACATTAAAATGTACTGTATAGTCTGGCATTGCCCATGTATGCATGCAATAGGATAACGCTAAAACCAATCAGACGGATGAACAAGATGTAAATGCCAATTCAAAAGACTGCCGTTTTCTTAGCTAAGCACACCCATTGACACATAGGTGGTGTTTTCCCAGGTGCTTACAGGAAAATACCGGAGTGAATTCAAGCATAGCCCTGCTGCACGAGCCTTCTAACAGCTATATATTTCGCATGAAATGAAAGAATTTCGAACAGCATAGACCTAACGGGAATGCGAAACACTTTACATTGAGTCAATGTAACCTCAGATTTTACTTTCAGTTTCCAACAGTCAGGTCCCATTGATTCAGTGTAAAGTGCCTGTTCGCTTCTGCGTTTGTGTTCGGCCTGTGCTGTACCAAAGTTTTGTTCCACTCGCTAACTAGCGCATTTAGCAAGCTCTTTCAACAGGGCTATGCTTGAATTCACTCCGGTATTTTCCTTTAAGTCAAGTCCAAAAAAGTGCTTAGCGCAGGGTAAAATGAATGGAGCTAAGCACTTTGTTGGACTTAAGCAGGCCACTGAATAACAGTATCTTCAGTGGCCTAAGAGACATTTGACACATCACTTGGACTGACAAATACATACAGTACGTCATACAGGAGCTATACTACTGCACTGGTCAAGCATATTATGGATTCCAGCTGGAGCATTCTAGAGGCAAGCAACAGATTTTAGTAGGGAATTGTGTGTTTGGTAAGCTAACACATACCAGGCTGACAGTCGGACAGTGTTGGGCCTGTCAATACATGATTATGGCCCAAATTTGAGCAAATGTGCAGCTTGGCCAATTGCGGCAGACCTCTAACATTTAACATGTTGAACCGGTGGCAAAGCCATCAGCAGTGGTAGCGGTCAGCATTGTGGCAACTTCTCTGAAACCTGTCTTGGCCACACTCTTTATGAGACAGACACTGTGATCTGGAGGAACCATGGCACTGTGAGGAACTTCCAAAGAAACCATCCACTCACTTGATAGTTCTGGTAGAGGCAAGCCATGGAGTTGGATGAGGAGCTGTCCATGTACACATTTTCCTGGTACGAGTGCTGGGCCTGGAAGCCAGTGGGGGCCCCATGCATGCTCTGCAGCCCAGGGTGGAGTGACTGCTGCTGGGCGTGTTGCTGCTGAAGCGTGGCTTGTGGAGGATACATGTGACTGGAGGGGTTTACGTGAGCCTGCAGGCTGCCCATCTGGGGGTTCGGCATGCAGTTCATGGATGACCCGTCACCTGGGAGAAGGTGGAGGAAGTGGTGGGGTGTGGAAGAGGGCTGGTTAGTGACGGACAGAAAGAATAAAGACGGTGTATACCAGTGTGGGGCACAGACACATGACAGGTGGGGCGCGAGACATCTCTTTGCGATTGACAGTTGTAGCACCATGCCCCCCGAATTCACAGCTATTTGTCAGATATGCGCACATGACAGTAAATTGAGCTTTCCAATGGTGTTATTTGCTAGTTGCTGTGATGATTGGTTCAAGAGAAATTTGGCTTTGAATTAGTAACATGAAAATCCTAACACTGACAAAAAATGTGCGCAAATTGAGCCTTTCAGGTGGGGCGTGAAAATCCTCTGCTTTCCAAAGTGGGGAATGACAGAAAAAGTTTGAAAACCACTGGTGTATACCAAACACGGCTGACCACGCAGGAAAAAAGTGGGTACACATGCAAAAGTGAGTTCCAAAGAGCTGAAGTTAAAATTCAAAGACATCATAAATCAAAACTATTTTTTATAACACACTATATCCCAAACAAATTAACGAACAAAACAGCACACAGCATATATTACAAACTGTTATATTTAGTTTTACATCTTGTATCTAATCTTATATCTAGTTTGTTTTGGTCTGTGAAGAAATGCAGCTGGACTGCAAGATGGTCTTCCAAATACTGTATAGGTAGACTAGAGATTACAACAGAAAAAAAGTTCTTTTTTTTTTATGTTTTAAAAGTTATTTTTCTGTGGTATGGTAGTAGTCAACTTAAACAGCCTCAAATAGGACATAAAGGGAGGATTTAGTCAGAAAAATTATCATCACGATTAATCTACAAGTGTACTGTAATAGCAGGATGATAAAACCAGCACCAGCCGCCAGTGATCTCAGAAGTCTGCTTTGCCCTCATGTCGAGAGCTGTCATTCAACTATTCAACACAGACCAAACTGTAGCATTTGTGTGCAATGCATCTGTGTTGTTTACAGATGTAACGGAATATTTGCACAACGCCTGTATGATTAGAACAATAATTTTGAGAAACACTTGCATCATCCATAACAGCATAGTTCCAATGGTGCAAATAAATCAGCAATTTGAAAAAGGAAAAGCCCAGGTTAAGGAGTGAGAGTCCATGTGGTTTGGTGTAGTACCAATATATTACAAACAGAGGGCGCTCTGCTGTCCTCTGCATCCTCCAGATGGCTTGGTGAGGGTCTTTTCTGTCAGAATAAAGGATGTCCAGACACTGCCAAGCCCTTCCACCAATCGGGCGGCCGCCTTTGTGAATGCATCTGTGACAATAGCTTAATCTATGAACGGCACAGGCACCCGCAGCGTCCACCATATTAAGCAAGCACTAAGCCCTGTGTGACTGCTTCACATGAAAAAATAGTTGATAAAAAAAATAAAATAAAATAAAAAACACCTCACAACATTAAGATTACTTAGCCTACATGCTGCCCCTTGCAAAGCTTAAGCCATCAAAATAAGTGTAGAAATCTGCTTGACTGACATCTAAATCTGCCACCCAAAGAATGCCTACCATCAATATCTCTTGTCTGTCAAATCTGAGCAAGTTGCAATAAAGAACTGCCATGCTGGTGGTAGACAATCGTGAAGGTCTAACAAGCACAAGGCACGGCTGTCTTTGATTTCCGTTTTTTAATCTGTGAGATACTAGCATTCTAGTTTTGTGGGAAAGATGACTCAGCAGCTTGAGCGGTAGAAACGGTGGCACGTCAGTCAGACAGCCAAGAAACCCTGAGTCGGCAAAAACACACGCAATTTTTATGGACGTGTGATGGAGAGTGAACTACCAACGCAGAGCTCTACGTCCCCCGCACAGTTTTCAACTCTATAGCAGAAAATTAAATATACATTCAGTGGTGTGCAAATTTTTGCAGTTAGTAAGAGAAGACTGCAAAACAGTCATAATAACTATTAGCTTAGGATAATGACTCATTTTAAGGGAACCAGCTGCGTTTCAAAAGAAAGGTTGAAACCAGAAGGGCCACACTTAAAAAGATTGGAGCAATAAAGCAACAACACTATTCAGTATTTTTCCCCCAGAGTTTCCAAATCATCCTATGAATAATATGCAAGAAAGCCACAGCATGACATCACCACAGACAGGAGTTAGCCTGCTACTTGCTATCAAGACACTATTCAGTGCTAATTGCAATTGGTGTTTCCATGGTTTAGATGCTGGCCATTTGAGTCGGGCCCAGTGGGCACATTGATTTTTCTTTTTTTCTTTTTTTTTTCTCCATCAACTCCTTAGTGATGTTTTAAGTTGCGTGACCCCAAATGTAAGCCTCACAGCACTGCACTTCTTTGAAAATGTCAAGCAAGACAACATTTACAAACCCACCAGAGATGTCCACAGGAGACTCTATGGCGACTGAAGCCTGGCCAACACACGCAAACAAACAAACAAATTTAACATGGAGCAATAACCATCACAGGGGAGACGCTGGACTGGGTCCCGACACGCATTCCTGACACTCCACCAAGGAAATGTCACATCAGAGAAGGACTCCTGCAGCTTAGTAGAAAGGCCTTCCTACAGCAACAGCTGGGACAGAGAGGTAGAGAGGCGTGTCAGATGCACAACAGCCAGAGACCGGTGGCCCCACAATGGCCGTTTGTGCTGTTTTTGATGCAAACACTAAGCAAGAGTAATACTATCAATTATTTTTGCATTATAATTAATAAAACACAGATTTAAGTGTGATTCAGTAAAGTGTAGAGGTCTGGAGTGCGAGTGTGTGTGCGAGTCTGTCTACGCATGATTTAGGTATGGTCCATTCGATTGTGTTTGGGGTCCTTTTGATTTTGGTGTATGTGAGTAAAACAGGACCAGGAGGTTGTCACTAATCTATGCATCACTTGGGTACGTCGCCTGTGGTTCAAGGCTGTCAGTAAAACCTGTGTGTGTGTGTGTGTGTACTGATGTGCATGGCACTTGGCCTGGGCGGTGACTAAGCCGAGTGCTGGCCAGCAGACCCAGCAGCTGCTGCATTACTGGACAGCCCGCTGAGCCCCCTTGTCCCTTCAACCCCTCTCCTCCTTTCCCCTCTCTCTCTCTCTCTCTCTCTCTCTCTCTCTCTATTTCTCTCTCACTCTCTCTGTGCCATCAGTAAGGGTTCGCCCAGCGCAGACTCCACATATGATGTACCGACGGCTGCTGGTTGCCGAGCAGGTTGCCATGGGAACTGAGGGATGATTGGTGGCGCTGTCCGAGGCTTGATTCGGGCACACTGGCCGCTGGGGGTTGTGGGACATGATTTAACAGGCCGGGGGTGGGGGTGGAGGTGGGAGGGAGAGGGGGACGGTGGGTGGGGTCACTTGCAGTGCCCTGAAGTCGGGGCCATGGAGGGGCAGCAGCCACAGACTGGTTAGAATAGCCTTGCCTTGTCTGACACTCGCAGATGAGCCCAGAATATATACTGCCATTGTGGTATTATCAGTGCAAAAAGATTAGTGGTATCGGCTAGGCGGGATCAATGATTTCAAAATCTATCTAATGGAGTCCTAGGAATCCTAATGGAGTCACTAAACTCAAGAGTATATGTTTTTTTTGTGTCTTATCCAAGGTTCAACATGCCCTTTTCAAATGTCACTGATCATGCAAAATTAAGATGCGATTTATAAATGGCGAATTTGTATGTTGATTATGAAAAACAACTCAACAGGTAAATTACTCCATAGATAAATTTCCATATTTACATTCATGGTTTAGGTGCGCTTCAGTTATCGGCCTAGTCCCACAAAACCAATCAACTACACTACTGTCCCGGTCCCAGTTAGCACAGGTGGAGAATCGAATTATTCACTGCAGTTCCGATGAGGGACATTAAGTGTTGATTCTATAGGCCCATGGTTTTTCTGCAGGTACTGACCGCAGGCAATTGACAGATCACAGTGATGCATATGCCTTTTAGTCTAATGAGCTAGCTTGCCCTAATGTTGAATTTGATTATTGAAAAAAGAGCTTAATTTACAATCCATTTATTCTACATTAACTATTAGCATGGTCTGATACCTGTTAGCATTTACCAAACATTATTTTTTTGTCAGATTATTGAAGGATTGAAGGTACTGAATTTATTTCGGATACTTGAGCACAATGTTACATTTCAACCCAAGTTTTGATACCTTAATTTACATAGCCCATGTAGAGATCAGGGTAAGACTAGTAATCGTTTTTGCGATTAATCATGATTGAAAAGGTTGCAATTAAGTAATCGTGAAAGCTCACTTTAATCTTCATTCAATCGTATTATTTGGGTGCGCTAGTTCGATGTAGTACATTATTTTATTCAGACTAAATACAGTTTCAGCTCGATTTTTGTTTGGTTTTGTTAAAAAACCTCAAACTACTCATGTATGGTAATATATGGACTTAGCCCGTTAAATAATTTTTGATTAGCTACCAAATCCGATCACAAACCTTCACTATTTTGGAACAGAAGTAGATTTTGCATTTAAGAGCATCAGACATCATAATGTCTTTTTTGGCTGGCAACAAAATATGAATTTGTTTGATTATTGCATTGCCGTAGTCATCACCAGAGGTAAGCCAATTGAAACCACCATGCTAGTGCTAGTAAGCTATAAGACTACCTAGATTATGCAACTGTGAATCTTTCAGTGGATGACTTTTTTGCGACATTATGCAATGAAAGTTGTTTTGGATGGCAGGACAATTCCATTGCATGAAAACAATAGTTCTGCAAACTCACAAATTTAACAATGTATTTCAATAAGAATGCTTCAGAATTGCTAAAAGTCACAATCCTGTTTGTAAACTGAAAGGAGAGAGGGAAACTTCCAGGAAAAATGTCCCAGAAGAGGATCCGCTGAGAAAACAGCAGTCTGGATATCCAAGAAAAAGTTAGTCCTTGGGGCGAGTGGTTTCACTACAGTAGATAATATATGCATGGAATCTTGGACATAATATTACATGGCCGTGAGGCACTGGTGATTCAGACAGGCCCAATGAAAGGAAATATAATCTTATCTCGGGTCCAAATCCAAACGCAGTGGACACATTAAAACCGAGAGGGATGAGTCACACCAAGAGAAAACACTGAAGGACAAACCTCCTACTTCCTAAGAAAAACAACCACGGTATCACAACACTACTCTGTGCAACCAGAAAGGATTCTCCTACGGCCTACCTAAATATGAAAGGGCAGATGTTTATCAGCATGGCGAAGAAAAGCATTGAAATTCATCATCCTGGAAAGCTGCTGGAAGCCATTCTTTATAAAGAGTGGATCTAACTAACTACAGTGCAATTAAACTGATTGGAAAGCAAAGCGAGCCGGCCAAGCTACTGCAGTGGCATATGAGAACTTCTTCCATGCAAATATTTGGCCTAGTGCCTAAAACAAATGGTTTCTTAACTTTGGGTCTGGAACTCACAAGGACACACACACACACAGATTCATATCATGCAGCAAAGCTATAAGGTAAAGATAATTTGGCTAGGTTTTATACAGCTGTAGAGGTTATGCGTTATTTATGTACATTACCTCAGATATCAAATCAAACACCACAAGACGGAATAGGGTTATTAGCAGATATATCACGCCTGTGGTTCAAGCTTGTTCTCAAATTCTCCTTATCAATTCAGTCGTTTTCTTTACTGTTGTTTTATGCTTTTCTAATTTAACAATTTTCTCTTGTCCGACTTCTAGTGACTTTACCATTTGACTGCTCTAGTCCAGCACAGGGAGCATGGTACAGAGTTTGGGGTTAAGGTGGGAGCCACGCTTACCTGGCTCTGAGATGGCTTGAGCACAGCTTCCATCGTTGCCGCTTAGCATCATCCCTGAGACATTTGCATGTCCATGACTAAGGGGATGTCCCTGTTGCTGTTGCTGCTGTTGATGCTGTAGGTAAGACAGTTGCTGTGGGTGAGCTCCTGGATGGCCCATTGAGGGGTTACCAATGGGGTGCTGCCCGCCTTGTCCCATTGGCCCAATGCCACCACCGCCCACCATAGCCGAGGCCTGGATCTGGTTCATCATCCCACCAACGTAGGGCATCTGAGGGCCCTGGCCGGGGACACCCATGCCGGGGCCGTGCATGCCATCGCCTGGGCCATGGAGACGCTGTTGTGCCTGGAGGTTTTGGTGGCTCATCCCGCCTGGCATCATTCCGTCACCAAAGTGCATCTGACCTGGTCCGACACCAGGCCCTGGACCTGGTCCTAGTCCAGGCCCAGGGCCCATCCTGGCGTTCTGGGCCATGTGCGAATTCTGGGAGCTCATGGACTGGAGAAGCTGTGCCATGGAGGCGTTGGGGGGCAAGTTGGCGAGCCGCGATGGGCCTTTCCTCATCTGCTCCGATGGTGGAGGGGGACCGGCAGGCATGCGAGGATGGCCGGCCACGTCGGGCTTAAGCATGTTGAACATCATGCTGTCGTGGTGACCGGAGCTGACACTGCCACCGCCACCGGCGCCACTGTTGCCACCGCTGGGCTGTTTGCGCTTGCGGAGTGGGTCCCTCTGCTGCGCCATCAGCTTGTCTCTCAGCGCAGCACGTCCACTCTGCCCACTCTCACTGCTCACAGAGTTGAGCATCATAGCCGAGTTGGGAGGCGGGAGCATTGGGTTCAAAGTGCTGTGCCCCTCCACTCCTTTGCCGCCAGGAATCCCACCACCTGCACCTCCACTACTGCCTCCCATTCCCGCACCACCTCCACCTGCTCCACCTGCTCCACCACCACCACCACCACCCATCTTTTGATTCGCTAGCTGTGCTTTGGCTGCCGCTGACAGAAGGCTACTGGCTGGGAAGGAGGCCGCGTTATGCTGGTTAAGGATCTGGTTGAGAGGCATTCCCAGAAGGCCTGGGTGGTTCTTCTGGGCATTACCCCCACCACTACCACCACCACCACCACCACCTACCCCACCACCAGCTACACCACCTCCGCCACTGCCACCACCAGTGCAACCAGCACTGGCCACTGAGGTGGGAGGAGGGAACATGGGGTTGTGCTGGGCACCAAGGGAGTTGCCCATGCTACCCAGCAGCTGGTTGGGCATGTCTTTGTATTGGTGCAGAGCGTCCGGCTTGGCCGAGGAAGGGCTGGAGGGCAGAGCCGGCCGGGGGGAGCCCAGGGAAGACCTGGGAGAGCGGGGAGGGACCTTCATGCTGCCGCAGGGCACCTGGGGCCCCGTGGGCATGGCGAAGCTCCCGTGGTCGGAAGAGGTCGAGGAGGAACGGGAGCGTTGTGGCGACGACTCCAGGCGGCCATGCGGCAGGGGAGCCGTCATGTGCACTGGGGAGGTAACAGGGGAAGGGGAGATGGAAGTCGATGCGGCTGCTGCCGAAGGTTGAGTCCTCTGAACGTGGCCGCCGTGCCCAACGGGGCCAGGCTTCACCGTGGGCAACGGGAGGTTGCTCGGCAACGGGACGATGGCGGGAGGGATGTTTACATTCATCATTGGTACCTGAGAGTGGACGCCAGGAGGATAGCCGGATGAGCTGTTGGGATTGGCCATTGGGTTGGGGTTGACCGGCTTGCTCGGGATGGGGTCCAGAATCCCCAGGGGGTCCTTCTCGGAGCTGACAGGCTTCTTTTGGAGGATGCATGCTGGGGGCATGGATGGGGGAGTGGGGGATGGGTGAGGTGCAGGCTGGGCCTTCACGTGGTGAAATACTGCTCGGGGCATGTCCATGCCAGGGGGGAAGTTGCACATGGGTTTCTTCATGATGGGGCTTTTATTGGCATTTGGGGGTGAAAGAGGGGTGTTAGTCCTTCCCGCCATGACGCAGGATGACTGCGAGGCAGGCGAGCCGTGGAGCATGACACCTGGTGGCGACAGGGGCGTCCGGCCGTTACCCCCATGGATGGGGCTGGGGCTACTGCCCCCTTGGAAAGCGCAAGGGTTGCCGCCCGCTCGGACAAAAGCGTCCGGGCTACCCAGAGGATCGTTCCTGGGAGACAAAGGGCTGTCTCCGTACACCTGCGAGCCACCGGCGGAGGTTGGACTGAGCATACCGGCGTGGTGGTGACCCGCTGTGCGGTACGGAGACTTTGGCCCGGGTTCGCCGCTTGCCAGCCTCTGTCTCTGGTAGCCAGCATAAAGCTCCTGCTGCTGCTGCTGGTGGTGGTGCTGGAGCTGGAGTTGGTGATGGTGGGCTGCACTCATGTCCTGCGGGTGTGGGTACGGTCGACCGCCTGCTGCCATCATCATCTTGAAGGGGATTTTGCCGTCAGGTCCTGGGCCTGGCCCAGACAGGGATCCCTCGTGGGATTTATTCCTTATTGCTCTTGGGGTTGCTGAACGCGTAGAGGCCCCTGATACAGCACCTGGGGGAACAACAAGGGTAGAAGATAATGGACTCCTTGCACTCATGTATTGGTTATGTGGAATACTGGTAGCCCATCAAAATAAAACCAGTCACAAAGTTTCTGGGTAGCCTATTAGAGTATTCGAGTTGGAAGGGTAACAAACCTTAAAGCTAACATTATCTCTATAATTGAACATGACATTATTATTCGTTACCCTTGAAATCTAGACATACTCTAGTGGAAGCAAATAAATTTGTTCAGCTGGTATGTCTAGCCATGAACCATTGGGCCTCAGTAGGTCTTGTGATTGGTCCCACCATACCTTGTGATTGGTGGTGTTCACCAATCACAACACTGCTGGTGACGATGGTCGTAGTGCTATGCTATTTCATGCAGAGGCAGTATGTAAGACAACCACTTTTGTACTAGATTAGAGTTTGACCTATTGTTTGTGACCAAACTATGTATTTTAATGCTGCAGTATGGCTTGTCAGACAAGGAGGATGCCTCAATTGCCTCCCAAAGTTGCCTTTTGGGGGTGTACTGACACTCACCCTTAAAGGATCTTCTTTACTACCTTCAAAAGGATGTCCCAAAGGTTGTCTATCGTATTGAGATCAGGGTATGTTTTTTCTCCCTTTATATACAGTATATATACATATATTTAACAGCCAAAGATTCAGTGGTAATTTTTGTGGCATGAGATGGGGCATTGTCTTGCTTGGAAATGGTTCTTCCTTTTACACCATGACAGAAAATGGTCACTTAGAAACTGAACGTATTTTGCAGAGGTAATTTTGAATCATTTGAATAATTGAGGTTATTTTCTGGGTGCCCATCATGTTCCAACAAGGCCGTGTCCTCTGCAAATAATAGGGGGTGAGATGTAAGCCCCTTTTAGAGTGCCTGATGGTATAAAAAAAAAAAATGGACTCTGAAGTTTCTGACCATTTCCTAAATCTTGACTGCTACTATATGGGTACAAATGGGGTGGTTACCATCATACCAATACCTCAATCCAATCCTCAAAAGGAAGATCTTTTGAGGGTAAGTGGCTGTACACTGACAAGTTTGTGAGGCAGTTACAGTCAGAAATTAAAATTATTCTCAAAAATTGTTGAGATCTCAAATATCAAAGAGGGACTTCATTTGTAAAAGTATTTTTTTCTTCCTTTTTTTGCTTTTAGTAAAATGATCTCCAGTGCCATATAAAACTATGTTCAAACCAAAAGCTACCACTACGGTAGCAGCTGCTAAAATTCCTGAGTTCGCTCAAGTTGCTCATGTTTATCATGCCCTTTAATTGTTCATTTACAGCTGTGTGACTGATTTACAGCTGAAGCGCATCAGAGCTCATTTTATAATATATACTTTTTTGTATAGTTTTTTTTTTAGTTGCTTTAGTCACTTTGGTTATCTTTTCTTTTCAGATACATATTACTACGTAGCCTAATGTACTTTTTTCACAATTAAAAAGGGGAATTCACTATCCACAGACTATTATGAATAATAATTTGGAACACAGTTTTTAATAGTAGGCAGAGTACCATATTTATTTTTTCCATTGGCGAAATATCAGTTTGCCGTCATCAGTTCAATGTTGGTCTGCTTTGTTTGAACTTACTTAAATTTCCTCCTCTTTCATTATTATTCATCCAACGTAATCTAGTTTTGCCACTTGAGAAAGCACAAAGCCATTACCTGACAATACCTATCCCCACAATGCCAGGCAGGACATTTCCAAATTTTTTAATATTTTTAATTGACTGATATTTTAACATTTCATCCAAATCATAGAGATTTATATCAGTGGATTTGGGTATAACTGACAGGTCAAGTAATGGTCAGTTAATGTGGTTATTTCTGCTCCATCACGTCAACACAGACACAGGCACAGACCTGTTGTCCCTCCTGGGCTGGTCAGGCCTAGCGGGGGATGGGGCATCTCCATGCTCTTATGCAGGGTAGCCACAGCGATGAGCTTCCTCTTATGTATGCAGAGCTTTGTGACGTCCTCATCGGCCTTCACATCCTCTGCCGTCCTCTGCTTCACGGCAGCCCCAGGGTCAAAGTTGAACACCTGGACACACAACAGTTATCGGAAAAAAAACGTGTTAAGCCAAACCAAAGGTACATAGTATAACTCTATCTGGGTTTTAGACAGATTGCCAGTCAAATTTGTTGGAAGCCATTATTTTATGATAAAGCCACAACATTATTTCTGATTTCGACTATAGCCATTTACAATTCGGTTTTCGATGCTCTATGCAATTAAACTAATGAACTGTTAGCGATGCAAACCAGTGGAAATACAGTACAGACCAAAAGTTTGGACACACCCCCTCATTCAATGCGATTCATTCATTTCCAGGACAATTTATATTGTAGATTCTCACTAAAGGCATCCGAATTATGAATGAACACATATGAAATTATGTGCTTAACAAAAAAAGTGTGAGATTATGACAAATTTTTGGACCTGAACCCGATCAAGATGGTTTGGGGTGAGCTGGACCGCAGAGTGAAGGCAAAAGAGCCGACAAGTTCTTAGCATCTCTGGGAATGAATAACTCTTCAAGACAGTTGGAAAACCATTTCAGGTGACTACCTCTTGAAGCTCATCCAAAAAAATAAAAAGAGGACAAAGCAGTTATCAAAACGAAAAAAGGATACTTCGGTGAAACAAGAATATAAAACATGTTTTCAGTCATCTCACACTTTTTTTTTATTAAGTACATAATGCCATGTGTTCATTCATAAGTTTGTTTATTTTGTAGATTGTCACTGAAGGCAACAGTCATGAAAATAAAGTAAATAATTTAATGGGAAAGTGTCTCCAAACTTTTGGTCTGTACTGTACATACAGTTAATGTGTCACAATTAATATAAGCTATTAAACACATTTTGTCACAATTTTAAGAGTGTGTTATAAAGCCACACTAAAAGCAAACGACAGCGCTCTTTTACCTTAGGGAGGATGAGGGGACACTCCAAACCACACTTACAGGTCCCATCAGTTAGCAGGTAGGACTTAACCTGCTCCAGGCTAGACAGCATAGAACCACTGGGACTGAGAGGGAACACACACACACACACACACACACACACACACACACACACACACACACACACACACACACACACACAACACACACACAGAGAGAGAGAGAAAGAGAGAGAGACTGTTAAGACAACGGTAAACCATAAGCACTGCAAGTATGTTAACCTCCACAGTCCACACATTAGTTCCAGCAAGACATCCGGCTCTGGGGTACCTTATATAAATGACCCCGGTGGGATCCACCTTGCGCTTCCAGCCAATGGGCACCTGAGCCAGGCTTGGCTGCCCCTCGGAGTCCCCTCCCTCGCACTCCTTCCCTCCATTCATTGTTCTGGGGATTTAGCAAATGACTCCTCTGGAGAGATCACACGTCCTTCTGTGTCCTCGGACGACTTATCATCTTTGTCTTCGTTGGGAAGAGGCGGTGGCAGCAGCAATGGCAAAAAAGGGATTGAAGTGGGGAGGCTCAGGCGACCTCGAAAAACAACCTTTGCTTTCTCTCCTCTTGACGAAACAAACAAAAAAATATGTAGTGTTGTCAACGTCAGGACAACACACAGGTGTGGTGAGGTGAAGGGGGGATGTGGGGAGGTGGGGGGTGGGGAGGGTTTGAGGCCAGACTCACGGGCGAAGCTGTCCGCCCTGCTGCCACTGTTTCATGGCTTCGTTGAGTGCTGGTAACTGATTCGGGCGTCCACAGCCATGTAGGCTGAAGCAGTTCCTCACACAAATACCACACAAAGAAAACGCTTCATAGAGGGTACCACACAAACACAGGGAGACCGTTCATCCAAGTACATAGTTAAGGCCGAAAGGCCATTCAGGTTGGTTTGGGGGAGTAGGGAGCGGAGTGAGAGGATGGGGTGACTTGGGGTGGGTTCAGGAATGGGGGTGGGGGGGGGGGGGGTTCAGGGATGGGGGGGGTTGGGGGTGAGGGGTGGGATGACTGTCCTCAGCACTCCCAGCCACTGGTCAGACAACAGAGTGCTTAATCATCATATTGTTTTTTTTTTTTTTTTTTAACCCAAGCTGGTTGAAGTGGATTCTCCAAGGGAACCCATTGAGGGTGGGGGTCAACGCTGTGCAGTGCCGTATGTTGGCTTTTCCTGGGTTGTCCTCATGCTCCCTGAGAGACAAAGAAAAAAAAATTATGGCAACAGGTCAGCAGAGATCAAATCGAGATTTGGTGAAAGACATAAACCTTTTTAGGCCTGAGATTGACCACATCTTGCAAAATGAGCAGTTTCATGAGCATAAATTCCTCCACTAAAACAGAAAAGAAAAAACTTAGACATCATGGCTATGATTAGATAGGGAATGCATGATCTAGAGGAGCCTTTAAAATGGTGCTTTTTCTTTAAGTCATCAGGCAGAGACAGCCAAAGTGAAATGAAGGCAGTAAGGGGCTTTAAGACGGAGAGAAAGGAGTACAGATGGTGAAGGAGGGCAAAGGAGGAGAGCAAGCAAAAGAAAAAGAAAATGAGAGAACGAGAGAGCAAATGAACAAGAGATGCAAGAGGCAAACTGAGAGGGAGGGAAGGGAAGGAGAGAGAGAGAGAGAGAGAGAGAGAGATGGAGAAAGAGATGCACTGGCTGCACCCTGGCTGATATTATATTACATACATTCTCTCACAGTGGATGAATCATGCTCTTGCCGTGCATTTCCTGTTGTGGATGACTAATACCGACCGGGGGGAGCAGCAAAGAACCCAGCCATACAAGCTCCACTCTACACTCTTTCAAAACAGACAAGAGCGCAGGATACATTTTGTGGCATTCTCCTGAGCGGAGATTATTTTGCTCAACCCTTTTTTGGGTTCAGTTTCTGCATTTCCTCAAGTGCCAAAATGAAAAAAAAAATGTTTGATCATGTGTGTGTGTGTGTGTGCGTGCGTGCGTGTGTGTGTGTGTGTGTGTGTGTGTGGGGGGGGGGGTCTGCTCATACAGTAGGGCGCGTGGGGGTGACGATAAATTAAATCATGTGCGTGAAGTTCAGACCTCAATATGGTTCCGCATGGCAGAGAGTTCAAGGCAGAAGGGCAGAATTTTGCTTAGTGGCTTCTAGGAAAAGGCAACAGAGGAAGGGAAGCAAACGAAAGGAAAGGAAAAACGATGGAAAAAAATGGAGCAGTGAGTCTTAGGCTACAAGGAGGAGACTATCTCAGGGGAGGTCTGTAGTACATACTGCAGCCCTTCCACATAATCGCCGCTGTGCCATGCACACCATTGCTACCCTGAACAATATTCAAAATCTAATCCTCAAGCCAGATTAACACTTTTGCCTCTTCTTGTAAAGAACGTCCACCAGACACATCTATGGCTATGCACGCCCTAGGTCAATGGCTTTGTATGCAGTTGCACCCAACACAATATGGTAATGCAGCTTGATTACAACAATCGCCCTCATAGTGGTTTTAGATGATATAACTGCTAACTCGAGTTTTCATCGCCCTTGACCTTGTTTCTTTCGTAACTGTTCAAAACCCAAATTGTACAGTAACTGAGATCATTACAGTAATTTCCCGCATATAAGCCACATTTTGTATAAGCCGCAGGACAGTGTTTTATGCAAGTTAAAAAAAAAAAAAAAAATCCCCCCGTTTTAACCTCACGGTGGAAGAAACTTTGCAAAATCAATGTATAAGCCACAGCTAATAGTCGGGAAATTACGGTATATGATTTTCCACACAACAGTGTAGGCCTACACTAAAATGCTCAGGATAGATGAACGCTTTTCTTAAAAGGCAGGGTTAGCTACTAGAGATGGTAGTTGATACGACATAAAATGTATAGTCTGACCATTATCGATAGACCCTGGGGTATGACCGCTACAACCATTTAGAGCAATGAACAAGACGATTCAAACAACGCTAACGCTGCTTTTTCATGCCAGCGGAGCGGAGCGGTGCTCTGTGTTCAATGCATCCCAATTAGTAACGGTCAAACGTGACGTAGAGCAGCGAGATGAGCGGAGCCAGCGGCAAAAGTTGAGCAGTGTTCAATATTATGCAAATGAAGGAGCGGTATCGCGGGCGGTAGCCAATCAGAATGCTTGTTTTTACTTCTCACGGTTGGAAAATTCGATGACCGTGGAGCTGTTTGATTGTAACTTGTCAAAAACAGAATAACTGTAAGGACTTCATATAAGGTTATTGTTGTTGCTGGAATGGTAAACATTTAGTTGTGAGCTTGATTTCAAGAAATCAGTGTTGTAATAGCAAGCTAAGTACCTAAGTTAGCTTGCTAGTTCAGTCAATCACACCGTTCCCACAAATCGACACGCCTACTAGAAGCGGGGACAGCGGCTCCGCTCTGCTTGCATGAAAAAACAGCGTAAGCCCAACCAATGACTCCCTGTCTATATAGAGCGTTGTGATTGGCTAAACACCATCGATGTCTGAATATATGGCTCATGGCTAGACGTAGCCTACTCGCTGAGCAAATCAATTTACTACCGTTAGGATACGTTTAGAGTTCTAGGCAAAGATGAACCTGCTAACCAATCTGAATTCACTCAACAGGGCCATCTCAGAATCACCAAGAACCTATCAACCAACCACTATGGCTTATTTGACATACAGCAAGCTATATACAGTATGGTGGCTGACAAATTAGGCCTAAGGCATTTAGCACAATTGATGATGGTGTCAATGTGAAAATACACATTGTTATTCTTGTACAATTGTTGTTGTCAGTTACTGTTGTTGTAGTCTACTTCTGAAAAGACTTTTACATGATGGCAAATTTACATTTTCATAGAGATTAGCCTGATGTTGCTTGAAATGTGAACGGAGTTATTCCCAGACCCAAGTGTGATTTGAGAAGCGATCCGGTTTAGCCAAGCCAAGCTACACACACAACACAGGAACAGCAGATTGTGACATGAGATTTGCTGAATGCTTCAAAAGGGTAGGCTTTTAAACCACAATCACTAGTAATATCTACAGAGATAGGCCAATGCCTCAGTATTAGTTTTTGTTTCCATGCCATACAGTAGGCTACACTACCGGCAAAAGGAAACATGGAAGGAATAAAAAAAACATCCCTCGTCCTGATTTGTAGCACACAAGTGATTTATGAGGTACACTGTGATCCCCTTCTGATGGGCCGTTATGACATTTTTCATGTTGCTTGCATCATCTTCTAGAGAACACTGAATTGCATGTAACCCAGACTCCAACAGACACATAACCACAAAACCACACAGATTTTGTGACACACGAGGATAAGGTTGGTAAAATGGTCACCTGGAAACACACTCTCAATGACTTCAACATGACACTAATAACTGACCATCCAGTGACCACCTGGTAACGGTAAACATCACCACATAGCCTCCTGTACAATCTTTCTTCAGACAATCTAAAGATCGTTTGCAGTTCTAAACATAAAACCAAGTGTCTCCAATGGCCATGATGGCACCAGAGCACAGTCTGACAAGCTTAAACCATTTCACAAGTTCACACTGTTAACACTGCTACACTACACTATATGTTCAGAAATGTGGATGTGGAAGAGGCTGAATATGGTTGGAATGCTCCTAGCTTCTAACTCTGAGGGGTGTTAAGATATTTCATTCACTTGCTGGCTCTGCTGTGGCAAATTGCTGGCAGACAATGAGGCGCACATTAGTAGTCCAACCAGGTAGGGGTGGTCACACTAGGGTCAGACAGAAAAGATGCTTGGAAACTTTCTCTGGAATTTGCTCAGTTGTTGCCTTCAGAGGACAAGCCGAACTGCGAGGGTATGCCTCAACTTGGGCCCAATGATCAGACCTACTTTAGAGAGAGGAGGCTACCAATTTGCACGCCATGTTGTTTTGAAATTTTTGTCTGCATTAATATTGTAGTTTAAAAGTAAAGATGCAGCAAATTATCAGAATTGACATACTGACAAAATGGAGAATTTTGCAGATAGGCGACACTCTAGTATCTTGGTTGTCAGACTCATGACACTGGTGTAGCCTAGTTATTAGCATTGTCTTCTATAAGCTGAACCAGGGGAAGAGAGGCTATAATTGTCCTTGTGGCTTCAGGTTTCACAATTCTGTTTCTGGGTCCTAATTTTAATGCTGAACAAAGTCCAACGTCTAAAGTCAAACTAAAGATTGTATTATCAAGCAAAATCTAGGTTGAGACAAAACAACAAGTCGCCAATGTTCTAGCTAAACAACTATAGTAAAGTAGGCAATAATGGTTATGGGGCGTCTTAAACATTAAGGCAGTCTATGATCTTTCCAATGTAAAATATCCATCAGAGTTGAGAAATTCCTGACCTCTTATTTGAAAAAGGTAAGGGAGTGGCTTGCAACTCAAATTCATAGGCCTACCTCCTATAGCTGGACGCACGGCAAGTTCACCCATCACAAGTTTGAAGTCGGAATTGAACTACAGTGTGACCTCAGACTTCAGAGTTATAACAGAACTCAAAACACAGTGGTGACTGGAGGTAGGCAGCATTTTTGTGGCTCATTTAACAAGGTTCCAACACCACCACAAGAACACATGACTACAGCTGAAAATGTACCCTACATTTTCACTGAAATGCATTGAATAAACACCATTGCTACATAAATAACCAACCCAATGGATTTATTTCACTATACTGTAATAATCAATAAAAGTGATAGAGGCTGAAACCGAACCACATTTGGATTGGCAAGAGAAATGGGCTAGGATATGGCAACGCTGTATGCTTGTCCGTGAGGTAATCAGGTGTGCCTGAGGTGCAATGTCTGAGCTAGATGATGACCGGGGTCGGAAGTGA
The DNA here is from genome assembly GCA_027497455.2 of Sardinella longiceps. Classification (NCBI taxonomy): domain Eukaryota; kingdom Metazoa; phylum Chordata; class Actinopteri; order Clupeiformes; family Clupeidae; genus Sardinella; species Sardinella longiceps. The sequence goes on from JAODXP020000031.1 coordinate 23,943,854, forward strand.
GGCCTTGTGCGCCTGAGGGCAGATGCATGTCAGTGTCTCATCTCAGCCAGGGATGCTGACTCACCACCAGACCAACTACAGCTGACTGCAGAGTGCACAGGAAGGTGTGTGTGTGTGTGTGTGTGTGTGTGTGTGTGTGTGTGTGTGTGTGTGTGTGCGTGCGTGCGTGTGTGTCGCGGTCTCTAGGTTTGTGGGTGGGAGGGTGGTTAGCGAAAGTGCTGAAAAGTGGTGAAGGTTATGTCCTCAGATTAAACATGCTCGTATGCACCGAGATTACCTGCAGGGTTATATTTCTCTCCCTTTCTGACCATTTCAACACAGAATATGAAAAAGTAGATTAAGGATAGGTCCAAGAGAACACAAACCAACCACTAGGCCAAGCCTTCCATGAAGGCTTAACTAGCTTAAAACCAACATGCATGTGCTGGGTGGACAGACTATGACCTGTACAGACACTCAGGCAAAGAGGGATAGGCAGATGCCCTTTTCAAATTGTGCACATTATCTTAAACAAGACAGAACAGGACAACGTCACAGATTTCCAGAAATCTTAAAATGTGTGAATTGGCACACCTAGATAACATATGAACTTCAAAGCATTCTACATTTAAAACTACTGCTTCTTTTTCAGCCTCTCTACTGCTAGGAGCCTAATAAGACAGACGACTATGAACTGGCTATTATTACCAGTAGAATGAAGTTAGAAAACCTTATGCAATATGGCCCAACCTATTAGGCTACAAATACAATTATTCGGTAGCCTAGATTCTAGGCCTAGGCTATTTCTGAAATACTAAAGAAAAAAAATAATAGCACAAAATATTTTAAAATAGTCCCATCTAGACAGCCTAGATAGGACAACTGGCAATGCTTTGCACCGGCCTAACTAGGCCTACATCCCCCTCTGCCTAACTTACAAAATATTAGCCTAACATGCCCTGCACCATGAAGCCAAGCAATGGTGGCTCAATGACAGATAATTCTAAAAGATGGTACAAATATCAATGTGTGCAATTTGGATATCCGACAAGGCCAGTGGAAAAGGTGGTCGGTTTCCAAGTTGGATTTTAAATTATCAACTCTTTGGTAAAACATGTAATATAGCCTAAACAAATTCAATCTATGGTGAATATGGATTAGGTACAACAAAGGGCTTTTGGCAAACCAAAGTCAGTAATGTCCCCTAAACACACACACACACACACACACACACACACACACACACACACACACAAAAGGGCAAAGAGAGAGAGAGAGAGAGAGAGAGAAAAACCTACTCATGGAGTGTCACAAAGTAAATTTCATCCCCCACTGTAAACTATACTGACCAATGGTTAAAATGTCTCTATTCTGATAGAAATGATACAAATGTCAGTTAAAAGAAACATGGTACACAAATGTCAGGCAAACACAATTAATCTGAAGGGGTTTTCGAACCAGTGGCAGTGGTTTGAGCATGGGATGGATGATCAAAAATAGTGTTCTCAACACATTTGTGTGTAACTGTTGCTTCTGCAGTGGTTGAGGGTCAAGGGGGTCATCACCAGTCAAAACATCGGATACAGGTTATACATGAATTTAGCCTTCTTGCAGGTCCATTTGATAGTAAGAGGGGATACTGGATTTCAGATAAGATAAAATCAATAACATTAAACTACAAGAAGCAATATTGTATTGTGGCAGTAAGACAGTAGTCATCACTGAAATGCACCTATGTCAAATCGCCAAAGCCATGAGTCACACCATTATCGTTAGATTTCAAAAACGTTCATAAACTACCGTTTAGCTTAACGCAGCAACTCTATTTCCCCATTTTGAGAAGAAAAAAAACACACACTCACAAACCATTTTCGACCCCCTGTATATAACTTCACTAAAACAGGACCAGCTCTTACTCTATGTTACAACCAATAATATCCTGTCAAAAACTAACAATCTCAGCTGGTACTAGAGGCGTTTAAATCAACCAGCTAACAAGCTTTGTGAGCAATGACTACAAGAGTTAACTGCGTTTGCATAGGAGCTTGCAAACAAGCTAGCCTCTCTCTCACCCATCATCGACAGTCACCTAGCACAGAGCTACCAACCATGGCTACCATTTGTTAAAACGTCTTTGGTAACATATTATCGTTATAAATAATATCTATGACTCCAAGTAAAGTCCCAAATTATAACATAAGGTACTTCAGAATAACCTAACACCTTTGCCAAGACAACGACATCACATTACTTGGTATAATTGACAAACTACATGGCCAACTCAGACTGATTTCGTGGTAGCTACAAGACTTAGCTCGTGGGAACTGATCAGTAGACGGTAGGTAACGTTAGCGTAGCTAGCCAACAACCTGGGTAGCCGATAAATCTAAATCGTCAGCTAGCTCATAAGCTTGTGGTATATGGCAGCTAGCTAATATTTTCTAGCTCAAGTCAAATATGACTATTGCTGTAACGCACACAGTTGAACTCAACGGAACAGTGGCCATTTCGCAATATTTTTCGAGACAATAACCAAAAAGTATTGGCAGACTGAACATCATAAAACGACAGCGCCGCCGCCGCCACCAACCTAAGGTTCAACCATAACGTTACAACAAACAGCAATGGAGTACTAGCATAACGTTATTAGCTTAATGGTACCAGATAGCTTAGCTAACAAGCTAGCTGTCGTTCGGAGGCTAACAAGCTAGCTTGGTGGCCTGACCCAGCAGTGGGAGCAAGAGAAAAAAAAACAACAGGAGTGAAAAACAAAACAAAACAAATAAAAATAAACAATAATTATTACATTTTATACATACCTTAAGGATTTCTTAGTTGCGTGCGATGATAAAACATGATCCGAAAAACAACTAAGTTTGCCTTCTCGCTAGCTTTATTTGAACCGAGAGCCCTGTCCACTGAAATGTCTCCAACCAGGGCCAAGGCAGAAACACAGGGAAAGGGTAGCTAACGTTAGCAAAGGGTAGTGTTGCTGAGAGAGACAGCGAAAGGAGAGGCTTTAGGATTCCTCCTCCTATTTTCATGTCCTAACAGCCTTTACCCTCATCTTTCCTGTGTCCAATAAGTTCCCGGACGACTAATTATGTTGTAACAGTTCGTTTAAGCTTGTTAAAAATCGGTTCTGTCCCTTTAAAAATAAAAATAAAAAGCTTCCCCATCAACTGCCTTTGCTGGTTCTTTCTGAGCCTGGGATAGAAAGATGGAGCTCTGAACTGCGCTTGCGCGGCTGCAAAAACCTGGAGAAGACGGGTTGTTCCAGCATGCACTTGGAGATGACAGGACACAAAGATCAGAGATGATAAAGTTTCAAGAACTTCTGTAGACTACACATCTGTGGCCTGTCATGGTCAGTGTTTTGAGACCAATGGCATAAAGATCTAGGCCTATATGATGTGTTACATCAGTGCAATTCTCCCTGCCTATAACTATGAACCACACTTTAGGCAAAGACCTCTAATAATAATAAAACTCTACCACTATAACTGCTCAGTTTTAAGCAGACACTTTCTAATGCTTCTTTTACTGTTTTGCAGAAGGTGAGATGACCACCATGGCTGATAGCCTAATTAGCAAAAGAAGCAATATAATCAGTAGGGCTGTAATGATACACCCAACTCGTGACCCAACACACCCGTGATACAACTTGTATCACGATTTTTGACCTACGGTTCGATACACCCCACGATTTTTTAAATATATCTTTTTGATAATTGTTTATGGCTAGAATAGATTTCAAGAGGCTACTAAAATATATTTTTTTAAGTTTAAAAACAATAATGATATTGATTTGAAGCTTGGAAGCACCATCACATCATATCATGTGGTTGCTTTGTGGACGGAAGGGTTACAGAACTTTGAAAGGGCGTATCACGATACTACCTTCATCACGATACAGTATCGTGACTGCGTATCAGGCTTTCTCGATTCAATACAATATCGTTACAGCCCTAATAATCAGATAGGCCTAGTTATCATCTGAATGTTGAGAACATTAATTAAGTTATTATACAAAAGCCTAAAGTCTTAACTGAGGACGTAGCCTATGTCTGTTAGAGAGACAAGGGCTGAAGTGCATTTTGATTGAAAGATTGTTACTTATTAGGCATTGTGTCATCCATCTGTGTCAATAAATGTGCTGTAAATAGGCAAAATCAGTACAAAAAGAAGCCTGAGAGCACAACCTTGCCAGTCTCTGTAAAATTGTGTAAGTATAAATTAGTCAGTCTCGTATAGGTGAAATGTCACTAACAGCCTTTTGGCTCTCAGCCCTTGACTTAACCATTACTTGGATGATATTCCTCAATTCTGCAGTAACCCTGGGAGGCCTTTCTCCTTGTTAGTTCCTAAAAACTGCTGGATGGATAAAGCTTTTCAGATAAAATAATCAGAATATATTCCAAATTATCTCAATAAACCATTGACAAAATTAGGACTATTCTACTTCAAAGACAATAGGGGAAGCAAATTAAAATGTGTGTTTCTGTCACTGAGATGCCATATGACCTCACAAAAGTTCAGTTCTTCATATTTTAATAGGCTACTGGGTTGGCCTAATACAGCACTCATCCAGGGAGATTCTGGATTAAGTGTAAGGAATATATTATACCTATTATATGGATTAATTAGGTGTAGGCCTATTTAAGAAATGTCAGGGACAGCTACAGTAGGCTACCGTACATGCAGCTTCACAGTAGACAACAGGTTCACAGCCTCGTTTTGACACAACCCTGACAACCCCGGATGTGCTCCAGACAGTCCATCTCGATTTTACAGTCTCTCTATTCTGGTTCTGAAAACTTCCTTGTGGCAACATTTTGGGTTGAAAGTTCACAAATGGCGCGGAAATCATAGAGTGGAGTTTTAATGGTGCATTTGTCCATTCCAGTTCATTTTCCTGTCTTGTATTTCGTTCACGATTTAGACGCAGACTCCTGTAAGTATGCTTGCTAACAAGCTAATCAAACGAACCAGCTTCATTTGCTCATTTCGGTTTGCCAACTCAATGGATCTCTGGATATGATGGAAATGTGTATACGGTATTCAGAATCCTCATAGTTTTTAGAGTAGCCTACTGCTGTCAGACTACAAGGTAAACGTTACTTGTAGTTATGGCTGCTCACAGAAATGCATCAGCTGTGTTAGCAGTAACTTCGGGGTTCTTTGTCGCAGTGTGACAGCATGTCGATGGTGTCAAGGTGGCACAGCAGCATAGGCTACATCAACACTGTGGCTAATTCTGTTTTCTTCCCATTTTGACCAGGAGGCCAACGGTGCCATGAGCAAAAGAAAGTCAAGAGAGAGCCACATGGCAGTAGGGCAATGTGTTTCACAGGTATGTGATACATTATCGACTGAGATGCATCAAATAATAAGAAAAGATGAATTCTTGGTCACGTATTTTGTGTGTGTGTGTGTGTGTGTGTGTGTGTGTGTGTGTGTCTCCATCTGTAGGCGCAAAAAATTCTGAGGCAGAGATATTGCCACCATGAGATCAGTACCCCACCCGTGGGTCTTGAATCTCAGCACAAGTAAGTATGATGGACACCTTGCTCGCCTGTTCATTTTCTATAATTTACCGGTGGATCTTTATGGCTATTGATGATGATGGACATTCAGCTCCTGCAATGGTTGAGATCTTCCATATTAGGCCAAACTGTTGGAAGTTGATAAATAACAAAACGTAGTTTCAAACATACAGTAGTCTATGTGATTGTTAACGTTTACGCTGCCTTAACCTTTCCTGTCTGTTTGGGTCCTTGTACTGTTTGCCTTCTGCCTACCCTGTCCCCCCTCCCAAACCTCCCAACATGAGCACCTGTCCTTGTCACTGAGCTGTGAGTCCGGGGTGGCGTGGCATTTGGGGGGTGGAGCGGGGTGGGTTGGCTGAGGAAGGCTAGAGTTACAGAACTTGTGGTCTTCTGCTGCTATTGCTTTCAGGCACTTGTTGGAGTTGCTGAGGAGAACGGCTGTTCATGGCGAGAGTAACTCTGTACTCATCGTGGGACCCAGGGGATCGGGCAAGACAATGGTATGAAAGAGGCGCTCTGTTTTCGTGTTTGTGTGCGCTCGCCTTTACTCCCACCCCACCCAGGTGGCACTCTCAGCCACATGGCTACTGTAGAAGACACACACCCCTGTTACCCCACAGGTGTACACACACACACACACACACACACACACACACACACACACACACACACACACACACACACACAAGAAGTCTTTAGAATGGCTCTTCTCATGTAGTGTAGGGCTCTCAGTCTGCCAACTGTTGCATGAGTGACACTATGTCCCCTGGCAGTACGTTGGGAAAGCTCAGCGGAGCAATCCTGGAAGTGTTCTAAAACAACTGTAACAGACCCATGTCGCCCTCTCCAGAAACCGGAGCATTGCTTTATTGTCGTGTGTTAAGTGTATCTCTATTTGGTTGGAATTATGTTGTGGTGACTCTGTGTTCTGGGGAGTATTCCTAGTAGGCGTTTAGGTGATAATTGGCTAATGGAGTAGACTGCAGGTTTTGTTTAAAATAACAAGGATGTCAGGATCTATCTATCTTATGAGGCTTACCAATACTGTAGAGTTAACTTACCCAGGTTTGCCACTTACAGTACTTACCTTTGTGGAGTGCTCCGCTGTTGTTGAACCTGCTGTAGCATGTCAATATCCATGACACAAGACCTCAGAAAACAACAGCAATGACTGCAATGAAAGGAACAGGTGATATAAAACAGAAATTCAGGGATTAACAATATACAGTGTTGTAGTTTAAATGTGGTGATTCAGATGGGTCACATTCCTGTAATATCAAGTGAATCAGTCATTACAGTGTCATTACATGGGGGAAATGCTGTTGTATTGCTATTGTTATATTATTAAACAGAGGTTTATTAAGAGCGCATGTGTCCTCACCTAAACCTAATGTTGACAAATCCAATTATATTTCATTTTCACTTCTTTGTGATTTTTAAAAGATAGTAAATATAGGCTTTATGTTCGCTGTTCCTGTGCCAAGTTGGAGAGATTGCTCAAGGGTATGTCTGTCTGTGTCTGCTTTGTCTCCTCAGTTGCTGAACTACGTCCTGAAGGAGCTGCTGCAGGAAAAAGATGTCAAGAGTGACATGATGTTGGTTAATTTGAATGGTAAGCTTTGGAGTGTCTTGTCTTCAGCACAAATCTTGTTTCGAGTTACACTAATAAAAGTTTTCACATATACTTTCTAATATACAGTATATATACACATCCAATTCCGAAAAAAGTAACTTGGTAAAACGACAAAAACAGAATACTTTTACAAAGTATTATCAAAAGAAGCAGCCATACATCTGATGGGAAATAGAGCAAAGACAACATATCTACTGGGCAAAAAGTATTGTTTTTTTAGGGAGTATTATACTCTTGTGAAAATTGGTACTTGCAACATAAAGTATTAAATTACCAAGATTGCCTGTACAGTATATAGGAATAAATTCTCTAATGGGAACCATTGTATAGGTTAATAGAGCTCATAAAATGGCTATTGACTATTTACATATTTTGACACTCCAACCATGATGGCTGGTGAAATCTTGACTATACAAGAATACTTGATATTTGGGCCTCATCCAAAGATTTAAAAGTCTAATATGGGCCCTATCTGACTTGGAAAACTCTCCTTTGGTTACACAAGTGAAAATTGGTCATCGTTTTGGGAAATCATGGAATCTTGCATCCTGCAGACTGCAGAGGAGATGCCTTTATTCTTATTCAAATTTTCCTGCATTTTATTGACATTGTTCTAGCTGTTTGATGTTGCTGGCCTCAAGTTTAAATTTAACATTTCAATATTCCATACAATTATTCAAAACTAATCCAGTTTCATTAGCTGATATGTTTTTCTTTGACAATTCTCAAACAGAATTATACCATAGCATTTATTTTTTTATGTACAGTTTACGCAATGATCAAACTTTTTTTTGGAATGGGTTGTATATACAGTGCATACATTATGCAAATGTTGTAACACAGTATTCAGAGGTGTTTATTTTGTGGACTGGTACTGCTATGTGTCTACAGGCTTGCTACAGACCGATGATAGGATTGCTCTTAAAGAGATCACCAGGCAGCTCAACTTGGAGAATGTTGTTGGTGACAAAGTCTTTGTAAGTTATTCCCACAAGTCAGTCTGTGAGTTGAAATCTAATGGACTTAGCTATCACCCTTCAGCTACCCCAAATGGTAGGAGTGAAAACGTGCACTTGCAAACCAAAGGCTGTGAACAGCAAAAGTGGACCGTGTCTCCAGTACACATCCTTTAGTTTACTAAGATAAGGATGCTGAAACAGAGGGTCTGTAAGACATTTAAACATGGTAGCTGCTCTGCCATGCCCTCGACTTTGGAATGCAATTCCTTTCTAATTGGTGTATTTACCTGCAGTCTGTTTTTATTTTTCAATTCTTTCAATTATTTATTCTACTGTGTGGTACGGTGTTACTGTATGCTATAATTACTTGCTTTTGTGTTAATATTTCAGGGCAGTTTCGCTGAGAACCTTGCATTCCTTTTGGAAGCGCTAAAGAAAGGTGAACCCTCATGACATGAAAAACCTTTCCCTATACATGTTTATGTGTACCTGTATGTTTTATTACCATGTGTGTTGACCTCTGTTTCTCTGTTGTAGGTGACCGGAGCAGCAGTCGTCCGGTGATTTTCGTGCTGGATGAGTTTGACCTCTTTGCTCATCACAAGAATCAGACGCTTCTGTATAACCTCTTGGACGTGTCGCAGTCGGCCCAGGCTCCCATTGCCGTGGTGGGCCTCACCTGTAGACTGGTGTGTCTCCTTTACCAATGAACGCTTTGAATGGTCGTAATTGGTCAAATCTCACAATGGTCAAAAACATATGATGTGGTATGACTATTAATACAGCCTTGTGAAAAAAATGGGTGTAACAGGAGTCTTCACTTGTCATGGATGATGATATTGTGAAGTTTGAACTCTTGTATCTTAATTTTCCCCCTTTCTGTCTTTCTTTCTTTCTTTCTCTCTCTCTCTCTCTCTCTCTCTGTTGCTCTCCCCTTTTCCCCTTGTGTATGTTGACTGTTGCCTTGTGTCTCTCTCTGTGTGTGCAGGATGTGCTGGAGTTGCTTGAGAAGCGCGTGAAGTCCCGTTTCTCGCACCGTCAGATTCACCTGCTGAGCTCCATGGGGTTCAAACAGTACCTGGACATGGTGAACTCCCAACTCAGCCTCCCCTCCGACTTCCCCGACAACAAGTTCTTGGATGAGTGGAACACCAGTGTTACGGTGAGACCACTGACCAAGTCAGATCTGACATGTTGTAGACACGATGTCAGTAATATTCCATTTTTTTGGGTTCCATCAGAATCTACGGAACAAAATTGTGAATAATTATTGAAGGACCACAACCAGACTGACAAAACCTATTTTCTTGTGTTTCTATAATCTTTACTAGAAACTGTGTGAAGACAAATCAGTGGAGGACATTCTAAGGAAACATTTCAATAGCAGCAAGGATTTGCGTTCACTGCACTTGCTGCTGGTAAGGCCGACATCTTTCTTTTGTCATAAACACTTTTGGTTGAGTTTGTGTTCATGTACCTCCATTTCTTTGTGTTTGTATGGTTAAAGATGATTTAACATGGTGTCTGATGGGGGTTACAACAGACCTGCAAACAGCAGTAGAGAGTGGAGAAGCAACCATATTGACATAATATATTCAGATCCATATTATCCACATATTGAACAAACCAGAACCAAAAGCTTTCCATGAAATTGCATCATATAGCACCTTTAATGATTTGTTCCAGTATTTTACACTTTCATTTGTCTGTCTCATTTCCAAGTGTCTGCATCTCGCTTTCTATTTCCTTCTATGGTGGAGCTGCTTTTTACTGACCTTTCACCTGTAATTGGCCTATATTATTTTCATTGTCAAGGATGTAATACATTTGCATGTTTGTGTGTATGTGTAAATGTTTGTTTGTGTGGATGTTTTTGTGTATGTGTGTGTGGTATGTGCGTGTGTGGTCTTGCACCGCAGCTGCTGGCACTGGGTCGTGTGACGGTATCGAACCCTGTCATCAGACCGGTGGACCTGCTGGAAGCTGGCCGCTGGAGCTGCATGGACTCCAAGGCAAACATTCTCCACGGTGAGGCCTGCCACAATCACCAAGCAGTGCTACAACAGCACAGTGCACTTTGAAAACATGCGAAAAGAAGGATTGTTGAAAAAATCAGGGCGTTAAATATTTTTTTCCACACATCTCATATGTTTTCATTGCCCTGTGTGCAAATGCAGCCTGTCAAGTAATGTATGGTTATATAACTTTTGGAATCTGTTGAATAATGTTTTAGTCATTTTGCAATAGCCCCCATGTAACTGGAATCTCTCTGTGTGTGTGTGTGCGTGTGTGTGTGTGAACAGGTTTGTCTATTCTGGAATTGTGTCTCATCATTGCTATGAAGCACTTGAATGACATCTATGAAGGAGAACCTTTTAACTTCCAGATGGTGCACAATGGTGAGACTTCAGCCTGTACTGTATTAGACACAAAAATCTTAAATATTTAATAATAAAAAAAAACACTACATTTTCACCCTTTCCCAAGAATTCAAGAAGTTCATCAGCAGGAAGTCACACACCATCCATAATTTTGAGAAGCCAGTGGTCATCAAGGTAAGCTAAATTCTGAAGAATTCACTTTGTTTAAAGTTGGTTTCTGTGTTTTACATTCTGTTTCAAGTGTGACTCGGCCTACCAACCAAACTAGTGACTGAAAAGTGTGTAAAAACTGCAAAAACTGGTGCAGAAAACCAACTAGCCAGCTGCACTGCTGAAAGCTTGTGAATACTGTATGCTTTCTCCATGATGACAAAAAGATTAATCAACACAATTACACAGATATTTTAATATGATATATTATAATAAATTGGAAATAATATCCATTTTCTAAACAAATAATAAGCTGAAAAACATTCAAAAGTAAATTTTGACGAGAAAAGCATTGCTGTAAAAGAAATGATTTTGATTATGTTTTTAAAATCACTGGAAGTCATAATTGACATTGAAATTCAGTCTCAATTAATTGGAATTAAATAATTGCTTTGTTGCTAACTGGCCTGTTTTGCTGATATTATTGTTGGGAGATAGATGAGTTTTCCCACAGGCATATCAAAATTGGTTCCGAGTTGAACAACATAATGCATTTGAGATGATGAGTTGGAATGATGGGGGGAGGGGGGGGGTATTTTGTTCTAGCCATATGCAGTCAAAGTTGGCAACAAAACGTAATTGCTCTTAAAGCCATATTAAGTGATACATTGTTTTATCATTTTTATTCAGAATTACGTAAGTGTGTGTAGATTGGCATCATCCGTGAAGGAGAAAAGTCTGGAGAGTCAATCTACTGCTCTGTCTGAGACTGCCATCTAGTGGATGTACATGTACATTGCAGTGACACCTCAGTGACAAAAATTACATGCCATACATGGATACATTGGATGTATCAGTGCTACTTGCTCACCTCTGATACAACTGATAGTATTTTGAATCACCCGGTGTGTGTGTGTGTGTGTGTGTGTATATGTATGTGTGTGTGCAATGTATTTTGTAGCTATAAATGATTCATGAGCTCTTTACCATATTTGCATGTGTAGGCCTTTGAGCACCTCCAGCAGTTGGAGCTGATTCGACCAGTGGAGGCGTCCAGTGCCAAGATCCAGAAGGACTACCAGCTGATGAAGCTGATGCTGGACCACACCCAGGTCATGGAGGCCGTGCAGCGCTACCCACAATGCCCCACAGATGTCCGGCAGTGGGCTACCTCTGCGTTCGCCTGAGATCTGGACTATATGCTTGTTATAGCAAGTCTCATTCCTGTCAGTATATGTCGGGAGATGGGTTCTGTTGCATGGTGACCACCTCTGGACAAAAACGCCCTCTTCTTTGGACCAACTTTATATATGTTACATAGACACAGTGTATTTTTGTATGTTATTACAATGTTTCATGGTTGAAATGTAAAAATAAAAACCTTGCAACTTATGTTGAAATGGTGTTTGAATTAAACCAAGAACATTTTTGACAGCCATGACATGTACTTAGATTTACTGTGGGTTTTCAGAATTCTTGAAAGTTAAAAAGAGTAACAATTCACTGCCCAAAAAACAGGTATATTAAATGACCTTTGGTCTTTTAATGAAAACACACTGATAATGAATGAATATATAGAAGCAAAAGCCCAATTTTGAAGGGGAGCTAATTTATTCCGAGAAATAACAATGCGTCAGAAACAGAACTATTGGCCTTCTCTTTTTAAATGCCAATGATAGGGATGGGCATGCCATGCCATTGAATTTGTTTGCTGAAGACTTTGTCTCAAGAAGTTACTTCCTGTAACTCAATAGTGTGCATCATGGATTCTGTCCAGTTTCAGTTGATTAGCAATTTTAACAGCAAATGGGGGCATTTTCAGTACCTGTCTACATCATAGACAATGCCTACCTTACAGCAAGTCTGCTATCACTCTATACAATTTAGAATCCAGAATAACTGGATTGTTCACACAATTGAGTCTCTTGTGTTCTTTTACAATGCTATTTCTTTCTTTCTCATAGGAGAAATCCAGTGTGAACCAATCAAGCAATAGCCCTGCAGTTTGAAGTGTTGTCTGTTGGAAAAAGAACCAGAAAAAGTGAAACAGATTGAAGAGCGAACTGGCAGCTATATTTAACTGAATGGGCTATAGGATAATGAATGTAAAATTAACCTTCTGTGGCCCATTCAGTTCACTGTGGTAATTTGGACCATGTTGCATACAATTCTTGTTATTTTTCCTGCCGATAGCTCTCTGTAACTTACAAACATAACCCAAACAACAGGGCTATTCGTTGATTCACTCTGGATTTCTCCTATAAATCTGCCTTGAGTCCCTGGATGTTTGAGATCTGACTCAGGAAAGGATTCAATAAAGTTGTTGCAAGTGATGTCTATGAAGAGGTGGGAAACTAGCGTAATTCTACTGACAGTGAAATTGGATGAGTATGTAAATGTCACTGAAAACAGCTGGGACAGATCTCATAGCAGTCACTATACTTTATTTTAAAGGAATAGCATACATTTTTCTGTACAACATTTAACAATCACTTCCAACCAGGCCTTCTTAAACAGTTGGTGAAATACTTTTCATTTAATTTCCTTTTCTGTCTTTTTTTTTTCTTTTTCTTTTTTGCAAAGCAATTAAAAATGGCGAGTCCGTTTGAAAAGACGTTGGGGTCAATCCGATCCGATCCGATCTGGGCTGGTCGGTACTGCGGACTGACCAACTGACCAAGAGCAGACTGAGGGCTCAGGCGACACAAACTCTGTGAAGAAAAAACCCGCCCAAAGCGAGCAGGCGAGATGAGCAGAGCTAGCCAGTCGCGTTTCAGAGGTAATGCGTTTGTTTAAAAAAAAAAAAGAAAAGAAAAGAAAAGAAAAAAGGAGGAAAAAGGAGAAAAACAAAGCAACACTGCTGCAGGTCAGAGGCCTGCTGGCACACTGACAAGGTGCTGCTGCTGGAACACTGTACCGAGGCTGATCGGTGGTATTGATTTTAATGTCAGCTGGGATGTCTGAGGTAAATTATGAGTTGATTTTATTTGTTTTTAGTTTTTTAAACATGGTGCCATTGGTAAAATTACATCTGATCCTTGTTTGAGCAAAAACTTAAATAAAATAAAACAAACAAAAACAATAATCAAATAAAATCAAGAGGAACTAAAACTCACCATGATAAGAAGTGACTTTCTTTTTTTTTTTTTAGGGGGAGCGAGGGGGGTGTTTGACATAAATTAATACAGTTAAAAACAGGTATATATAAAATAAACAATAGTAAAATCTTATGGAATAATAATTGTTTTTTTAATAAAGGACTTTTTTTCTTTGTGATATCTTTGAAAATAATAGAAACAACCTCATGCTATATTCACAATCTAAAAACAACATTCATATTTACATAAATGTGCATTTTCTATAATATGCAGCCAATCCAGTTGGGTTATCATCAGTATTATTACTAATATATGTATATTTCTTGGCTTACACCAAAAGGGAGGGAGGGAGGGAGCGAGACATTTCTTACAAAAGGAGACCTGTATCTCTAGTCAATAAGGCCTTGGAGAGGGCCATAGAGGGACAGGTGGGAAGTGGGAGGGTACTGTACAGTAGAGACAGTTAGGAGAAGGATGGACCTCGGGCAGAGGTACGGTGTAGGTGAAAGGGTGGGTTTAGGGTGTCAGGTGTCAAGGTGCTGATTGGCTGGGAGAGGGTGTCTATGAAGTGCTGATTGGTTGGGGAAGGGGAAGGGGGTGGGAAGTTGGTGTATGACACCGACCCAGTGTCTGGGGAGGCAAGAGGAGGAAAGGATTGAGGTGGGGTAGTCTAGGGGCAGGGAGACTACTGGCTATATGACAGGAGGGGGGATGCAGAGGGAGGCTGATAGACACGCCAGAGAGGCGTGGTCGTACACACACACATCACTCAGGCCGTCGGGAGAAAAATCGAGGCCTGGTGATCATGTACACCATCAGTCCGGTCACACTGTGTTCACACACACATAGACACAGACACATCCACACACATCCAGACACACAGATGCCAATGACACAGCAGATCCACATGAATACACACACACACACACACACACACACACACACACACTCACGCACACACAGAGTGTCAGGAAATGATGGTGTCTTGTTTTTTTTTCTTTCTTTCCCCTAAACCAGAGAAAAGAGTTGGCACGGGCCTGGTCCTGCAACACTGTTCAGGCCATAGACTAATTCCTTTGAACAAAACCCTCAGATTCATCCAGCACGATTAATTATTTTTGCTTTTTTTTTGTTTGTTTGTTTGCTTTGATTTACAAAAAAAAAAAAAATAAATGCTACAGTCTGTAGAAGTTTTTTTTGTTTGTTTGTATGTGGTTCCTTAATGAGTCTAACCACGGTTGGTTGCATAATTGCTGTAACTTAGAAAAGCATAGTACTGTATCCCTGATGTTGTAGTTGTTATTGGTGATGGTTGATGCGGAGTTCCAGTTGCTGACTGCTGAGCGCCGAGAGGAAGAGAAGAAATTGAACAGGTAGTTGTAACAAAGAGATAGAAAACGTAATCAAGTAACACCTGTTTATGGCAATATGAAGAAGGGAAAAGGAACCACAACCAAAAAAAAAAGTTCTGAAACTGTCCCACTACAAACGTTTGAAAAACATCAGTTGCTTTCATGCCAATTGGGGTTTGTGATAGAGAAAGGGAGAGTCCCTCAGCAATGCGGTTAAGCTAAAGTGATGACACCAAAATTAACTAAAGAGATGCCACTCGAAGAGGACTCTCTCTGTGTGTGTGTGTGCGTGTGTGTGTGTGTGTGTTCAATAATGACAGCTAACCTGAGGCTGCTCACAAAGTGCGATACCCACAGGATTTCAAGGGCTCTTACAAAATGTAGGACGCAGGAAATATTGCCATTCCAATCAAAGAAAGGCCTGTGACGAACCTCAAAAAAAAAAAAAAAGTAAATAAAATAAAATAAAGAAAAACATGGGAACAAACACTCAGGCAAAAGGAAACGGTTTAGAGTCATGGGCTTCTGACTGATAAATAGTGTCAACTACATTATGCATGTCACAGCAAACCAAAACCAGAACAGTATTTTAGTGTGTACTTTTTTTCCACATGAATAAACGGATAAACCCTCTCCTTATGGCGAGGATGATTGTACAGAATATTTTAAGGAAAACAAAACAAAACAAAACAAACAAAAATGAAACCAAACAAAACAAAAGTGCTTGAGAGAGTTGCAAGAGTTAGGTGGCTCTGATGGGCGAACAGAAGCAGGTACATGAGTAAAATAAAAAGGGAAGAGACAGGAAGTAAAAAAGGCATAATAACGGGAGGTCAAAGGTCAAACACTGGTCTGGAAGTCTTATGGCCTTAGCATTTCTGTCAGTTGGCATCCTCAGTTTAGTTTTCACAAAACGGTGAGAGTGATTCACATTTTTTTCCCCCAATCCCACAATTTTCTTCCTCACATTATCTTTTTTTAAGAAAAAAAATAAAATAAAAAAAACGAATGGTGAGAAAGAGTTTATGTCTCTCTCTCTCTCTCTGTGTGTATGTGTATGCATTATTCGTTATAGATGTGGAACTGAGGTATAGCTTGTTGAGGGAGGTTTATGGTCTCCTTTCTAAAATGTAATGCTAAGAAACAAAAATTTTCAGGAAAAAAAAACAAACAAAAAAAAATTGACAAGCAATAAATCCTTGATTTAGCATGTAGGTTGGTTGGTTTTCCATTGATATATGTACAACACTAGTACACCAAACATTCAGAAGCTGTATCTTAATTGGCATTACCATAAGTCATTTCATAAAAACACCAGAGTGAACAGCAAATAGTTTTTTTTTCTCCATTTTTTTCTTTCTTTTTAAAAACAGGGTTGCCCTTTTTCTCCCTCGCTTAGTCTCTCACAGAGTCTCATTGTCCTTTTCATTTATTTCATATTTTTGTTTGTTTTGTTGTTGTTGTTTTGTTGTTGTTAACAAACCCACCCCCCATCCCAGCCAGGAGTTAAATGAGTGGAAGTCCCTTCCTTCTGATGTCATATTTCTATGTATTTATATACTTTATAAAAAATAAAATCTTAACACAACACCTGCCCACAAGGGCTGTTTTTTTTAGCCACCAAATATCCTCTTTGTTTCCATGGTGATTTGCCCCCATGAGCTCAGGATTCTTTTGCCACTGTCACTTAGAGGGTAGATTTCCAGCTGTGGGGGGCATTTGTTTTGCCCTGAAGTCCAGTCAGTACTCTTCAGGCACACATGAACGGTGATGAGAGGTTTTATTTTTCATTATTTTCATTATTAAAAACGAGGTGGTGGTGGTGGTGGTACGAGGGCGCCCCCTTGAGTGGGTGCAGATATTCCTGAATGTGAAGAGGTCGGAGGGGGGGAGAGGGCAGGACAGCTGAAGTCCCACTCCACCTCATGCTGCACAAAACAAAAACAAAAATAAAATGCCATCCATCCATCGCTGTTGCAACAGCCACCAGTCTTAGAGGTCACACAAAGGTCACCCCTCTGAATCAGGAAGTGGAGGTGAAGATGGGGGAGTCAGTGTCTGATTGGTCAGTTCAACTGTTCTTCATCCGTTCCTGCCCTGCTCCCCTTTCACGTGGCGAACAGCCATCATAGGCTGGACTCTTTGGGTGGGAAGTCCGTGTTGGTGACCATGGTGACGACGGTGACAATCTCCTCGGGCGCGATGAGGCTGGTCTGTCGCTGCATCTGAATGACGCGCTCCTCCACGCACCCCGCCGAGAGACGTGCCTCCGCCTCATGGTCCCAGCACTCCTCGATGGTCTCACACAGCATGGCCAGGCCCTACACACACACACACACACACACACACACACACACAGACATTTCAGATGAGGATGCAGAAAATCCTGTGGCTGACTTTCTAACCCTCTCAGAAAAAAACACCACCACCACACCCCTCTTAAAGTGACTACAGCGACTGTCCAGAGTCCAAACCATAGACCTTTCTACAAGCCTGCTGAGTACTGTCAGTAGGAAGGAGAACAAGAGAATTTGGTACAACACAGACCGAACAGCAAACCCTTCAGAAAGCTCAGAAAGGTCTATGGTTAGAAGTATTTCGGCTGGTCTATTAAATGACCTGACACTAAGAGGTTAATTGCAGTGCTTATTGCAGTCATGAATGTTATGCCAATGCCAGCAATTCCCAGATTATGGAAAAGAAACAAGTTTCTTGGTGTCAGAGTTAGACGGCAGTTTATATGAAATAATATACCATTCTTACAAATCTTATCCTGTAAAGAAAGCACAGATTTGTGTGTGTGTGTGTGTAAGAGAGAGAATGGAGA
>JAODXP020000031.1:23964281-23966781 GCA_027497455.2 Sardinella longiceps
TAAGCATGTGCTTATTTGTGTGCATGTGTATTTGTGTGAGAAAGAGAGACAGGGGCCTCGGGGCGTGCCGGTGTTTGCGTATGCGCTTTGTGTTTGTGTGTGTGTGTGTTTGTCCATGCATGAGTATATGTGTGAGTGTGTGCACATTTGTTGTGTTTGTGCATGGCATCACAAAGCACTAAAAATAAAGAGAAACACTCCCAAGGTCAGCTGTAGCCAGAGAGAGAGAGAGAGAGAGCTGAGGCACGACTGAAAGGGTTTGCCAAACACAAGGAGCTGATAGCCAAAGATGGGCCCAAAGGAGCCCAGAGCAGTGCCTTTTCAGAATCCTCATCCAGCCTACCGGCTTTGGTTAGTGCAGATCAGATCAACACCAGAGTGCACACTTGGACTCCATTCAGACATAGAAGTCATATAGGGGAGTCGTGGCTGTCTCTACTTACAGTCCCATTGCTTGGGCATGGTGTATCAGGTACAACTATTTCATCTACAGTTACATTACAGTCATTTTTAAATGTACAAAACATTGCCAAAGTATGTCTGCCTCGTTTTTGCAACTTCATAATAGGCCAGACTGCTATAGCATGATCACAGACAGTGGCACAAATTGGTTCCCGTATCACAAGACGAAATACAGTAATATCTGTTTTGCGCAAGTATCCGCATAGTGTGTGTGTGTGTTTGAGTGTGTGTGTGTGTGTGTGCACTGCTCACCTGGCCGTGCGTCTCCCCTGCTGATTTGCCGGCTTCGAACTTTAGCGCCAGGCCCAAGTCGGCTATGCAGGCCGTCAGGTTGCTCTTCAGAAGCACATTCTTACTCTTGATGTCCCTGAGGAGGAGAGGAACAAAACAGCGAACCTCAGAATGAGTGTATACGTGTGTGTGTGTGTGTGTGTGTGTGTGTGTGTGTGTGTGTGTGGGGGAGGGGGAGTGTGTGTGAGTGTGTGTGTGTGTGTGTGTGTGTGTGTGTGTGTGTGTGTGTGTGTGTGTGTGTGTGTGTGTGTAGGGGGAAATAAAGTGGAGTGTGGGAGAGTGGAGAGTGAAGGAGACACCTGTGAGAGCTGCCTGGTGCGGCTGTATTGAAAGTGAGTGAGGATAATGAGTGTGTGTGCCAGATGGGCTTGGGGCAGAGGGAGCGACTGTGATTAAAGCGGAAGAAAATAACACACTTCTGCCTACACACACACACACACACACACACACACACACACACACACAGAGAGCTAAGCATTAACGCAGACCTACAGACACCTATGCTAACGTTAGCACAAGCCTACAGAGATCTATAAAAGCATTAGATCTAATAGAGCATTAGTGTCATGTTGGAGTTAGCGCAATGCTATCGAGAGCTGCATTAGCTTTCACCCAGGGCTACTTCATTATATCCCTACAATGTCTGAGATGATATATAAAAACAATAGCATGTGTAATCAGATTTACAGTAGCACTACACAGCAGAAGCACACAAGCCTAGGCATACTGTAGCTGAACCCCAGCGGTAGCTAATAGTTTGGGGGCCTCAGTGGCTATTCTGCCAAGTTTGGTTTGGTCAATCACATCACTCTATCCTTGGAGAGTCTTCCACTGTAGATGTCCCCTAGCTCTATCTTACCACTCACTCCTCCCCTTGACTTAAGCCCAGTCTATCTGTCTCTGTTCTCTCGCCTCTGATGCTCTGGCTGGTCATTAGGCAACATGAGCATACAGTACATTACATACACAAAACTGTCATTCCATTTTATTTTTAGAGCTCAAAAATACAATCCATTGTCTCACGGCACTACAGACAGTATGGGGAGCACAGGGAGTAATAAGTATACTATTTATAATGTTTATACTACTGGACTGACATACAGATATCACATCCACAACCTACATAGAGCAGACTGGTTGTTTTCCATCCCCTGAGAGGGCTCTGTTAGTCTAGAACATAAGTCTGAGGTGGACCGAGGTTAGCTCTTGTGCGTCCACTTTCTGGAGTTACCATCTCTCTTCTTCCTTTTCCCTATCCCTCGTTTCGTTCACAGTATTGGAGCAAGGGATGCAGGTTAGAAGAGTAATTTAGTTTGACAAATGTTGCTCCCCCTTTCTGTCTTTCCCTCTCTCTCTCTCTCTCTCTCTCTCTCTCTCTCTCTCTCTCTCTAAATGAAGATGGGGTGAAATCACGTCCACCAGCCTATGTGTGTAAAACAACCAATGGCAGGGGAGCACAAGTGTGTGTATGTGTGTGTGTGTGTGGGGGGGGGGGCAGCCAATAAGCAAGCAGTGTTGAAGTGTCTGGAGAGCCAATGGGAGAGCGGGGGCCGACCTGTGAGCGATGGCGGGCTTGTGGCCGTCCTTCAGGCCGGGGATGTCCTCATGGAGGTAAGCCACACCCCGGGCCAAGGTCTGGGCAATGTGGCACAGCTCGTTCCAGGACACCACGTTGGCCTTCAGGTAATCAGTCAGCGAGCCCTGGAGAGAAGGCACATGCGCGCACACACACAGACACACACACACA
>JAODXP020000031.1:23986781-23996781 GCA_027497455.2 Sardinella longiceps
TTTTATTTGTCACATACAATGAAATACTTATATGTAGTGAAATTGCATTATGAAAAGACAGAGAAAGACTTAAAGAAAAAGAGAGGGAGAGGGAGAGAGATAGATATATAAAATAAAACAAGATAAGAAAAAAAGGCTAAATAAAGGCATAAAGTCCATGTGCTGGTCAGGATCTTTCTCCAAGAAACGGACATCCAGATGTGCAAGGGGACAGGCAGGGGAGAGGCATCACTGCAGCTCAGGAGGTTGGAAATGATGACGTTGCACAGAGAAATCTTTTCGTCCCAGTCAGTTGTTCACACAGGTGGCAACCATTGGGTGTCAACACAGCCAGAAGTCAGTCTCGCAACGGATCTCAGCCAAGGTGGTTATAGCTAGATGTCACGATAGTGCAGTCATCGCAGACCTTCTTAATAACCGAATAGGGCAAGGTCGCCTATCTCCCAATTCGTCCGTGTAGGCTAGCTCACGTTGTTGACATGACATCTGCATAGCCTGGCCTTGCAATCTTGAATCGCTGCATCCCGCTGTTAGCCTCGCCGTATCCCCATCACTTCCACAGTTGAAGCAAAGATCTTTCGCTCCGCTTGAATCCTCACTGGTTGTAGGCTATTTCGGATGGAATAGGCGCTCTCTCAAGCTCCGCAAGTTCGTCCATCGGAGCGCATCATTCAAATTCCAAGCGCACGTAAATGCCATAGCCTAATTGAAACTAATACTAAAAGCCAAAAAGAAAAAAAGTAATCAAAAGTAAACGAAAACTAACTAAAAATCTAAGAGCCGTCATTTAACTTAAAGATAATCACGTGATGCATATTAAAGAAAATAACTTGCAAAACTTGCAGAGATGCTTTCTATCTCCCTTAATGAATGCATCTGTATGCGTGTGTGTGTGTGTGTGTGTGTATGTGTATGTGTGTGTTTGTGCGTGCGTGTGTGTGTGTGTGTGTCTCTTTAGAATGGTAACTCGAACTCTTGTGGGTCTGAATTTATCTTTGTATGGCATATGCATTCAAGTGTGTGTGAGAGTGTTCACTGTAAGTTGGTGTGTGTGTGTGTGTGTGTGTGTGTGTATCCATGTGCTTTACTGTATGAGTATAGTTAATATGAGTGTGTACATCTATATTAGTGTTTTTTCAAAAAGGCAATGCTGACTTCTAAAATTGGTCTGCGACTTATGACGTGCATGTGTGTTCATAAGGGTGTTAAGTGTTAGAGTGTGTGTGTGTGTGTGTGTTTATGAGAGTGTATGAGTCAGCACTGCATGGGGCCCTACTTGAGGTTCCTGCTCTGTGTGTGTGTGTGTGTGTGTGTGTGTGTGTGTGTGTGTGTGTGTGTGTGCTTAAGGGGGCGGGGGAGGTCAGATGCCCAGATTAGCCGCCAGGCAAAATCCCTCGCATGCGGCCTGACACGCAGCTCCAACATGCTTACACATACACACCTGCGTGCATGCACACACACACACACACACACACACACACACACACACACACACACACACACACACACACACACACACACACAGTCTTGCACATATAGTCCTGCATTCACACACACACACACACACACACACACACACACACACACACACACACACACACACTTGTCTTCTCGCCAACGCTGTGGACTCACAAACAGCACCATATTATCCTCTGTCACACATCCAGTGGAAAAGAAAGAGTAGGAATACATCATCTACAGTTAAACACAACAAACACCACAAACAAAAACGACAACAACAACAAAATCAGGGGGGAAAATAATGTTCAAAAATAGTCTGGCGACTGGCTGGTGTTCCTGGGCAGGAGGCCAACACGGACTTGGCCTTGAGGGGAGGCACTGATGAGCTTCCTCAGACTGCCTCAGAAGGCCGGGCAGGTAGAGGTGGTGGTGGTGGTTGGGCCCCGCCGGGCAATGCTGCACTTACACCACTAATACTGTATGCTGATGGTATACTTTCCAGACCCATTTATTTTTTCGTTCCAGATTCGAAGAGTAATCATAAAAATGGACTCGTTTCAAATGAAATGTTTTTGTTTTTCATAACAGTACAGACGGGAAGCAAAATAATTCCAAAAACAAAGTGGTTTTTGAGTGTTTTGTTTGCTTATTAAAAAAAAAAAAAAAAAGAGTCTGACGGAGTCTATTGACGTAAGTGTTCAATGTATGTGTGGTGCTTTTTTGGTCACTTTCCAGGGTCGAGCAGTTGGTCATCCACAAAGGAACTAAAGCAAAGCAAAAGAGCTCAGACGTCACCAGACATCTCCAGTCCAAGAACTAGACAAGTTTCTCATCCACAGAGAACAAACCAATGCTAGCAATGAGATATCCGCTCTAACAGGTGACAGGGGGGAGGTCCAACAGTTCTTTACATAACACACGTCCAATCCCAATTCCTTTCAGCCAACGTAGCTAAATTCTTTACTTCGCTGCAAAGACATCCTTCCCTTCCCTTCTCTCACAGTTTCAAATAAAACTATATCACATAACGATAAAATAAAACCTTTTTTTATTTTTACTTTTATTACGTCCTGACTGTCAAAGGAGTTATTTAAAAGCCAAGTGCTGGGGGCCTTTTCACACAGCCCATAATATATTGGCATATTCAAGCAGGCAGATATGGGTCTTACTACAGTCACTTGGTTCCATAAACAAATGCTATTGAAAAGCTCCAGCCCTGGAGGAGAGGAACAAATTCACATTCTTCCCAGGAAAATGTTCCCAACTTCTCTGCCTTTACAAAAGTGTGCTTGTGTGAGCTTGTGTGTGTGTGTGTGTGTGTGTGTGGCTGCGTGTGTGTGGCTGCGTGTGTGTGTGTGTGTGTGTTGCGTGTATGAGGAGTAATCATTTATTGATAAGAAGGGCTCACTCACTCATTCGTGGAAGAGGATGTTTGTAATTTAACAATTTAACTCCAGTTGACCGCCACACACACACACACACACACACACACACACACACACACACACACACACACACACACACACACACACACACACACACACACACGGCTCCAGCCCAAGCCCACTGCTCCTGCTCTCCCTACTCCACTGGTGTGATAACAGCAGGAGTCAGAATGCCGGCAAAATCTAAATCAAATTAGGGACAATTTAAGGCTTAATGATGCTATCACAACAAAATGACTCGGATAATCCTTTCTTTGTGTGAGTGTGTGTGTGTGTGTGTGCAGGAGCATCTACTTGTGTATGGTTTGTGTTTACGTGTGTTTGTGGTGTGTGTGCGTGCATGTGTGCATGTGTGTGTGTGTGTGTGTGTGTGTGTGTGTGTGTGTGTGTGTGTGTGTATGTGTGTGTGTGTGGTTTCCACGAGGAACTCTTTGTGCCAATTCTGTTTGCAACATATTTCACTTGCCGTCGCAATGCTGGTGGAGAGAGACAACAGGATCCAGAGAAAATAAAAAGACGACAGGAGAGAGAGAGAGAGAGAGAAACCCAGAGTGAGCGCAGCCTGGTCTAGCCTCAGGTTAAACACATTTACATGGCTTTTAATTACAGCTCCATTAAGACCATCTTTCTACACGTCTTGCCGCAGAAAACTGAAGCTAAATTGGCATGTCTGCTCGACAAATATGATAGTTTCAGAAATTAGGTTTTATTCACGTTATGTTTACGTTGTCATTACACTAAAAGAAGCCAGCTGTCGGCACCTATAACAAAGCACATGGGGTGCATGAGAGCTTTGAGGTGGTGAAAGATATAAAAAAATAAAAAATGTGACAATAAAAGTGTGGATTGGATAATATATTTTACATTTACAATCTTTTATAATTATGATTTAGGGGCGTATTTCAAGTAGGTGGCTAAGTAATAAACCTGCTAATAAAGTGGCATGTTGGTTTTGTTTACTTAAGAATATGGACTCCAGGCTCTCCTATTATCTGCTTAAGCACTAGTTAACTTAAGAGAGAGAAACATTGTGCATGTGCTGTGTGTGTCTGTGTTTGTGTGTCTGTGTTTGTATGTGTGGGTATGTGTGAGAAAGAGAGAATGACAGAGAAACGTGTGTTTTTGAGCGTGTGTATATTAACGTGTGTGTGTGTGTGTGTGTGTGTGTGTGTGTGTGTGTGTGTGTGTGTGTGTGAGTAGTAGAGAGAGAGAGAGAGAGAGAGAGAGAGAGAGAGAGAGAGAGAGAGAGAGAGAGAGGGAGCAAAATTGTGTGTACGGAGGCTCCAGCATAATGATGGCCAGACATTCTCTTACTGAAGGAATGCAAATGCTCTGAATGCTCCATTAAAAAGCATAAGCTCCCTCAAATTGTCCAGTGAAAAGACAAGACACACTCACTCACACACACACACACAACCTTCTCTGTTTTCACAAAGCACAAAATATCCGAAAACAAAAATAAAAACAGCAAAAATGCCACAAAAAAAACAAACACTTGTACACACATTTACCCACACACACACATGTACCCACACACACACGTCCCTAGCCAGCTCATTTGTTTGAGCGTCTCTCCCCTCCTCTCCTCTCCTCTCCCCTCCTCTCCCCTGGTGTCCGTGGCAGCAGGAGATGTTGGGTGATGAATGTGCGGCGGTAAATCTCCGACAGCTGGATCAGGCTGCTCCTCTTCTGGCCCACACAAGGAACATTATGCAAATGGCCGCCACGAAGAAGAGGACGGGCATCCTGCCTGGCATGGCATCCGCCATGGCACAGATCTGCCCATGTATTATGCATGACTGGCGCCATCCTAATATTTAATTGGCACCGCTCGGACCTTGTGCGGAAGAAGGACCGGTTCTGTTAGCTTAGGTGGGTGGCAGGAGAGTGGGGGGGGGGGAGTGAGAGAGAGAGAGAGAGAGAGAGAGAGAGAGAGAGAGAGAGAGAGAGAGAGAGAGAGAGAGAGGAAGCAGTATGTGCTGGTATCGTGGCAGCGTTTCAAAAGTTTTGAGTACTGATATCCCCGTAACAGGTTGTGTGTTCTAGTGTGTGTGAGTGTGTTTGTGTGAGTGTGTTTGTACAGTGTACATATAGTGTGTGCTTTGAGATGCCCTACTTTGAGTATGTGAAAACTCCTGTCCTGCTTTGAGTGAGTCTCTTAAAGAGGACAGTTGCATAAATACATAGTAAGGTGCAATGCACATTGTATAATGAGTGTGGTGTGTGTGTGTATATGTGTGTGACAGGTGTGTGTGTGTGTGTGTGTGTGTGTGTGTGTGTGTGTGTGTGTGTGTGTGTGTGTGTGTACCTGTTCTCTGACTGTGCGTAGTGGACTTGCCCTGTGGGTCTGGGCTGTGCATGAAGCGTTCGTTGCACATGTTCCCTTCACAGCAGCAGAAGAATACGTCCGGCGCCTCCTTCCTCTCCACACACTCATTGCTGCAGGGGGGAGAAATACACACACACACACACACACACACACACACACACACACACACACACACACACACACAGCAGGATTTATATCAACACATAAATAATTCACAATGGGATATTTACATTATTCACCAAGCACAGTCAGTTGCATCAAGGTAAAGCGAGATACAGTGTGCAAGCGATGCATTGTGTAACCAAACCCCATGACCATTTGACCTTTATGCTGTTAGCACCTTGCTAACTGGTCAAGGCACAGCAGAAACATTTGGATGGATTTGGACTTGTTTCAGTACAATGACACTGGCCACTTTTATAGTCAAAATCTCCTGACATCCATATTTATTTTTGTCTTTAACCTTCATTTTACCATTCCCTTCAATCCCTCCTTTTCACATTAAGCACAGGTAAGTTACATTATATTCTTAGATAAGGCTTTTCTTTTAAGCCACAGTATATTCAGCAAAATCCAAAATGTGTGCACATTCTTCAGATATTTCACAGATGACAGCTGAATCCAGTGCATTAGCAAGGGATACTAACAGAGGGGCACACACACACACACACACACGCACACACAAACACACACACACACACACACACACACACACACACACACACACACACACACACACACACACAACCACACACACACATCGCAAGACAGTAAATCACTGGCTACTGAAACCCTCTCTCAGCTCAACTCTGCAGCTGGTGGGGAGGAGATAGAGAGCATGAGAACGACTGCACAGAGATGAAGAGAGAAAAAAGAAAGAAAGGGGAGTGGGAGTGGGGGAGAACGAGAGGATGAGAAAAAACAGAGGACAGGCAATCTACAGAGACATAAATAAAACTATGTGTATTAATCACAGCATTAAGAGGCGTGTGTGTGTGTGTGTGTGTGTGTGTGTGTGTGTGTGTGTGTGTGTGTGTGTGTGTGAGAGAGAGAGAGAGAGAGAGAGAGAGAGAGAGAGAGAGAGTGAGAGAGAGAGAGTTAATCACAGGCGTGAAGAGGTGATAAAAAACAATACAGAACATTAATAAATGAGCCTCAGCTTGTTTTAGGATCACATTAGGCCTGAGGCTCCTAGAGAGAGAGAGAGAAAGAGAGAGAGAAAGAGAGAAAGAAAGAGAGGAAGGGAGCGAGAGGGAAAGAAAGAGGGAGAGAGAGAGAGAGAGAGAGAGACCAAGGGAGAAGGAGCGAGGAAGAAAAGAGTGAGAGAGAGAGAGAGCAAATGATACAGCAATAGACAGATTTATGGAGGGGAATACAGGGTAGATAGAGTGAAGGAAAGAGGAAGCAGCAAATCTGAGAAAGAGAGAATGTATGAGAGCGGAGGAAGAATGGAACTAGAAGACTAGAGAGAGAGAGAGAGAGAGAGAGAGTTTAACACAAACTTAACAAAAGAGAAATGAACTTAGCCTCAAAATTGAAACAACTAGAAAAGAATGCTAAAGACAATTATATTATCAATTGGAGTGAAAAAACTAGACAAATAAGTAAATTGAATATATACAGAGAAATTAAAACGGATTACAAATTGCCTTCATACCTAACACTAATTCAGAACCATAAACTTAGAAAATTATTAACAAAGTACAGACTCAGCGACCATAGCCTTGCCGTGGAAAAGGGGCGACACTGGCAAACCTTTGTGAATAGGGAAGAGCGGATATGTCCTCATTGCAGTAATGGGTCAATAGAGGACGAAATACATTTTCTCACTGAATGTCCAAAATATAAAGACATTAGAGAGATGTTTTATTCTAAAATTGAAAATGTTTGCCCAGGATTCATTATCCTACCAAACAAACTAAAACTATCATTCCTCCTGGGGGAAATAGATACATGCATACATCTAGCCTCTGAATATGTCTATTCCTGCCATATCTTGAGAGAACAGTCTACATGATCTCCACATTATGAAAAACGCTTTAAAAAAAAAAAAAAAGTATATTATTATTACTTGTCATTATTATTGTTATTACTTTCTATTGATACTGTAACTGTGCTTTGGCAATATTGTACACAGTCATGCCAATAAAGCCTTCTTTGAATTTGAATTGAATTTGAGAGAGAGAGAGAGAAAGAAAAGAAAGAAAAAGAGAAAGACATCAAGAGGAGAAGAGAGAGCACAGGGTGTGTGTGTGTGTGTGTGTGGGGGGGGGGGTCACTTTACCTCTCTCTGGCACGCTAGTACCTGCACACTAAAATATCTCCTCCTCCTCCCTCCCTCCCTCTCCTCTCTAAGCTGGAGCCAAACAGCTGAGGCCAGCATGCAGTATCAGCACTGGGACGTGTAATCAATGAACTACTGCAGCAGGGACCAACAGAGAGAGAAACAGAGAGAGAGAGAGAGAGAGAGAGAGAGAGAGAGAGAGAGAGAGAGAGAGAGAGAGAGAGAGAGAGAGAGAGAGAGAGAGAGAGAGAGAGAGAGAGAGAGAGAGAGAGCAAGAGAGAGACAGAGAGGGAGGAGAGAGGGATGGAGAGAGGGAGGGAGGGCCTACAGGGAGAGTGAAATAAAGATAGAGAGAAAAGTGAAAAGGTGGAGAGATGAGAAAATGTGTAAGATGCCAAATAGAGAGAAAGTGAAGGGAGGGAAGAGATGAGAGCTTGCAGGGACAAGCAAGCTGTGTTACAACTCAACTGTTGCTGATCTTCCCCAAAACACACTATAACACGAGCACACACACACACACACACACACACACACACACACACACACACACACACACACACACACACACAAACACACAGACACACACACACACACACACACACACACACACACACACACACACACACACACACACACACACACACACACACACACACACACACACACACACACACACACACACACACACACGCAGACACAGACACAGACACAGACACACACACACACACACACACACACACACACACATGGGGGTAGTGATACCTGTCAGGGTGGGAGGGAAGAGCTGTCCACCCCCCTTCATTTCTCAGCAGGAGAAAGTATGGAGGAGACATGTGCAAACAGGCTGAGAAGAAGGCACGGAAAATAAGGAAGCACCTCTCTCTCTCTCTCTGTGTGTGTGTGTGTGTGTGTGTGTGTGTGTGTGTGTGTGTGTCTGTGTCTGTGTTTGTCTGTTTGAGTTTGTGTGGGTGAGGTTTTTAAACCAAAATATGTGAAAATGACTTTTTGATTTTTCTTTTTGTGCAAATATGTACATGTCTGTGACCTGTCTAGACATTTTTTGTCTAAATGTGAGTGTAACTGTGTGTGTGTGTGTGTGTGTGTGTGTGTGTGTGTGTGTGTGTGTGTGTTTCAAGGCAGGGGTGTGTGTGTGTGTCTGTGAGTGGGTGGGTGAATATATGCATGCAAGTATGATTTGTGTATGTGGGTGTGTTGGTGTGCAAGTCTGTATACAGACTTTTGTAAGAGCTTGCCTGTGTGTGTTTATGTTTGTGTAACTGTGTTTGTGGTTTTAAAGGAGCATTCCTCTGGCTCTACGACTGTGTGTGTGTGTGTGTGTGTGTGTGTGTGTGTGTGTGTGTGTGTGTGTGTGTGTGTGTGTGTAACTATGCGGTCAGCTGTGCTAGTATGCCATCCAGCCCCAACGCCCAAGTGGAGAGCCTCACACAAGGCAGGTCTGTGCTGGGCTGAGTAGCGTGGGTGGCAACAGGGTGCTCATTCTCTCCAGAAGTTTGTTTGCCTCCACTCGCAATTAACAGCCCGGGTTCACGTTTGGTCAGAGTCGTTAACAGGCAATTAACTCGTTAAACTCGAGAAGCCTCATAAAGCATGGCCTCTCTCTCTCTTTCTCTCTCTCTCTCTCTCCCTCTCTCTCTCTCACTCTCAGTCTGATTCAGTGAAAAAAAAAACATAAAAATAAACACACACTCAAAAAAAGAGGCCAGAAACCAAAACAAAGCACTTTAAGGGTGAGAGCCACTCGTCTTGGGTGACAAATTACAGAGCGGGGTCATGAGTGTTTATCGGTGGCTGAGATTGGGGTTCTTGTCTGGGGTCCCCAGGTACACTGGGCCACACCTGTTAGACTAGAGCTAGGCAAGAGAAATAAACAGGGGGAGGAAGGGAGGGGGGGAGGGAGAGAGAGAGAGAAAGAGAGAGAGAGAGAGAGAGAGAGAGAGAGAGAGAGAGAGAGAGAGAGAGAGAGAGAGAGAGAGAGAGAGAGCAGACGTATGGGCTAACAGGTGACCAATCTGCAGGGAGCCCAAGGGACTGACGATCAGTTGGCAACTTAAATGGCTGTCAGTGAGAAATTGCATTGAAACCACAAAAGTTGCTAACTTAGTTAGCAATGTATTTGGTAAATGGACCCCTGCACAAAAGATAAAAACAAAAACAATACTTGACCGCTCTATTTTTTTGTCCCTAAACTAATTTCGCTATTGTAAGATAACGTGAAATGTTAAAATAGAATTTTTGTGAGAACACCTCTGGTGCTCCAGAAAATATCTATACAGACATTTCTACACACACATACACACACTTGTACTTAAATACACAGTGATGTGGTGTTATTCATTAGTGGCCTAAGGTTTGATGAAGAGTTTGTGGATTGGAGTAGAACTATTTGAAGGCTAGGAATTGATTGCTACATAAAAAAAAATCCAGTGCTGCTTTGTATCCTTGAACCATGTCTGATTTGTT
>JAODXP020000031.1:24004281-24046781 GCA_027497455.2 Sardinella longiceps
AATGTTAAACACAGTATAGGCTAGGCCTGTAACGATAACAGATTTTGCTTGGACTATTAATTGACCAAGAAATTATTGCGATAAACAATAATAATTAAATTTCTACTACCATATTTTCCAGGCTATTGAACGCACCTGAATGTACTGTACCTGCACCCACTAATTTTAAAAAAGAAAAAATAATTTGTAGGTTACGTATATAGGCCGTCACTATGAGCCGCAGTTGTCCACTTTATAACATGAGCTATTTACACAGGAAGATTTGTAAATGATAGCTCTCATTTCAAGTCAATAGAGTCTTTTACTTTTACCTTTTAAAATTCAGTCTCATAGGGAGAAGAAAAGGTAGAGAGGCAAGGGAAACAAACAGACATGCAAATAAAATGTATTGTGGCCAGAAAAGTTATTGAGTTCATAAAAGTTAGTGTACGATTAATTGATTTATTGATCATTGTTACGGGCCTAGCATAGGCTTCCTGCCTGGAGTCCATATTGTCCTCTGCTCTGACACACTAACATAGAGTATGCCTCAACACATCCGTCCTGAAATATCAAACTCTAAAACCTCATGCAAAACTGTTGGTTTTGTGGTTGTCCAACCAACACATGGCCAGCTGATCTGTGGCCGCTGCTTTCTGTGGCAGAGAGAGAGAGAGAGAGAGAGAGAGAGAGAGAGAGAGAGAGAGAGAGAGAGAGAGAGAGAGAGAGAGAGAGAGAGCACTCAAACAAACCAAGCCCTGCAGCTGCTGCTAGATAGCCTTCACCACTAGGAAGTGGGTAGCTCTCCCTGGGTGTTGCTAGCTTTGTCTACAGCAACACACACACACACACACACACACAAACACACAGAGTGAAACACTTCCAAGCCAACAAACTAACCGCTGCGTTTCATGTGGTCTATTTAAATCTAGCAGGGTTTTGACCGCAGCCCACAATCAAAAGCTGCAAACGACAAGAGCTCCGACAGAGAGAAGAACTACTCACTGGCTGCTGTGCTTGAGATACACTGTAGTGTAGCCTCTTTGGACACAGCTAGGCATATGACTCGAAGGACAAGAGTGTGTGTGTGTGTGTGTGTGTGTGTGAGTGTGTGTGTGTGTGAGTGTGTGTGAGGTAGGGGGATCTCAGGGAGAGAAGGATGAGAGTGACAGAGGGGGGTCTGGCTCTGGCCGGCAAACCGGTGTGTGTGTGTGTGACATGTGGTGAATGTATGAGTGTAATGTTGTGATTAATGTGTGTGTGTGTGGAATGTGTGTGTGAGCAGTGGTGTGGGTAAACCGTTATGGTGCGTTTATGTGTGTGTGAGTGTGTGAGAGAGCAGTGGTGTGGGGTACACCTTTGGCGTGTGTGTGTGTGTGTGAGCAGTGGCGTGGGGTAGACCTTTGGCGTGTGTGTGACTGGTGTAGGGCCAGTGGAGACTAAGTGAAGGGGAAGTCATTTGAAAAATTGCCAGTGTGACTCATTCACTCATTTGGCTGCTCTGAGCGCTAAGCAGAGCACACACACAAGCACACACACACACACACACACAAAGACTCTTCTGAGGTTTCAATTGTGTTGCACACACAACACATACAACTGCTACAAATACAACCATTCCTTAATGGGTGCTTTTTATTCTGCAGCATTTCCTCCTCTACCTCCAACCCTTCTCTCTTCTTCACTCCTTCCCTCTCTCCTCCCTTCCCTCTCTCCCTTCCTCCCTCCTTCCTCCTCTGAGTGCTTGCTCTTGGTTGCTGCAGCCCTCATCTCAGGCCTCTTTCCCCTGGCAGCAGAAAGGGAGCCATAACTCAACCAGGAGACAGGCCAAAGTTACGGGCACTCGTAACTCTCCTTTGCCTCTTTCTCTCCTTTCTGTCGCTTGCTCGTTCGCTCCCTCCCACCATCGTTTGTTCGTTCGTTCTCGGAGGACATCCGTACGCTTTGGCGAGATGGAATGACTGGTGGAAGCGTTCAGACATGACAGGTGCGGCAGTTTCAAAGTCGGCTGTTGAATATTTCATCAACCCCCCACCCCTTACCCCCCGCATCTCGATAAATCTAGAGGGTGCCGTGTCCTTCTACTCCTGCTATTTAGAAGGGGTGTCAGTGGGTTAGCTCCTGCAGTTCCTTCGCTGTTAATCATCTTACGATCCAACCCCCGATCCCCCGTCCTGTTCCATCTCTAGCACCCCGAGACACCATCTAATGAGAACCACCTGTGAAGTTGCTCAATAAAGTTGTGTTAGCACCATCATCAGTGGGATATGGTGATGTGGTTCAAGGGGCCCCTTCCAAGGTGGAGTACCTATTGTGTAAGTATATTTTATTCATGTGTTGTATTGACTTTAAAGTCTTTATTCAGATAGACCAGTGAAGACTGACAGGACATGAATGGGAGAGAGAAATGGGGAAGATTTGGGAGAGAATTTCGGGTCAGATATGAACCCAGGTCCCCGGGGTTACAGTATGGGCTTCAGCCCACTATCCCCCACATTTTCTTGTGATGTTATTCCCCTTTTTTAACTGATAACTAAAACAGCTTTGATTACTTCAATCAGTGAAATGGGCTCACAGAAATGGGGTATGGCAATATTTTCAATGTCCAGTATTGATGCCTCTCACAACTATATGTGTGGAGGGGATATGGAATAAAATCTCCTTATTTTGGCTGAGCGGACGCTGTTGTCTGGATGAGAGAATAACTGAGTGGAGTGGGCAAGGCTCTCATGTCTTCAGACAAATTCTGTCTGCCAGTGTTTTGTTGTTGTTATACATGTTCAGAGAATAACTCCCAATAACAGTCGGATGGACATTGCCTCTCAGGCACAAGCACCACAGACACACGCTACACACACACACACACACACACAGTACACACACACACACTCAACATTGCATGAGTGGATTTGCAGAGAGGTTTGAGCACAGGAGGAGCAGTTGCCTGAGCCCTTGGGCTCTCAAATCTCAAACAAGCAGAGGTCACAGCCACCTGCAATGGAGAAGAGGGCAGAACAAGGATAAATCTTTCCGTCTCCCGCCTCCATCTTCCCTGTGTGTGTGTGTGTGTGTGTGTGTGTGTGTGTGTGTGTGTGTTGTGTTATAGATTTCTTTGTTTGTCTCATACAAAGAAACTGCACAACTTACTTTGCCTAATTGGACATCAGACGTTTCATGACACATTTCACAGACATGCTAGGCTAGGTGACGCATTCACATGCAAACACAAACTGAACCTTTTTTTTCCTGTAACAATCTGTGAAAAAAACAAACAAACAAAAAAAAAAACATGGCTCGTCTGCATAAGAGCTAATCATTATTACCAGGATACTTGACACTGACTGTTTTTCTTTCTGGTCCAATTACCTCTTGTTATGACAGGTATTTTTTCTAGGCAGTTAAAATAACGTGCTAAATGTTC
Organism: Sardinella longiceps; assembly: GCA_027497455.2. Classification (NCBI taxonomy): domain Eukaryota; kingdom Metazoa; phylum Chordata; class Actinopteri; order Clupeiformes; family Clupeidae; genus Sardinella; species Sardinella longiceps. The sequence goes on from JAODXP020000031.1 coordinate 24,007,682, forward strand.
GACTGATGAGATGGCTGAAAGGTGGCGACAGGGATCTAGTTACGGCCAATCTCCTCTTCTGAAACATCAACTCAACAACCGACTCGACGGAGCCTGCGGGATGATGCAAACGGGACATTTCCCGGTCAACTCCAACCCCACATTTGCCGACATAACAGTCATCTATTACCATCTTACAGACTTCACTCTGGAGCGAACTCAGGTTCTATTTCCACCTCACTAAATACAGTGCCTGCTACATCATCAGGCTTTGGCAGCACGCTAGAGCAACTTGCAGCGCTGTTCATTCCTCTTCTTCCTCCTCCACCTCCTCCTGCCATCTAGTAAGGCTCAGAGGAAAGGTAATTGACCACTGGAGGCTGTGTGTGTGTGTGTGTGTGAGTGTGTGTGTGTGTGTGTGTGTGTGTGTGGGGGGGGGGGGGGGGGTAGGGTTGTCGAGGACAGCATTTTAGGGCATTACTTAAAAAAATAAACAATTGGCTGTCAATCCCTCAAGACATCCTAATTAGCCGTCCAATGCTTGCCTCTGGGTCCAGACTGTGAGGGTGCAGAGTGCTGGCCGGTCGGTCGGCCGGCCGGCCATCGCTGCCTGCCTGACTGACTGAGCTCCTGCTCAGGTTACTTATCGCAGCAGGGGACCCATGGGAGCTGAGAGGATGGGGGTTGGGTTTGGAGGGTTGTTGTGCTGGAGTCTTGAGCCATGACTCGTACACTTTCAAGGAAAAGGGCACTCTATACGCCTCTCTCAGTGAGGTGGATCAGTACCAGAGTCTCAACTTGCGAAACTGGAGGTCTACCACACAGCTTGTGCATTTAGATGGGATTCATTGGCGAGTAACACCACATGTATTACAATTGGATTTAAACACCATTCTTATAACGGACCATTTTAATAATGGATTTTGGTAATAATAGTCTATATTTCAGGGTATTCCAGTTCCTTTCCAGGGTTGTCTCATACAGACAAACTATACTTCTGTGTAATGGGAGGACCCATTGAAAAAGCTCAAAAAGTACATCTAGATGTAATTAATTGATTAGATAATTATGGGAGCCAAGGGATAACAGGAGCTTTGAGCAGAGGAGGCCTAATATCATAGTTCCACGGTGTGTAGCCATCTGCAACGGTACTTCATGTATGTGAGCGATTCCAACCGTAGCAATGTAGGTCTGAGCACATACACTATATAGGTTAGATATAATTAACTTCAGCTTGTGTTGTACTGTAGGTCTAAGCACACATAGGCTAGATATAATTAACTTCAAGATCTTCATTCAGCTAGTATGCTAATGGTTCACAGTAGGCAGATTCATAGAGGATCTTGAGATTGCATGGAGTTATGTATGAATGCTCCAGAGACTAGAGAGAGAGAGAGAGAGAGAGAGAGAGAGAGAGAGAGAGAGAGATGGGAAAGGAGGAAGGATGTAAAAATGTGATGGCAACCTGTGAAGAACAAGTCACTGATCTGCTGTGAAAAGATGACTCAGAGAGTGACGAGCAAAGACACACGAGAGAGAAATAGCCCAAGAGAGCAAGAGAGAGAGAGAGAGAGAGAGAGAGAGAGAGAGAGAGAGCTCTGCAGGCAATCTAAAGCTACTTTTCTACTAGTTATGTAAAGTTTAACAAATTCATTACAAAACAATACATTTCATAAAAAAGTTTGCAACACTGAATATGATTATTTATTATAGTTCCATTGTAATTGTAATAACACCAAAGGTTACTGCACTATGATCACAGCTGCATTTTCTCGTCTCACCGTTCACGCCCCACTCAGACTACATTTACTGAGCATGAGCAGTGCATCTGCGCCTTTTTATTCATACCCGAAAAGTTCTTTATGCAAGTTCTCTTTTAAAGTCTATGGAGAGGAGACAGTGTCTCACCATGCACGTCACGCAGAAGGAAAAAAAAATAGATCATCTATTTGCTAACGGACCATGAGGGGGGCGCTGGATTGCGAGTCGCACAGAACATGTGGGCGGTGTACATGCTCTAATCTGTTAACGTGCATTCTAAACGAAAACGGTCCAAAACTGCGGCCCGCCCGCCAGGCCGCCCGCTTCGTGGTGTGAATGAGCCCTTTGGGGAAAACTTTGGGTTTCAGCCTGAATCTCTCCAGAAAAATTTGTTCCTGTTTTTCTCCACCCCCTGAGAGATGTTCCTATCTGCAGATGCAGAAAAAAGGGACTTTTTAAAGTTTTCAGCGGGCAAATGAGTTGTGCAAATGGAGAGAGACAGAAACACGAGGGTGGGGGAGGCAGAGCTGCTGTCCAAGAGAGAATGCAGATGGGGGGTAGGGAGAGAGAGAGAGAGAGAGAGAGAGAGAGAGAGGTGGTGAGGGAGAGAGGGAGAGAGAGAGGGAGAGGGAGGTTGGCTTGGCTGCTCGGGAAAGCTGGGCACTCAATGTTACATCGATATGGAGGGCAGCGAGTCAAGAACACATAAGTGCTGTTAAGCTTCCAGGAGCCCGTTCTCAAAACAGAGCCCAAGCTGTGACGCACCACTGGCCCTGGAACGCTCCCCAGTCCGCTCGCTATCCCACACACATACACACACACACACACACACACACACACACACACAAGCACACACACGCACACCCTCACTCGCTTGCTCTCAATCACACACACACTCTGTCTTTCTCTATTTCGTTCTCTTACAGTCTACTTCTCATAGACACAAACAACTTGAACAAACACACACACACAGACACACACACACACACACACACACTAGAGCAAACTTATGACTTATGAATTACACTTGTCTTCTGCTTCTCTGCTGGACTCTTCAGCAAGAAAAGTTAATGCACCTATCCTAGCAGCCTCTAAAAAGATGAAGCATTATTTGTCTTTTTTTATCTTTTTAAAGCTGCTGGGATGTAGAGAGGGATGTAGATTAGTTTCTCTTTCCGAGCAAGTCCAGCAGCGAAGCAGCTCATAAGTTATTATAGGATGCCAGCAATTGGCTCCCTATCTAGCCAGCTCCTGATCATGCAGCGGGAATCAAATAAAGCATCAAAGCGTGCCGACGGGCGCTCTAATCAGGGATTGGGGCACCCTGGCTTTGCAGGTGGAGCTGATTGTGCTAAAGCAATGCAGTACGCTAATAACAAAAGCAGTGTCCCTTCTGGTGCAGAGTTGGTGCCCGGGCAGGGCAGGGCAGGGCAGCACTTGCACTTGGGACTTGGCACAGCTGCTGGTGCGTTTCGTTGGGACACAGGAGCTGGCATGGCATGGCATGCTCTCTGGTTTCTTGGCACCAACGCCTTTCATGGTCCTCCCCTATTTTTACCTGTAAAGACTACAAATCTCTTACATGGACATGAGGCGTTAAAGATACCGGGGGGAAATATAGAAACGGCACCTGACCTGACAAGCACTTTCGGATTGAATTTAGTGAAGGTGGAATTGAGTTGAGCTGAGGTGAGGCGAGGCGGTTTTAACACGCGGCCCACCCAGTGCTTATAGAGCCCCTGTGTCTTTGCCTGTGATGTTCTTGGCAGGCCTGAGAGTTTCTGTACAAACTGCCTTTTTATTTTCTCCCCCCTTTTCGCCAACAAACCTGGATGTCAGGTACAGACATTTCTGTTCTGGAAAATTACTTTTGCGTTCATTCAGATAGCGCAAAGGGGCTGCCCCCAGGGGTGCTAGAGGCGAACAAGCAATGTGCACAAAGAAGTTCTCTCTCGTTCTTCATCTCTACATCTCTCTTTCTCTCTCTCTCTCTCTCTCTCACACACACACAAACTCTTTCTGTGTCTCCATCTTCCATTCTACTAATCAGCGTACTCATCTTTCTTTCTCTCTCTCACGCTTCTCCTCATTCCATCTCTCCATCCAACTCAGTGGGACACATTTCTCTCTCCCTCCCTCTCTCTCTCTCTCTCTCTCTCTCTTGTTCCCTCACATTCAGTTCCTTTCTCTCTGCTCCATCCTCAAGCTGCAGCAAACAACAAACAAAAAGCGAGGCTGTAGCCGCATCAGCAGCAGCAGCAGCATTGGAGCGGAGACCGGATCTCATCCTGTTAATCCACACTGGTATGTCCCGCGGCTCCGTCCCGACTCCAGGCTAATTACACCGGCTGCGCCCAGCTGCTCTGGACACAGAGGGGGCCATAGAGTCAGGGGCCAAGCCAGCGGATCCAGCCCAAAATGGGCTGGCAGAGGCCTGTCTGGACTGGGTGGAGTGGGGGGAAAAATGTGGTGTGGGACTTAGCACCACTGAGAACTGGCCCAAGTATGGACCATCAGGAGCCAAGTGAGCATCTCAAGAGGGCTGAGATGAGGCTATTGAGCATTGAGCAAGAACTGCTCTCTGTTAAGCACCGTGGGTCAACGTATTGGGGGCAGTAATCTGGACACGACCGATTTCAGATGTTATTCTACTGGGGCTGCCGTTTATGAGAGATGGAGAAATACTAAGAACGAATCAGGAAATGAACTTTAACTTAATAATAATAACAAAGAGGACAAATTTGGCTGAGATATTGGCTTTGGGTACGTTACTAAAGCTAAGAGACCTGGCCAACTTTAGAGGCACTGTGTGCAAACAGTGAGAGAAAACCAGCTAACAAAAGAGAAGAGGTGAGAGCGTACAAATGTACAGCATTTGACAGGGGGTTGGTGGTAAGTGTTGGAGACTTAGACTAATCTGCCATGGTGTGTACTCAGAGCAATCAGGCTGCCAGTAAGCAGAAAGAGCAAATGCTAGGCTTTCTGTCGGGCAATTCAGGACAGCAGGAATATATATATTTTTTTTAAAAAACTAGGAGAGTAGTGAGTGACAGAGCTGGAGCACAAAAGAGCTGCAAAAGAGCTGAAAAATACACACAGTGCCAGTCTTACGGCTCTCAGCTTGAGGGGGTGAGGATTTACACACACAAACACTTGACTGTCTAAGGTAAATCCTCTCCAAACTGAAGAAACATTTAAAAGAAATATATTTCAAATAAGACAGAAGTTTTTCGGGCTACTGTTTATCTCCACTAGTCCAATAGTTCTGGCTCACTGCAGAGGTGAGGCACGCACACACGCACGCACACACTCTCACACACACACTCTCTCACACACACACACACTATAAAATAGGAAGTCCTTGATCATATCCCTCAATTTTTGTCATATTGAGCACATTTTTACTTTGGGCTCTTTAGGCTACCTGTCTGTTCAGTTCAGTGCTTAGACTCAAACCTTCAATAGCTCCAGTATTAGCCCTTCACTGGGAACACTCCAGGACAACCCCTTTAACATCACCTCTTAGGCAGCAATTGGTTGTTTAATTAGTTGTTCCTTATTTCTAATTGGTTGTTCACCAATAATGTCATCAAGCCTTCACCAGAAGAAGGATGAAGCTCTTCACGTCAGCTCTTAGTGTCGCCCCCTCAGCCGGCAGTAGGGTCTCCTGTGCCATTTCACAAGGACTTGCTAATGTAGGTCACCATAACAAGACCCCAGTCGGACCAGACAGGATCCAGCCGTGACGTCGGCTGCGTGGTCTAGCGCACACATACACGTTGGAGAAAGAGAGAGGGAGAGAGAGTGGCATAAGGCTGGCGCGACAGGAAAACGAACTTTTGACCCTGTGACCCACATATGTGACCTCATGGCGTCCATTAGAGCACCCAAGCACTTTAACTCCCCAACGTCAGTGTGTGTGTGTGGGGGGGTCTGTATGTGTGTGTGTGTGTGTGTGTGTGTGTGTGGTGGGTGGAGGGTCTGTGTATGTGTGTGTGTGTGTGCATGTGTGTCTTAAACTGAAGGACTGGCTTTCTGTGAGGGATTTAAAAGCACTACCAGTGGCACCTCACTGCGCTCCACACATTCCGCTCCCGCCTCAAACAACAAGCCGATAGGCTCCATCCCAGACATGTCTCTCAACACTGTTACAGGAACAGGGGTAAAGGAGACATGGAGGTGGGGGAGGGGGGGGAGGGGGAGTCAAAAGTGACAATGACGTTAACCACAAAGAATGAACAAACCATTTCAAAAACATGAGAGAAAAAAACAAGGAGAAAGAGAATTTTAAAAAAGTGGGCAAAAAAAAAGAGGGTTAGGGAAGTGAGAGAACGTTGGGAGAGCAAGAAGCTGATAAATGTGCAACAACAACTTTTAATCAAGGATCAAAGTAGAAGTGAGAACAGGAGAAAAAGAGAGTGAGGGGAGAAAGAGCGAAGTGTGAGAGAGACACAACAAGAAAGAGAGAGAGAGAGAGACAGAGAGAGAGAGAGGGAGAGAGAGGGAGAGTGTGAGTGAGAGCCGTGTAGCCAGGCTGTCTAGACGGCAGTCTGTTTTCAGGAAGCCCCTGAAGCATATAAAACAACATCTGCAGGATGCATTAATCACACTTAGACCCACTTGCTTTGGGGGCTCCTGGAGACTAAAGGGACTGAAATCTATTAGACCTCTATGGCGCGCGACAGGGGGATTTATACTAATGCAAAGAGGAAGAAGGCAAAATACGGAGAAAACAGAGGCAAAAGACGGAGGAGCTGGAAGATGACGATGAAGAGCAAGAAGAGGAAAGAGGAAGAGGAAGAAGATGAGGAGTAAGAGAAGAGGAAGAAAAGGAAGAAGAAAAAGTGTAAGAAGAATAGGAAGAGGAAGAAGGAGGAAGGGGAAAAAGAACAAGAATTTTGGTGCTTCCCCTTGGCAACTTGTTCTTTTTGGAATGACTCTCTAGAGCAACTTCTGGAATAACTCTCTGTTGTTGTTATTTTGGAAAGACGACCAAAAAATCAAAAAAAAAAAAAGACAATAGCTGACCGCATCGGGGAGCAAACACCATAAACTAACATCCTGTGGTGCTATGCTAATAATGAAGCGGCAAACAAGGTCCTTGGAGCTGATTAAGTAAACAGCTTTTCCCTCTTCACTCTTCTTGGGAAGGAGAGGTCTAATACAAACCCAGGGCTCAGGCAGGCTATCTTCACTTCTCCTGAGGACCAGTGTTAAGAGTGTGGCTGACACAGGCAGGTGAAGGGGGGAAAGGGGGACTCAAGCCTTTCATTTGTGGCCCAGTTTGACGTTTGTGGTTCCTCCAGAAGGAAACCTGACTCAGTAAAATACAAGCGAAGAAGGAGAAGAAGAAGATGGTGACGACGAGGGAGTCAAACAGCAGACTCAATAAGACAAAAACAAGTCAACAACAACTGGGGCAATCTGGCCACCCCAAAAAAAGGTTATAAAAAACGAGAGCAGCTTCACACCCAGGAAAACTGCACTGGCAGCAGGAAGATCAATATCACACTGAGAAAGACTACTCTAACAACAAGGCTGAACATGCTACCTGCAAGTCCTGGCCAAGTCCACCACACAGAAAAAGTCCTTTACTGCAGTCCAACTGTAGTCATTATTATACAATGATGTGCTAAACTAAACAAGCAGACATACTTCCATGGCCAATATGCCTTACAATCAAACCAGGATGGAATCCAGAAACAAGCTTGGGGCTTTAATGAAGCGTACCCAATCATCACCCCAACAGACAATTGGGCCACTAAAATTATCTCCAGTGTCCCTATAGTTTCTGATGACACAAACACATAAAAATACACACTCGACTTATTATGTCAAGGTTTGATTGGCTGGTGTGTCCTCTAACCACTGATGAAGCTGGTGGCAGCTCAGCTTGTATCCAGCCCAACTGGACCGCTGGTAGTAAGCTACACTGGACTGCGTGAATAGACTCTGAGGCAGCTTTGGGCATTCATACAGGCATTCAGCACCATAATGGAGAGGCGCAACAAAAGCCTCTCCTTGCCTCGCCTGGTCCACTTGCCTCGCCTCGCCTCTCCTCTCCTCTCCTCTCCTCTCTTCTCACTCGAGTGTTGTCTGTAAGGCTGAAGAGGCCCATTAAAGCAAGGCATTGTGCTTAAATGTGTTTGGATTACCCCAAGTAATAACCTAATTCACATTTTAATTGTGCTGTTTAGGGGGACCCCTTCAGTTGAAGCGGAGGAGTGGGGATAGGATTGGAGTGTGTGTGGGGGGCGGTGGGGGGGGATCGCTTAGAGTCGTGCGCTGCTTGAAATCCAGGACAGATGCATAGGGATTTCAGCTTTAGCGTAGCTACAATAGCCCCATCCACAGCAAATTACCACATTTTTTTCTCCTTTCTCAACACTTTTTAGAAGAACTTTTGGGAGAGACGAGTTGAGAAGCTGATGAGTCAAGCACCTGATGAGAGAATGAAGGCTATTCTTTGAAACAGAGAACCACTCCAAGTGCTCTCTGCTTGAACAGGGACGGCAGGAGAAGGGGAGCAGGAAAGATGGATTGATGCATGGATGGATGGGTGAGTGGATGGATGATCAATGATGAGATATTGGGTTCGCAATATAGGCCAATCAATATAGGCCAAATAACACTGTTGAAGGATCCAGGATAATACTTTCACTTGGTCATTTTCAGCAGTCTAGATATCTGAGCAAAGCGATAGCTGAGCTTTGCCTAGTTACTTTTCCTCAGCCCTTTGCCACAAGATTCAATCTAGCCAAACATCGTCCAATGCATTGGACACACACACACACCATATATATCTGATCACCTGTTATGTAACGATAATAGCTTAAAGGTCATTTTCATTTACTTTTCATTTATTTTTAAAATGTGGTGAAGTAAAGGTAGAATTTGAAGCATGTGTAGCATTATGCTATTTTTCATGTGAATCCAAGATTACTTACGACGATGATGACTGATTAAGGTTGATTGTCAATGTGGATGCAAAGGCTCTCAAGAACCTGAACCTGGTTTTGGTGCTGGACTCCATTTTTGACATGTCTGAGAGTAAATGGTCACTGATGTCATAAATTGCATTGGCTAGATATGAATTTCCCAGTCTTGCAAGCCCCCGATTTTAAAGATGATGCACTGCAAAGTCAGACCATGAGCAGAGCTTCCTTTTAATGAAAAGTTACTAGGGCCATGTGAAAGCTCAATGATCTGCTATGCTTACCATATTTCACTGGCCTTGGTGTAGATCTTGGTGTAGGTCATTTAAGCAACTTTAATTAGACTTTATATTATGTTCCTTTGTCAGTTATTTAAACACTCACTTTTACAGTGAGAGTTCGTAACCTATGAAGTAGTTGACCTTTTTTTCACTATATAAAATGTCACAAGAGGCTGCCTCAACATATGCGCATAAGAGAGTCAAAAGGTTAACATCTGCAGCAGGTGATTTCTTTTCCATTTAATAAATGCTGGTTTCTGGATGACCACAGTAGCCTAATTTACAGCTAAATCCAGCTGATACTTGAGAAGTACAGTATGGCGTGAGTCAATTATCACTGTGAGAAATGTTTGGTTTCTGACACTTTCACAGTTCTTACCCTTTATCCCCTGGGTCTCCATCATCATCTCCCATGACCTCTTCTGAACCCCTACTCCTTCCTGCTCCTCGCCCCCACTCTCCCTGGCACTGGCTGGGGACAGCTGCAGCTCTCCATCAGGGTGGGATCACTGGTCCCCCGTTACGCTCACTGACTGACCACCACTGCACTCAGGAGAACTCACACAACTAACTGAACACACAATTGGAAACTGGCTCCTTTTTCTTTCTAATCGCATCACTAATGACCAATGAATGTAAATGAGGACAGAGGGAGAGAAATATTATTACCTGTTCTAAGATGTAGCCTACACTTACGTCCAACACTCACTACTGATCACACTCTCATTCCCTCTGTCCTCTCATTTTTCAAATTTCATCGCCTCAGTCTACCTCTCCAAATATGAACACCGTCTCTCACGACAATCCCACAATGCCATACACATCAGGGGTCACTGAAAACATAAAAGCAGAATTGACTACCAGACACTTTTCATAACTCTTTATACATTGAAGGTAAAGCCTTGAGGAGGAAAAAAAAAAACAGAAAAAAAGAACAGAAAAAAAATCACAGGAGAACAGTTATACAGGAGTGGCCTAGGTTACATCCTGACAGGTTAGATCATGATGATGATGACAATGTTTTAAACACATAGCCTAACTGCTCTCAACCCAATTTTCTCCGCTCCTCTTCTCCCTTCTCAGCTTGCCTTGTGGTCGTGAGAAAGCTCCTGCCATTCCACCGGAGCTGAGAACACTCCTCCCTCTCTCTCTCTCTACTCAGCTCACCACGCTTCCCGCTCTTTTCCCACAGAGCGTGAAAAGGCCATGGCATGGGTATAGCCCCTAGCTGCCTGTCCTGATAATAAGAGCATTGTCTAATAAAAATCCCTCTCTCTCTCTCTTTCTTTTTCTCACTCAATCACTCTCCTCTCTCTCTCTCTCTTTCCCTCACACACACACACACCACACATTAGCCCCCACTCATTTACTCTGTCTCTAACTTGAATTTTCCCATAAGGGGAAACAGCATTCCCTCAACACAGGCTGGGCAGACTGGAGCCAAGGATGGGAGTAAGACAGATAGAAAACAGGAGGATGGCAGGAAGAGGGGGAGAGAGAGAGAGAGAGAGAGAGAGTGTAGAAAAACAAAAGAAGGGAGTGCTCCACATCTGTCCTCCTCAATCACATTCCCAGCAAGTATGTTCTCGACAGAGTGCGACATTACAAGCACAACTTAGGAATGTGTGTGTGCGTACTTGTGTGTGTCCATGTGTATTTCTCTGTGTGTGCCTTTCCAATAGTGTGTGTTTGTGTTTCTGTGTGGGTAGGCTATATGTGTGTGTATCTGTGTACCCTTAAGTGTGTGTGTCCGTGTGCCTCCTTCCCATCCCTCTTTGTGTGTGTGTGTGTATGTGTGTGTGTGTGTGTGTGTGTGTGTGTGTGTGTGTGTGTGTGTGTGTGTGCACCATATGTCTACCTCGGTCTCCATGTGTGAGTTTGTGTGCGTTTATGTTCTGAGTTAGCTGACCCTGAGTGATGACATCACAGAAAGGAATGTTTGGGCTCTGTGAAAGAGGCTCTGAAAAGGACACTGGAGCTGTGCATAATAGCCTTTCTAAAGGAGCAGGAAGAGGGACTAAATAAGCCGACAATTACAATACAGTGAAGTGCATTCTTAGGCAGGTTTATGGCAATTTGTGTGTGTGTGTGTGTGTGTGTTGTGTGTGTGTGTGTGTGTGTGTGTGTGTGTGTGTGTGTGTGTGTGTGTGTGCGCGTGCGCGAGTGTCTTGTGTGTGTAGTAGAGAATAGAGATAAAAGATTTTATGCACATTTGGGAGTCAAATAGCAACCGATGCTTTTACTGAAACTCCACTGGCCATTTCTATAAAATGAATAGTTTCCTAAGTGAGCACCATCAATGCAAGCATACACACTATCCCAACCAGGCCATGCAGCACGATGGGAACGCAAATCTATTCACTCTGAATCACTTAAGAGTAACTAATTGGTCTTCCCCGAGCTAAGCTGATAAAGCAGGGATGAGTTCACTAAAAATGCCTCCAGAGCTCCAGTTTCCAAAAAGGGATTCTCTCCCTCTCACACAACACACACTCACACACATACACACACACACACACACTATACTCTAGGACGCTCATCTCGGACAAGTTTCCTCCCCAAAAGCCCAATACCAAAAAGAAATCAGCAGCAATCTCCAACTCCAGCCAAGAATGAGAGATCGGAGATCAGAGATAAGAGGAGTAGAGAGATGAACGGAGCAGAGTAGAGTGGATTGAAGTGGAGAGACGAGCAAAGAGCGAAACAGAGGGAAGTGCTGGTGTGTGTGTGTGTGTGTGTGTGTATGTATGTGTGTGTTGGGGTGGGGGTTCATATCCCTGGGCAGGGACTTCACCACAGGGGCCGAAAATTGAGCTGGATGGATTGGGGATGGATTAAAGTGGTCTGTGGAGACGCTAACCTCGGCATGTGTCTGGCTAACCTCTTAGCTTGACTTAAGGAGGATCAAGGCAGTGCTTGCACCTTTGGCCCATTTCCCTGAGCTTGTGGAAAACGGTTGGGGATGCGGAAGGGGGGGGGGGGTTGTGGCGGGGGCGGAGGTGTGGGGTGGGGTTGGAGTTTGGAGGTTGGGTACGCATTGTTACATAGAGGTGTCACTTCCTTCTGAGAAACCGTGGGAGGAATGAACTGCGTTTCTTGACAGATGAGAAGCAACTTCTTGGCATGTGTGCCTCTGCTGTTGCGCAATGTCGACATGTGCGTGCAGAGACATATCAGATATGTTGTTACGCTGAGGTGTTTTGGCATTGTGGATCGCTGTTGTCGTTTCCTTGGTCCTGTATCCAGTTTTTCTGTTTATCTGACGACACAGGCCTAGGGCATAATGAATTTCAGAAAGGGCTACTGTATCTGTAGACTGCTCCTCACATACCAGGCTGAAATCAAAGTATGTCCAAATGCTCACCAGAAGCTGGATCAAGTGTATTCGGCTGCATAAGAGGGACGCTGACACATCCATTGAGGCACTTGGGAGAAGGGGGAAGATGAGAACAAGTAATAAGACTGAGAGAGACATCTGCTGTAAGACTACCTCCTTGAGATACTGTTGTGTTCTTTCTTTTCCCCCGTGGTTCTTCTGTGAGGTGATGCGAGAAGGGCGTTCCGGCTTCTAAAACACAGGGTGTGCGCGTGTGGTTACGGTGTGAGAGTGAGCGGTCTTGTTAGCGTAATTAAGACACGCTAAACTGGTAATTGGCTGGTGATGAGGGACCTGCCCCTCCGCTCCTGGGTGCCAATTCCACCTCATCAAAATGATTAACCTATTTCAGCCACAACAATACGGCTAATACACACATGCGTACACACAGACAAACACGCTGGGTGTGTGAAAGACTGTTTGTAAGACTGTTTGTGTTTGTATGAATGAAATATAGACAGCAACACATACACTAAGCCTCCCCCCTCTCTCTCTCCCTCTCTCACACACAAACACACACACACACAAACAAAATCACTACCCACACAAAATCACTACTGTTTCCAGTCGAGGAATTGATGTGATTACGGGGCAACAGAGTGTTTTCCCACGGAGCAGAGCAGAGCGAACTGAGAATGGTAGCACACAGAAGCAAGCCATAGTCTTGTTTATGAAGCCTCGGGCACAAAGCCTGCGCTCTTCTACACCTCAAAAAGGGCCTGCTAACAACCCAGCAGGCCACCAACCCAACAGCGGCAGCAGCAGCTATGCACTGTAAGCTCGAGCTCCTCCTCATTGAGGTCTTATCCCTACCTGCCCCTAGCCCTCGCATATGTTTGCCAGCTGGCCACTCAACACAGTGCAAGTAAGGGCATTCGAAATCTGATTGGCCACGACAACAGCCATTGAGGACCACCTTGCGTGCAAGTAAATGTGCCTGCTAATCTCATTTTAGTATGAGACTCTGAAGCGGAGGCTACTGACTGAGCAGCACTGTGTTAGCTAGCATTAGAGGGAATTCTTGCACAGTGATTCTGCTGCTACTGCACTGTTGCTCATTTGTGAGAGCTCAGCTCATTGCAGCCAGCATCTCCATGAGATGGGCCTACCTTGAATACGGTATCAAGTCCGACAAACAGGTCAAAATTAACTATTCGGAATGTGAATATCAGTAAAAGATTAACTGACAATCTTTTCCAACTTGGCTAGGTGCGTACGGTAAAAAGTATGTGTGGAACCTAAAACGTTCAAGGCCCACACACATTTGTATGGCTGTACTGTATAATGTCAATCAATCCTCTTTTACAGTAAAGTAAAACAAACAGCATGCCTAGGAAAGGGTGATTGTGTTGTGTTGATCCGACTCCACATACACCACAAACATTACATGGGCCTACTGTATATTACAGGCTTATAACATCTTCTCCTTGTGCAGCCAATTGCTGTTGCTGCCTGCGGCCATGTTGTTTTTTTCCCCCTCTTCAGTAATGTGTGCGATTGACTGGTGCTACGGGGATTATCGAAGCAGCTTCTTTCTGAAGTGAGGACACTGCATTATTTCCAGATCTGTCTCGTCTCGTCTCGTCTTCTTTGAGCTAAGTCAGCAGAAAGCCTCTGTGCCACACCATGATGTAGTCGCTCGCTGCTCAGCACGCTATAAACATATAGGCTGTCTGGAATCTGACTTAAGAGAGAGCTTGGAATCCAATCACAAATTAAAAATCTCGATGGTCTAAATTAAAACCTCATCATTTAGCCTAAGATGTTACGACAGATGTGAATGGGAATTAATTCATTTAAGACTAAAAATAAACAGATTTGTTAACATTAGACACACAACACAAATGTTGCGAACATCATCAGCTTGAACTGCGAGCAAAACAAAAATAAAGACAGACACCTTATGTAACAGCACAAACTCATCCCTGTTTTACATGGTTCCCGGAAGCCTCTAGTGCTCAAGTGATGACTACGCAGGAGAGGTGTTCTACAGACCAATCCTGAACAGAGACCTTTGGACCGCAAAAGCCTAAATACTATACTTGAGCTGGGACTGTACTGCCACAGGCCCCTAAGGGTGAAGCCAAATGTCCTCCCTATTTCACCCCATTTCACCGTTGGGGTGTATAACATATATTATATATGATGGGAACACATCATATATTATTTGTTGTACATCCCAATGGTCAATTAATAAGGGCCAGAGGTTACTAAAACACTTTGAATCACAAATCTCTTTTTTTCCCCCAACATCACTTCCAATTTGACATGACAATGTCATGACAAACTGTACACTCCCCCCATTCCCAACACACACACACACACACACACACACACACACACACACACACACACACACTTCCAAGTACTTTGTACAAGAACATTTGGGTGCTAGCCCGAACCTTACGGGACAAAGTTATGAATCACACATTTTCATGAAGCGCTACAGGGTAAAACACCACATAAGCCTAAATGAGTCCCATATGCTCAAAACACCTGAAAAGAGACAATTAAAACTGTGTTAACATTAATGCACACACTATCACCAACCATCCCTGCCCCCTGCTTTGATGCAACACTGCTAATCTTTGCCTGGACTCCATCTGATAAGAGACAGTGTAAATAACCTTGCTCTGGGCACACACCCAAATCCAGAGCTGTGTGTGTGTGTGTGTGTGTGTCATGGCTTCGGAACGGAAAGAGAGACACTTTTACTGCCTGTGCACTGGCAGCTGAGGGCCAGGGAGCTCCGATGTGTCTTAAAAACAGCCAACCAGCATGCCTCTGGTAGGCCTAGAGCCTTGTTTACCAGCAAATACTTAAGGGATGTGTTGTGTTGTGATGTTATGTGATGTGTTGGATGAAACTTCCACTTCCAATACAGCAGTTGCCTTTTATCCATCAATCAAAGAGGAACCGATTTTGTTACTCAAGCTGTAAGCAGTCTGGTGAATGTAATAGTCATACGATGGACTTCACTCTTGAAGATAGGAAAGAAAGCGGTGTGACATTCGGTATTTTCAAAAGCTTCAGATGGCATGTCATGATAACTTAGCTGAAATTGCTCAATTTAGCCTTTCCATTTGAGTCTACAATCTCCCCGTCTATGCATGGAGGACAAGCAGCATGAAAATGCAGAGAGCACGTGTTTATGAAAGCAATATGAAGAAAATATGGACCACTGTAACTGTAGAACGAAGTGCGTGTAGCATATACAGGCCGGTTGAAAACTGTACTGGAGCTTTCCGAGGATTGGTTACGCATGGTAAACTGCGTAACCAGGTCGGTTCTGGGTTTTTGTCAAGCAGCGGGTAGAGCTCAGTATGCAATATGAGAACATGTCAATACAGTACTACGGTGCAATCATACAATTTCCTTACCGGGGTGCACTTTAAATACCATCATTCTTTTCAATCACATAATCGGATTCAAGTCCCCGCGGGGTAGCAAGCAAATAGTGGAATGCTCGCGTAAATTAATGGGATCTCTCCACTCTACTGGTGTCAGATAGACAGATAGCCTAAGTGTTTTACATTTTTAAAATGTAAATTATTGTTCAATTTCATGGCCAAATAATTGCAGTTCTCCAATTGTGTAACCCAGTGCCGTTGCCTGAACGACCTAAAAGAGTTCATTTACAGTGAGCTGCCCTCGGCACTGAGGATTACCTCGCGATGTTACTTAAAGGCGGCCAACACTCACAGAACATAATGGTTATATTTTCCAAATTAAAGCGGAGAAACCACCCGTTACATGTGAGGCTTTCTATTACATTGAGTTAGCGTTGTGACCAGCTCATTTGGATAAACGCCAGACAATCCGCTTAGTCCAACAACCAATCTTCGATCGCCTCCATCATGGGCACTGTGAATATGAGCTTAATAGCTAGATGTGGGCGATGGTGATGGGGTGGGGGTATGCTGGTTGACGCTCCATACATGACGGCACATAGGCTAGAAAAGTCTGATTCTATAAAGACAGATTAGTTAGTTTATTTAGGCCTACATATTTCCACCCACCTGAAGAACAGGAGATGAGAAAAACGGCGAATGCCAATTTCGTAGCTGCTCCCATTTTTGCTCCCCGGTCGACCCCTCAGATAAAATCCTTACAGTCACGTCAGGTTGATCCTCCTGTCCTTGTTCTGAAGAATTTTCTCCCAGTCGCCGTCGCAGCTTTACATGGATCTGTGTTTCAAAAAATTATCAAAATATCCACCTTTTCTTGAGAGCTCTTGTCTTTATTCACGCCAATATTGCCTGATAATGGTCATAAGGCGCGTGCCAAATTGTGGATGGTATCGAAATAGGCCCTCTCTTCGATACGATGTTTACTGTACTGTATGGGGCAAACATGTCACTGCGGACTGGGGCTATCGTGTAAAGAAACACAATAAAAAGTGCAAACTCTTGACGGTTTCCAGAGAGGAATTTTACAAGTGATCGTATATGTTGATATTGCATAGGCCTTTTTTCCGATTACATGTCCTAATATACCGATGCTACTGTCCGCTTGCTGCAGCCTTCCTTTACGCGTAGACGCACGCTAGCTACGAACAACGGCTGCCTGTCCGTCCGTTTACCTGGGTCCAAACCATTGCTAATAATGTGGAAATACAACAGAAACAGACCCGTGTTCTGTAAGTTAGTCCAATCAATTAAAAAAGGCTGCTGAGCAGTTATTCCCAGCTGAGAAAATGCAATGACTGAACGTCAAACACGAGTCAGTCAGTCCGAGACTCCCGCATGCATATTGAACTTCTTTATCTTGACAGGCAACTCCATAATTCCGTTCCCCACGAAAGAAGATGATAACGCATAGACCACAATGTTTCGGGTTAACCAAGTAGTTAACTCAAATAATCCATTCGCTCCTATTCATTCCACTTCGTTATAGCCGTAAACTTAAAACTGTCCAAAATAGTAACGTAACGTTAATAGTTCTGAAACGAATATGGGCTACAAACAATAGTTATAAGGGAGAAACTCAGGCAAATGATCCTTCATCGTGAATTGAATGAATTCCAGAGCGTTTCTTCTGACAGCTGAATTCGCTTGTCTGACAGGAGCGCTGTCCGACTCGCCAGAGCAATAGTAGTTTTAGCTAGCGGCAGACTAGCGAGGGGTAGATTTAGTTAGCCAGAGAGCTAGCTGTCTTTACCCATCCAGCTTGGTTTGGCAGGTCTCGATCCAGTTGTCACGTCCGAAACAGTCTATGGTACCCTACTCCAACGTGGGGCAGTAAGGACCACAATATGGCTTAAAAGAAGAACAAACGATTGGCCAGTGAAGGTTCGTTCAGACGTTCAACAGCACCT
Organism: Sardinella longiceps; assembly: GCA_027497455.2. Classification (NCBI taxonomy): domain Eukaryota; kingdom Metazoa; phylum Chordata; class Actinopteri; order Clupeiformes; family Clupeidae; genus Sardinella; species Sardinella longiceps. The sequence goes on from JAODXP020000031.1 coordinate 24,025,331, forward strand.
CGCTGCCAACTTGCTGTCCTGTCGCAGGTCTCCTTGAACAGCAATGGCAACAACACTTGTTTCCAACAGTATCCTCCTCATTCAGCAGCGCATTGCCTGGATTCAAGATGGCGGCGGCAAGCACGGATTGTTTTTGTTTTTTTTTTCCCCCTCACGCTCCTCCTCTCCGTCGCTCCTGCAAGGCGAATAAAATTGAGTGACACTACCTCACGTCAAATCGAAAGAGGGGAAAGCCTCACTAGAAAACAACGAGTAATATTCCCAACTCTAAAGTTAAATTGGATCTATTACTTTGGTCATCAGGCGTGATTTATTAGTGTGGACATTTATTATAGAGTAGGCTACATAGGCCTATAATTGTTTGTATCCTAACTGATTAAAGCTAAAGTGTGAATATAAGTTAATAATTCTATGGAAAACGTTAGGCTACTTTTAGTAGTCCACAACCATAATGCAGTTAGAGTAGGCGTATGCTGATGCTGTCCATAATGCTACCCTAATTGGGATAGGCATGAAAATAGATAGACCGTTTGCATAAATTGCAACTTCTTTGGCATGATTAGTCAGCCAGAAAATGTCAGAATTCATCACCTGAAAATACCAAATAAATAGGCTTAATGAAATATTATCCACACCAGTAGATATCTTGATGTCAGCATAATTGCAAGCATGCTTGCAATAGGCCTAGTATAAAATATTTAAAATCTTCATCTTCAATGTTCTGTAGCCTAACCTGTAGAGGCTTTGGCAGAAACTAATGTAATAGTCTATATTAAAAACATATTTTTATATTTTTTTTATAAGATGGAAAAAGAAAAGCCATTTTAAAAGCCCACCCAAGTCCCCATGCAGCTTGCACCAAGAATGAATGATAGCCTGTAATCGCCAAAACAGGAATCGTTTTCACATAATTGCATGTATATGGCTGATAGGGTTACAATACTCAGTGACCAGAGGACCACTTGTGTGCATGTGTAATTGACTTTGTTTTTAAAAAGAGGTAGGGTATCATTGCCAGTTGGTGAATAATTGAAATGGGACTGGTGACCTCAGTGCATCTGGCTCCTTTGAGCATCATTACAGGATCAGCATTGCCTTTTAATGGTGTTACTTAACATGGACCTCCAGTGTCCTTTGATAGGGGACTAGTGGCACAGGTCAGAGCGACATGTTTGTGGGGAGGTATCCAGAAACGGGGGCCATGATATGAGAAGCCTTTTAATGTTATTATTTTATGTTCCTCTGTGAGATTTTTTTTTTTTTGGATTTCTGCTGCAAAGAAAATGAACAATAGAGGGAACAAAGAGGAATACAAACACAGCTTTTCAGGTCATCGTGGACAGCCAACTGGTGGCAAGTAAGTTTATTTATTAATCCGTATGGGGCTGTCTCCTTTGGGTCTCCTGGAAGGATCGTGGAGCATGCCTCACGAGGTCTGTGGGGTTAAATTGTTCACACTTGATTTTGACAGATGGGGGAGTGATTAATAGGCTTGGGCGAATGCCACCACCTCTCTGCTCCACAAAGGCCTGTGTCTGCACAAAGGGCCATACACATCCACTGCCTTTTTTTGCCACGGTGTGAGGCACAGTGGCTCTCGGGCCTAAGACGTTTGGAATGCTTTGTTGTCAACAGTGATTTGTCACTGGGTTGTTATTTTTTTCTACAGAGCTATACTGGTGTTGTCATACTCATGGCAATGGAAATACTGCCTTTACCCCCCCACACCCCCACACCATGAACCCCCCCCCCCACCCCCACCCCCAACACCCACACACACACACACACACACACCACCACCACCACCACCACCAATGGGTCAAGCTTCTGAAGGATACTATTATAAATCTTGTAGCTGGGCAAAAGTAGTTTTGTGTGGTGTTTTTTTGGCCGCCAGAGGTAAAGCTGAGAGTTATGAGTTCAAATAGAATGGCTGAGCTGATGATTGTGATTATGATGATGTACTGTAATGTTTGAAGTTCTATAATAAATCTGGCATCCTCTTGCCAAACACACCTTTGATGGATAATCCTGCAAAGTAATCAATCTATTGTTAAATGCCAAGCTTAAAAAAGAGAAAGCTTATCAGATTTTAAAATATAGTATGACCATTTCCAAATCGAATGTTCGAAATCGAATGTTCTGACAATATCTGTCTCTCCCTTGCAGCAGTCAAAAGTAATGTATGCAGCTATTTTGGAATTCCCCCTGGATAGGATATGTGAAGCCAGTCACACACTTGAATTTGGTAAGAGCAAAATTGAGGTACTTGACACGGTGAAGTCTCATTTCTGCATGTGTTATGAAACCATTCCTTTCATGTAGCAGATTGGAAAACAGCACTCGACACACACACACACACACACACACACACACACACACACACACACACACACACACACACACACACACCAATTCAGCGCACACTGAGTCTGTAGAGCAGCACTCCTGTACATAATTCACTTCTACCTTTTAGGCTCCCAAAAAGCTCAGCTCTATGGCTGAAGTGCATGCTCATGTGTCATGTGTCATGTGTCATACATTAACACAGGTCATGGGTGTGTGTCTATATATATATATATATATATGTGTGTGTGTGTGTGTGTGTGTATTTGAAGAAAGAGGACATGCCCCTCTGACATTGTCACTTGAGACGAATGTTGTTCTACCTCCTGCTCATTGTTCATTTCTCTACAAACAACCAACCCCCTGACAGAAATACACAAAGAGAGAGAGAGAGAGAGAGAGAGAGAGAGAGAGAGAGAGAGAGAGAGAGAGAGAGAGAGAGAGAGAGTTTGTGTGTAAGAGAGAAGCCTTTGCGAGTGACCTGACATTTACTCAGGGGTAGGGTTAAACATTTCTGTTTGGCAGAGCCATTAATTAAATTTTAGTCAATGATCTGAGAGTGGAGGGGATTATTGAGATGGATTTAAAAGTGCGGCTATAACCTCCTGACGGCAGATGCCAGGAGGTTAGCCTAGGATGGGGTGGGGTGGGGGGTGTCAACCATCCAGGAACGCTGTTACTTGCGGTTATATTTTTTGACCTTGGGAACCCAGTGAACACAATGTTTTTATTTTTCCATACTCTATTGCTTTTTTGTTGTCTGTTGTCTACTCACTAGCTAATGTACTTTTGCAGTCCTGTTCATTTTAATAATCTGATTTTTTATTCTCCCAAAAGGTTTGATTTTGCATTTGGAAATATCTTACAGCATCCATGTGACAGCTCTGACTAGACAACAGAACAAATTGTGCAAAATAAACATTTTTAATCTTATCATTGGCATTTGTAAAATAATAAAAACAAGTGCACTTTATGCATGGGGCATAGGTGAAGTGCAACTAGGACATGAAAAGCTTGGCCTTTAAGTGTCGTGGGAACAGCAAGCTCATGGTAAACCAACTACTGTATTACAGCTAAGTCCCTAAGTGGACTTCAAGTGAGCACGCAATTAGATTCACTGATGCTTTGAAGTTAAAAGAAGAAGTGATGACAGAGGATTAAACATTTAACCTGGTCAACACCGATGATCTTTGAGCTCCTGGCGATATTGCTAATAAACATTACCAGATATACTTTGTGTGTGTGTGTGTGTGTGGGTGTGTGTGTGTGTGTGTGTGTGTGTGTGTGAGAGAGAGAGAGAGAGAGAGAGAGAGAGAGAGAGAGAGAGAGAGACCAGTTGAAAAAGTAATACCAGGACCTGTCATTTCTCTGCCGCAGGGGAAGTGGTGAGAGAGATTGGCCACAGCATGTTTTGTTGCTTGCCTGTGTGCTCTGTGCACTCCATTCAGCCAATTCTGATGTGTTTAATTTATTACCTGTGCTGATTTATCTAGCACCTGTTTCGCCCTGGGCGGCCGCAGATCCTCTGAAGCGCCACATGACAAGGCTGAGAGAGATCAGGTTCAGCAGGATGGGAGCAGTGCAGTGGCTGTGGCTTGCAAAGGTGCTGTTGCTATTGAACCTACAGCAGAAGCTCAACAGTGGGACCGGTATAGGCACCAGCTACCGGGCTCAGCGGCATGTTAAGCACATTAAAGGCATTCTGTGTAAGCATGGCATCAATTTAAAGTTAAAGGCTGAAGTTACACTGGTTGCGTAAACCAAAGTGTTTCTAGCATGATAATCAATAAAATCTGGTACCAGACACGTGAGCACTGTGAACAACTGAAAAATTAAACCAGCCGTCATTATTTGCTGAAAACTACACGGCCGCTTCAAAACATTCAGCCCCAGTCTGTTCTCTATTGCTATTGTAATACCATTTTGTACCTCAAGAGACACAGCAGTGAGCAGGGAAGAGAAAAGAAAAAGAGTTTGGAGGCTTGTGCTGAAGTCCCTGCAGGGACATGTATAATGTGGTTTTCAGTGAGGCAGAACACTGTGTCCTGATTGTCCTGTGTGAAGTTGCTGTGTGAAGTCTTCTTTTATGGAGAGTTTTGTTTTGTGTGGCTTTGTGTTTATTGAATGGCTATTGTATGGACAGGAGGGCACTATGGACTGCCGAGGCACTTATTCTCCCAAATGGAAAGAACATCAAGTGCAGGCTGGGATTGGACCTCCACTGATATTGCAATAAATCTCAAACTTACTGAGCAACAAATTATGATTTTAAGCACTAAGCCTTGAAGTTTTGTGATTTCACTTTTAAGAAAATTATGGAAAAAAATGCAGATATGTAGGTGCAATGATTTCCATAGTGCATGGAATGCCTAAAGATGAGAAACACAGCAAAGCTATTTCCCCAATATGACTACATCGCAATGTCAACCTTAAAATTAACCTGATGATTAAAATAGTTTGTCATTAAATGATGCTCTACATGGCTACATTGTATGCATGTTACAACCAACTGTGCTATACGCTATTCCAAGAATGTCACACTTCACTTTAAGCTCACTATTTATTTTTTGCTCCGGACAGTTTGTTGCTTTTTGTAGAAGTTCCTGACCCCCTCTCTCCCCCACCCTGAGCGGAGTCTGGTCCCAAGGGTCTGTTTGGGTGACTGACATGTCTATGGTGGGAATCATCCCAGCTCATGTGAACCACTGCTGACAGGATTGATGATCAAAATCAGTTATTAACACTTATGTTATTGTTGATTGTGGCCAGACAACAGTAAATTGATATATCTGATGTATGTTATTTAGTGACTCTATTGACCTCAAGAGACAATTGAGTAAGTATGCTAAGTAAGAGTGGGGCCTACATGGTCCATCTAGCCACACCTGGCTTTTACACATGGTATCCGGAGGCTATAGCACACCCCTTGTTTAGTCTGTATATACACCTAAAAGCTATAACTAGCAAGCCAGTTTTCCCCAGCCTGAACAAACATATCAAAATTATTCTCCCTGGCAAACGTTTGAACTTTTCAAGATGTTGCAATATACTTGCAGTCCAACATTCTCCTTTAATCTTGGTAGATTGTCTGTATCCCTTAGCGGCCGTTCACACTGAACGCGCTTTTCCGCTTCTAAAACGCAAGTGTTCTGAAATAGTGAGTGACAAAAACATGCAAGGTTGAAACTGATAAATGTACGTCTTGTTGCTATGGCAACTAGATTTGGCTAAACCGCTAACTCCCTGACTTAGCTATGATTGGCAGCTATAGGCAACGGGCTCATTGTTGAAGAAAACACAACCTCAAAAGTTAAACTATTTTCAACTTTGAGTGCTTGCATTTTTTTTAGTCGCTTGCGTTTTTTCACCTTGCGCCTAGCGCTTTTTTTACGTGAGGCGTGTACGGTCAAGTTGCATCGTTCTTTAGGGAAACAATTGAATTTGAGCGCCCGGAGGTTAAAAAAGTGTGTCAGTGTGAACGGCCGCTTAGTGCGCACTATGGTCCAAAATTAAACCTGTCTCTTGATTGCTCAGGGATCATGGCCAAGAAGAAAGGTGCTATCAATGCCCAGGCTTTTTCGTGCAGAGCTCCTCTATGCTACAGATCAAGGCCAATGAGGGCCAGCAGAGAAGCCGCTGAGGGAAAGAGCCGATAGTTCAGGAGGGGTGAGGGGTTTAAGAACGAGGGAGAGAGAGAGAAAAAGAGAGGGTAGGTGGGGATATGGGAGACTTAAAGTTGCAGATTATTGGCTTTTTAAGTCACTGAGTTGTCTCATGGTCCTCCATGCAGCTTTCCTCCAAGTGTGAAATGTGAAGTGCTCTATTCCAGCCAATGAACATGTTTCTAACACATTGGGAGTTGAGTGGCTGATTGTGTATTCTACAAGGGTCAGTATGTTAAATACCTTAAAGTTCTCCATGTTGATGTTACAGAGGTCCATATTGCTTCTGCTGATTAGCTTCCTCCTGTTTGGGATAATAAACCATCTTTTGAGCCAGCTGGACCCACAGCTAGAGACTGGGGCAGCTTGGCAGGGTAGCAAGAGAGTCATGCCACATGGATAAACTTCTACTGCCTTTCACTTACTGCAGAAATTCAATTGGCAGATCTGCTTGGATCATCAAGTGTCTTCTCATAACAAACTCAAGTGCTGCTCATCATCGCATATCCAGTCACTCTCTATCAGAGCTCAATGGTTGAATTCTAGTGTCCCTCCAAACCCCTAAGCCATGAACCCTATAACTTAAGTCAGCCAACCCATGACAAAATTGTTTGATGTAGTCGGATGCTGTCTATAAAAATAACGAGAAAATTTGACCTAAAAATAACAAATCCGCAACCAGCTCTGATAAGGCCAACTCCATGTTAGTTTTGTGCCATATGCCATTTTCCCTAACTGTCATGAAATAGTACTTTACAGCAGATTCATGCCGTTCAACGTGTTGAGGGTGGAGTTAGGAGGGACTTTGAGAGAAAGCTGTATTCAGCAACTCTTTTAAAGTCAAATTTCGTCGAATTGTCACGTTATTCTGTAAGTATTTCATGAAAAAGGCTATTTCGCCATCTAAACCCTGTAATCGTCGTTGCAATCGTCTTATCTTTTTGAAGTGAAAATCCAGGGCTCCCTGTACCTTTCCACCAATCAAGTTCGGAGGGAGGGATAACTGCCTGTCGATCACAGCTGTGAGCAAGCCGCTGTGAATGTGTTGTAGCGAGGGAGGGATTTGAGAGGCCGTTGAGTTGCGTATAGAGACGGCGAGGGACCAACGAGTTCTATGATTTTGAATTTTTTTGCGTAAGTCTCTGAATTATGTAGACTTGCCGAATACAGTGTTAAATGGGATACAAATAAGCAGTGAGGAGGTACACATTTTTACAGGCCTATGCAAGGTTGATTGCTTGTTGAATCCTGTTTGGATTGCATGGTTGATTTGTTAGCTATTTACGGTAACGCTTTATTTGACAAGTGAGTACATAATACATTCATAGCAACTGTCATATATTGTTTATAAAGGAAGATTGTTTCATAAGACATGACTCATGACTTCACACAACCTCATAATGTGGAGGAGAGAATGGCAAAATGTTTTGAAATAATTGCTGTTTTTGTTTTCTTGTTACCTAATCATGTCATATCTAAATATTTCATTAATATCTTATGAAATCTTGGGTAAAGGCTGCTTATGAACGTTGAGTCATGAAACAGACAAGAATGATTTGTGATGAATCTGTTATGTACTTGCATCAAGTGAAGTGTCACCTTACCTGCTGGCGCTGTGTACTTGTTGAGTTCCAGCTTGTTGGAGAGGGTTTCAGAGTGTCCATGCACGTTCATTGTTATTTCTGAGAAAGTTATTATTTCCTGCAATTAAACAAGGTTGAGTAGGAGATTGGTGGATTTGCCAGCAGGGTGGAGAGCTTTTAAAAGCAATGCAGAGCTAAAGTCTAAATGTCAGAATCCCATGCTGAGTAAATGTAGTTCAACTTTATCAACAGCAATATTAAAGTACTAAAAGATCCTTGTATCACCTAAAGGTCACATATTTTATCCATTTTTCCACAGTTTTACATTGCTTCTTGTGGTTTCATAAAAGCTCTACCTTAATTCTCTACCCCCCCCCCCCCCAAAAAAAAAATAAATAAATAAATAAATAAATAAATAAATAAAATAAAATAAAAATAAGCCCTATCTAAAGATCCCTGGTCAGAGTGCAAACTTGAAGACTCCAGACTCCAGACTATCCAAACTATTGATATTGTGGAATAAATGCATAGAGGTGCTAAAAAAGCGAAGATTCTATAATGTTACTTACTATCCATAAATGAGTGCCGAAGATGTTCACTTCACTCAGCAGTCTTGGAAAATGTTCACTGGAAAACCGTTGCAGCAAAATACTGCAAGAAGAGTTCTTACAAGGATTATGTGCATGTAACACATTGCAGATTAATCTGCAGATATTTGCAATGGCTCAAAGTCTGTCATAAAATTGATTTAGAGAATCTGATGCTAGTTTGTGAATACTTGTGGTTTAATACAAAAATACATATTTGACATCCTTAATGAATGTGTACCAAGTGGGTCTTACAAGGACAGCCATAGATTTCTACTGGCCTGCACATTTTCACTAGTCCTTTGCAGCATGATAGTTTTTCCCTCTAAACTCATTTTTATTCTTGCCGTCTTTTCTGCCCCCAGAATGACTTCTTTGTGCAAAAAAAATGTGCTATGCAAATCAAATTCCCCATCCTAGTACCGACATGTCTTGGCATACATTTGGAAATCTTACAAAGCCCTGGGAGGTCAGCTGGGCATTGAAAATTATTTGTTTTCGGAGTTTGACAGATCTGTAAATTGGTAGCAAATTAGGCTGCGTCTGTGTCGGCTGTGTAGACAATTCAGTGATGTGTTTTTGCAAGATGCAAATGTAAGATGAAAAACTAAACAAGAAAGTACCTGGCATATCAATTGACATGACAAGACCTGGAAATCAGGAATGTGCTGAGTAACCAAAGCTCTAGTTGGCTAAACCTGGCCAAAACACACACGTGTACACACACACACACACACACACACACACACACACACACACACACACACACACACACACACACACAATGAACTGAGAAACCCCTCCCGTCCTCATATACACAGTCCTGGACAACGAGAGGCACGTTTACCCTGCTCTTCATCCCATTAGCGACCAATCAGGCTAAATCTTCTTTGAAGGGAATTACTGTTCTGGGTATCACACACAAACTGCACACTGTTAGGCCCTATAGGCTAGCGTGCAGCATGCTAACTGCAGGGTATGAGGCTTTGAGCACCTCTCTTACACAGGATGTAGTGAACAAAATTGAAGGCTCTGGCCCTGTGCTTGACCCTGGACTTGTGCTCCATTTTTAAACATTATAAATGTAAGAGAAAATTAATAAATGAATGAATGCAGGAATTACTTAATGTGTGAATAGTCAAGGGTAGGAAATTCTACCTATGTTTTGTGTAGATGGAAACAAACAAACAAACAAAAAAAACCCTGACATTTCTCTCTCCGTTTTATGCTTTAATCTACTTTAGATGCCAAGAATTTGGTCGTCCAGAAAAGGAGTCCTGCTGTGCTGTTTTTGAAAGGCACATCACAGTGGTTGGAACTCACACAAGCCTGGCAGGTACTTAGGGGAGGGAAAGTGGTTCATCTTAACGTGTACCATATCAAATCTGACATTATCCCCGTTAATCAATAGTCCAAGGCCTTGAGCTTGCACTTAATGGGTCACAAAGAGTACTTATAAAGCTCAAAATTCAGTCAAGCATTAAAGAGGTGAGTGCTTAAGCTTGGTTGTTATTTCCCCTCCTGTTGTGGGGCCAATTGCCTCTGGAACATGACTTGCTTACATTTTACAGATGCTTACACTGAGATTTCAAAGCACTCACATCATAGAATGTCCATTTATCTTCAATCGCCAGAATATATACACAATACACACACACACACACACACACACACACACACACACACACACACACACACACACACACACAATATGCATCAGTCACGAATATTATTCAATAATAATTTAGCTATTCAGTCAATCTATGCCTTTTAATACTAGACCTTAATAAAAAAAGGTCTAAATCTTTTTTCTGTCCCACAGCATATGCCTGATGTATTGGGACATTTGGCCCTGGCATTGGATTTAGCCACAGATGCTGTCACCATTCCAAAATACTGTTATGAATGCGAGATGGCAGATTCAGATACCAAGTGTAACACATATTTGATTAAAACTACAAGGCGTGTTGATTTGGGCATGAAAAGGTATCAGATGAGATTTGCAGTCTCACAGTTGCATGTCAAAACATCGCACAGCGTCACCTTGATCAACGTGCAGGTATTAAGGAACCAGACAGCAGCGAGTTGTCCTTACACGACTGGGTACGTTTTCCCTCTCAGGAACTGACACTCTGAATGCGAAATGAGAAACTGTTTTGCACCGAGTGCATGCTTTGGCATAACTCTTGTCCTTTCAAACATTTCTTAACGCTTTTTCCCCCTTCCACCGAAAGGAAGTTGACCTTCACCACATGTCATATTAGATTTATCTTCTCTTTCTTGATGCCGAGACAGAAAAGATCAAAGAGGCCATGCTTTGACCTTTTGATGAATGGTCCATGATGAAGCAGAATAAGCCTTGGGTCAGATTATTCTTCATTTGCCCATTTCTTCAGCTTTTAAAAGACTCCGCTAACAATACACCCAGTTTATCCACACACACACACACACACACACACACACATTACACTCCACGGTGGTGAGAGTTTTGCCTCTTAAACTCACATTTCTTATGCTGTACTGGCAGAGGGAGAGCGAGAGCTGGTAAATCTGACGGATTATGATTTCATGCCATTATTAAGCTGATTTCATGTCAGCTGATGAGACGCCACTAAATGCCAGAGTAGCATAGAAAAGCGAGCCTGTGAAGGGGTTATACAAACAAACAAACACACCCACAAAGAAACAACAAGCCAAAATAAGTCAACGTCCATTTAGCACTATGGCCCACCCTAAAAATAAAACCGCTGGAAATAGCATAATTGTGGGCTGTGTGATTTGAATGTGTGGGATGACCAATGTCACATTGTAAAATAAGATGAAAAAAACTATCAACCATTCAAACAGAGTTGCAGTGTTTGAGTAAGAAATATAAAACCTCTAAATAATCAAGCCATCATATCAAATTACAGTAAACCCACAACACTCAAACATTCTCTTTCCCTTTCTTCTTTCTTTCTTGACCTCTCACCTCTGTCTTTTTTCTCTCCTCATTCTGTCACTCTTCTTTGCACTCAGTCTATCACTCATCCCCAGATGCTTGCTTTGAGTCTTACTGTAAAAGCACATGGTTATCACTTCTATGCTTAGGCTGTGTATATTACTTGGGTGTTTTATGTTAGGTGTTGTCTGTTGGTGTTTTTTCCTGCTGTTGCTGGTTATCAAAGAACATCGAGAGCGCAACCTGATAGAACCGGATACTCCCCCCACCACACACACACACTCACACACACACACACACACACACACACACACACACACACACACACACACACACACACACACACACACACACACACACACACACACAGAAACAACAAGGGAAGAAGAATTTGGCTGCACTCCAGAGTAGCTTGTTCTGGCAATGCTAATGGTGCAGCCTGTCGATGTGCACGCAAATGAGAGAGGCACAAGGCAGCGTGGGCTGTGGTTAAACACAACATCTGTGCCTGCAGACGCACTTGGAGGAGAGAGCGCTGTACACACACACACACACACACACACACACACACACACACACACACACACACACACACATACATGGAAAGGTCCACCATCATTCACCTTGGTTAAAAATCATCTCCTTTCCCTGTACTGTTCACACACACACACGGGTATCGGATGTCAAGGTGATCAAACAACCTTCATCTGGTGTCTATTTATAAAGTGATACTGTTGGAGTGCTCGCATGTGTGAGTGTGTGCACGTGTGTGTGTGTGTGTGTGTGTGTGTGTGTGTGTGTGTGTGTGTGTGTGTGTGTGTGTGTGTATGTGCGTGTGTGTATGTGCGTGTGTGTGTGTTTGTGTTTGAGTGTGTTGAGCGTGGAAGTTGGTTTAGTATCTATGAAGTGTTCCCCTTACAAGTATTCTTTTGCCACTTGCTGTATGAGACAATGGAAAAGACTTCTGCTGAAGACTGGTCATAGTGACTTCCTTAATCTCACTGGTTTGGATCGCATTTCAGTGTCGATTGCAGAGGTAACCTAGCCTGGCTTTCCCAATCAATTACCTCAGTCTGAGATTGAGCTTGGTGTGGATATCTAGTCTTCGGCCATTTTTTTAAATGTGGGATTAACGAACATTACAGTAAACAAATGCTTCTCTTGGTCTAATCTCTCTTCTGTATCAATGTTTTTTGAATGACAGATAGAACAACAATGGAATCTGTGATGACAATCGCTAAAAAAAAGTAGTAATTTCTTTAAAGGTACAATGTGTAACGTTTTTACTGTTCAATATCAAAATATGCTTTACCTGTTGACAAGCTTGTCCTTTCTCATAAATATTAACCACCACTATCAATTCCCTATGTCCGTATTGGCTTGAAATTTCGCATTTCCATGCACATTAACTTGGGTAGACTCTCCATGTATTGCCGCCATCTTGGAATACGGAAGCTGAAAGCGGTCATATCGTTCACGTTTTTGCTATAGACTGACAATAGACCGACATCCGCATGCAGGCTTCCGTAGCTGTAAACGTAATTTGCGTTGCGTTACGTTTAATTTTCTCTCGAAGGCTACACATTGGGGCTTTAACTGAGCTGATTTTGTCTAAACATCTTTATGAATTGCAACCGTATGATAAGCAAGACAGCGGCCTTCGAGGTGTGCTGTTAAGTAGAAATAATGAATATGCAATCAATCCCAAACGAATAGACATCTGCTTATTAAGTGAAACATGTTGAATGTTTAGTTTGAGTATAGCTACTCAAAGATCAGCATGATCTCACAGTGTTGAGGCGCTCAGGTTTGACACTACTGTGGCTGAAGCCAGTGTTGAATACTATGTGAAGGGTTAACCCAGCCAAGTTTCAAAATCTCAAACCGCAAAATGTATAAAAGTATCAACAAATATTGAAATGCAGTTAGTTACATTACTTTGTTAAAGTAACTTTCTCAACACTGGTTATTACTCTAAAGACTTCTACTTTAAAGAAAGAAAAAAAACATGATTCACTAGAGGCCCTTTTTAATTTGATTCTCATGAACACTGAAAAGCATGGTTTATTTATAATCCTGAGTGGTACAATTAAAGCATGTACAAATAAAAGCCTTGCATAGTGCTAGCATTTCCAGGTTTTGTTAAGGTCAGCAGCAGGGCACAGTGGAACTCCACTGTCCTGAAGATTGCTGCCCTCTCTATGACCGCGAGTCATGTTCTTATGCTGGAAGTCAAAGTGTCCATGGAGTTTGTCTGTAGACAAGGTCGATCCATATTTTATATCACAGTTCTCAGCCAGACTCACCAGACGATGTTAGGGACCACAGCCTTGCATCTTTTCATTAAAGATAAAAGAGGAAGTTCGTATGTCTACCAGTCGACTTGTCCCTTATGTGACTGAGACATAAATACATATTCATCCATTTAACAAGTCAAACTAAATCAATTCAATGCTGTTCATTTCAACTCAGTACCTTATTAAACTGGAAGTGTAGTGGTCTCAAAGCAGCATTGCAGTTTTTGTTAATATATAAATAATCACTTCCCATACTGTTAAATTAAACAAATGTGATCTTCTAGCCTTTGTAATATTCATGAATATCTTGTACTTCAAAATATCACTCTATTTTACAAGATGTGAAGTATTTATAATCTCTTATTTGAGTTTAACACTGAGAGGTATGCACATATAGCTGACCAGTATTTATTTGTGGACCCACGGTTGGTCTCATTTACATTTGAATGTGGGCAAAGCATATAATTACCTGTTACGAATGACATTTTTAATGAAACATTTCAATTATATACTCATGGACACTGGACTTGCCGATTGACTTTGATGTGAACATGAACGAGTACAGAGTTAAAAAAAAAAAAAAAAAAAAAAAAACGGTTAATGCCACTTTAAAACCACTGGATTTATATTTTGATGAGTTATTGCTATTCTGAAAGGTTGGGTATGAATGGGTATGTTGAGTCATGAATGCATTTTGAGCAACTTATGACAGCTGCTATGAATGTGTTATGTAGACTTCCACATGTTAGAAATAAAAAGCGCATTTAATCACAGGTAATGCGATTTTACTTCATTCTCTTTCTGATATGAGGTCTTGGTAAGGATTCATCTACACATTGGATAAAAATACTGGTAAAAATATGAAATTAAACTTGACATGCAGACACATCCATTTGTGCCATTTGTAACCTATTGGCTTGAGAGTAAGGATGTTAAATTCCAAAGCTTTGGAATTTCTCCTAGGACACCCAAATGACTATCACTGGTCCTGTTCTCAATATATCTGTGGAGCTAACGTAAAGTCATGACAGGTGTCCACAAATTACTAGCTAAGTATTAGGCTAAGTTCCCAAAAATATACTCCCAAATCATTAGCAAACTATCAATCAACCTTAAGTATAGTCTTAACAAATGATTACAGTAATACATCCACAAACCATACATCTTGGCATTACTTGGGGAGTAACACCTGAAGAGCTGACATAGTAACATAATCACAGTTGGATTGTTGGATATTGGTGTCTCCTATTCACCTGAACACCAGTGAATAGAAGGTGCAGTATGGAAACAGGCCATTTGTACATAACCCAGTCTTAGCAAGCTGGGACATTTGTTCCCATATGGGCTTAGCAACAAGGATGGACTCTCAGAAGAACTCAGAGTTACCACATTGGACATCTGGTGTGAGTTCATATTGGTTTGGCCTCAAGGACCTCTGTTATGGTGGGTAGAAATGAAACAAACGGATTTATTTATTTATTGAAGAGAAAGACAAAATTCCTGTAGTTAACTTGAGGCTGACTCATCCTCAAGAGACCCTGCATTGAACTCTCTGTTGGTCTTCGGGAACAGAAGAGGACTGACTGTATGAAACATTATTGACCAGTTATGTAATAAAAATACAGAAAACCGTATAAGGCTGAATTTAATTTAATAATTCACTTTTTTTTTCTCTCACTCGTCCGTCAGAGTGAGAGGATAAAGCTGTGCAGCTATAATGATGGCTTGTGTGGTGAGACGGTCAGTGACCTTGTCCTGTGCAGTTGATAAATGTGTCTGGACAGGTCAACAGTCATACCCCCTTGTGTGGGCTACCAGTGCCGTGTTGAAAGCCCTTCTCACCCACCTAGCTAGCCATCAACATCAACCAGCTGCCGTTCCTGAGGAAAGTGAGGGTGTTCAGTTGCAGAGCCTGGACTGTTTTCTATCTTTTTCCTTTTTGGCTTTCAGCTTTGATGACTGAGGGTAACACCTGTGAGACTGAACTGAAAAAAACTGAAACATCTGGATAAGTAAAATTCACACATTTCAGTTGTCACAGAAGGATGCTTATTAAGATGTTTGTTTTGAGCGAACTTCCCCATCTTTGTCGCAATAGAGTATAAGTTGAATAGCCCCTTGCTCACCTGGCCGTCAGGTATCCAGACAACATATTAACCAAGCTCTTGTCCTCATCTAATCAGGATTAATCCATTATTATTATTATTATTATTAATTTATTTTTTGATTATTATTATTATTATTTATTATGGATTATTATTATTTTAACTTTAATAATAGGGTACTTTTTTAAGAGTCACTAGAGTTTTGTCAGCACTAGTTATAAGCATTTTGCACTAAATGTTTACATATCCAATTGAATTGCCACTCAACAAGTCTTAAGTCGGCCGCACACCGGTTCCGACAGCATTGCGGAGCACTTTCAAATCCGACAATTTTGCCTAGCACCTAGCACAGTTGCCGGTGAAATTAACATTGGATGTCAATGGATGGCTCCGACAAAATAGACTTCAATCGTAATTCACAACCGACGGCGGAAGACTTTGGCGCTGGTGTGCGGGGTTGCATTGAAAACAATGGAATAGAATGTTGGAAGCAGAGTGCTCCGCACTGTGTCGGAAGCGGTGTGCGGAGCCCTTTAACCTCTGTGAAATACAGCCTATAGGTTAGCTTCTGTACATAACTGGCTTCAGAGTCTTTTGTCAATCATGAAGCAACAGTCACTGGTGCAACACTGGTGCAAAGCTGAGATCTAAGTTTGGACTTGCTTGTCACCTGAATATGTGATTTACTGGTTTGGCAACATAAATTTCTCTGATGGCATTTCAGCATATAGATATTGGTATAGCATGTTGTTACCCATATATTCCCAATACAATTCCTTATAAGGAATATTTTTGCTCAACCTATTTTCTTACTACATTAATATGTTTTAATTGTGGGTGGGTAAAATGCTAGAGGATTTTTTCCCCTGGTGAAATCTAAAGAAAGTCTTGTGTGCTGCTTGAACAATTTAGATCTCTGAGCTATTCATGTTTCCTCTCCCTGGTTTACCGTATCCGTATGGAACATGATTCCGATCTGACAAAACGGATCAGTTGTCTTCTTGCCAAAAGGCACAACAAACACTACTTGCTGCCGAGGCTCTTTACAGCTAAAAGCCTGAACAGGGCCAACAGCGCAGGAACTGATTCTGTGTTTGCACTTCAAACTCCTTCATTTTCTCAGAGAGGGCAGAGGGGATGGGTAATCATCCTCGACACACACACACACACACACACACACACACACACACACACACACACACACACACACACACACACACACACACACACACACACACAGTCACAGTACTGACAGTCTGCTGCTGCCATGAGAATTGAGCCTTTGGGGGGGAGACGGCATCACCTGCAACATGAAAATGAAAAGCTATTATTTGTTTTTGTTTCGCTTGTTCATTCGTGTACTCGCTGCCGAGGCAACTCGAAAGCCCTGTAGGTATCAGTCGCTCTCACCCACATGCAAACTACTTCAGAGCGATACAAACTCTTTTTATCAGTTGAATTATTGTGTTGTTCTTTCTCCTTACATTTTTTTTCTCTCTCAAGCCTCCCTACACACACACACACACACACACACACACACACACACACACACACACACACACACACACACACACACATTCTCTCTGTCTCTCTCTTTCTCTCACACACTCTCTCTTGCTCCCTCCATGAAGCCCTATTTTCTCTGTTCTATGTCTGTCTCTCTTTTGTCTAAATACGGGTTATTTTCATGATGTTTGCATAAAAACAGGCCACGGTGTCACCTATAATTATGCATTCAAATAGAATCAAGGAGGCCCGTACCAGTGAGCTTGGTGTTTTTGGGCCACTGATGCACATCCTGTCCGTTGTGAGGTGGAGTGGTGGTTGTTGGTGGTGGGAGATAGGGGGAAAGAGAGAGAGAGAGAGAGAGAGAGAGAGAGAGAGAGAGAGAGAGAGAGAGAGAGAGAGAGAGAGAGAGAGAGAGCTGGCATATCAGCCTAATGCGTTTGAATGGAGCTGTGGAACCTGCCCAGGTCAGCGTTTGCATATTTCCAAACTAAAGGGGAATTAGTGGGCTAACACAAAATCAACCACCTACTCGCCTGCCTGCCTACAGAGGCGCCCGCGGCCCAACCCCCTAACCCCTCTTTACAACGCTTCCCACACCACTGTTTTGTGTACACAGATCTTTATGTACAGTATGTAGGCCTATGTTATGTAAGCATTTTATTGTCTCCATAGCATGTACAGTATTACTGTATATTACCAGTGTCTTTGTGTATGTTGTCTTCATGTCTGCCAAAGTTTGTGAACGCCTTACAGTTACATAGTTTCATCAGGATTTTATGCATTGTTTGGTCATTCAAGGTGATCTTAATTTCATCAAAGTCAAATACAGTTTGACACCACAAAAAATGGTTATGTCTTGTTAGTTTGTCAAAACATCCATCAGATGTCATCAAATGTCAAATAAGTCTGTGTGTAAAAGTACAGTAAGTAAACCTTAGATTGATCACTGATTGACTTGCTTGCCTAGAATAAAGTAAATTGCACTACCCTGGTAGGATATTTAGGAGGCATTTTGTTCCATTCTTCTTTCAGTCATTTCAGCCATTCTTGGTCTGGTGTCTGGTATGAATGCATCTCTCTGGTTGAACCAGTTATAGGGGTCAGAACTCGTTGTAACTTGGGAGTTTGGATATTTTTTTTAGCAGTGATGGTCCAGTACCCAATTGCATAAACAGCCACAAATTGTAATACTCTCCCAGCATCAATTGAGAATACACATTAAAGAGATAAGCTGCTCATAGCAGTATGGGAAGACTATCTCCTAGCAGTATCCATGCCAGGGGTGGGCAATTATTTCGGCTGAAGGGCCACGTTGGGTTTTAGATGTCGACTGACGAGCCGGGTGTTAACAATCAAACTGTTGATTGTCAAGTCTCAAACCAGTAGCCCCACTTCCTTGAGAGGACATGTTAACATGCAGGGTTAATAGGATGATTTGTATTTCATGAATACAACAAATTTGACAAATTAGGCTCACAATCTATTTCACCTTGGGTAAATGAGAAATGATTCTATTTTGGGAAGGGTCCACAGGCCGTATTAAATAGCCCAACCTATGGGGTATGTGGCCTAGCCTGACATAGCCCGACCATAATACTGCTGTTCATCCGTATTCATGGTCTGGAGGTTCTTTAACCTGACGCGATTATACTGCGGGGTGGGAGGGCATTCACTTTTGGTTTGAAACGATTGGACAGCTCGTCTAATCAGCTTCGCTTATTGGCCGGTAGACTCTCTACCGATGTAAACACGCCCCAGAGGACCGTGCCCAGACCATGATGCGTATGAACATTCGTATTATGGGCGGGCTATGTCAGGCTATTTGTGGCCACCCTCTGCCTTAGTTTGCCCCCCTCTGCAGTAAGCACAGCCCACATAATATATCACTCAAATATAGAAACTGACGTACAATACATACCTGATCATTTACACACACACACACACACACACACACACACACACACACACACACACACACACACACACACACACACACACACACACACACAGTCTCTCTTCTATACATCTATAACAGGAGCCATGGTCTTAGATGTATCTAAGGAAGAGAGAAAGGAGAGGGAGGGATGAGAGACCATTGTGTCCAACCCTGAACTCTTCTGACTTCCCCAACTTTTCCATATAGAGAAACTATGTGCATTCAGTTTCCTCTGCTGTGCCAAACAAGGACATTTCCTCCCACTTGTTTGCTTTCATTCTTTCTCCCTGCATATTTTACATGTTTGTCTCTCTGGTCACAGTTCCAACCCATCTAGCAGCTCCACAGCAGCCCATTGAGATGGCTTGCACACCCCAATCGCTAGAGATGGGTGGGGAGTGCAGCAGATGAGGCCGATAACGGAGTGCACGGGTGAACAACATGGAAGAGGAGATGGAGGCTGTGTCTCCAGAAGTTTAGGGCTCCATCTATCACCCCAAGCAGCTATGGCACAGGGTTATCAGCATACAGCGGGAGGAACAGTGTGTGTGTGTGTGTGTGTGTGTGTGTGTGTGTGTGTGTGTGTGTGTGTGCGGACACACAAAAAAACATGTGCATGTGATGTGTGTTGTATGTTTGTGTGTAAATGTGTACGAGTGTTGCATGTGTGTGTGTGTGTGTGTGTGTGTGTGTGTGTGGGGGGGGGGGGGGGTGGATGTGACTGGATGAATGCTAGGTTGAGAACTTGAGAAACAGAGATTTTATCTGACTACTATGAAACAGATTTTTATCTGACTACTGTGAAACATTTTATCTAAACAAACTATTAGTTGCACTAAAATGGAAATCAAATGATTACAGACCACAAAAACAAAAGCAGAAAAGGAAAACCACAAAACTTTAATTTCCTGCTTTTCCATTTCAACATTTGAATGTAATGCAACAGGCAGTAAATGCAATGACCATTTTTGTCAGAAGCATGCAGGGTAGATTTTTTTTTGGCTTCTAACGGAAATTTATTCCGGAAAACATATTCATATGCAGCACCATAGCGCTGCTTGTACATTGTAATGACTTCATGACTTGTTTGGCAAATAAACAGTTGAAAATGTGCAGCATAGAATATTATAAATTCAATATGCTCCATTTGTCTTCAAGAAAGACACGTGTCGTCTGGAATGTTAGATAACTCACAAGCACAAGCACTGGTACTTTGATTCTGTTTCAGGAGTCAAAGTAGATCTTTTTGTCAAGCTGAGGCACAGAAGATCCTTTCTTATAAGCTTGTAGACTACATCATTCATCACCTTGGAGCTCTTTGAAGTCATGATGGTTTTATTAACCTAGTCCTTCACTGAAGTTTTTTTTTCTCTCTCGGTGTGGCAAACTCATACTTGCTCATTTTAGCGACTACCAAAAAATCCTTACATAAGGATTGATGGTTAGATATAAAATAATATCTGTTCAGAAATAGTGTACATATTGTACATCCACAATTGTATGTTGTATGTGTAATGGGTGTGTGGATTGTGTTATGCTATTTGTGTCTTTGGAATGGCTTTCTGCTTTCAGTGTAGCTGTCTTGTCTTTGTCCTCCTCCTTCTTCTCAGTATGTGTGTGTGTGTGTGTGTGTGTGTGTGTGTGTGTGTGTGTGTGTGTGTGTGTGTGTGTGTGTGTGTGTGTGTGTGAGCGTGTGTGTGCGTGTGCTTCTCGGCAGTGCAGCTCGTGTAACAGCGGTGGCCGGGCGACGCTGTAGGAAGCCCGGGGTCACTCATTCAGGAAACTCCTGGGCAGCCTGCGATCCTGTGCTGATAAGTGGCGCCAAAGAGGTGATCTCATCATCTTTGGATGCGGCCCATTTCGCTCTTAATCCACAGCCAACCCTTCCCTCCCTCCCTCCCTCTCTCCTTCCATCCCTCACTCACTCACTCACTCACTCACTCTTTCCGCCTGGCTCCTCTTTCTCTCACACTCTCTCTTCATCTCTTTCACTCTCTCCTCCCTCACTCTGTTTTTTTTCCCTCACTCCTCCTTTTCTCACATTAACCAACTCTCTCTCTTACACACACACACACACACACACACACACACACTCCCTCCCTTCTCCTTTTCTCACACTCTCCAATCCTTTCTTTTTCACTACTCTCTCTCTTTCTTCAGTTCTCTCTCTCTCAATTCTTTCTCTTTCTCCATCTCTCTCTCTCTCTCTCTCTCTCTCTCTCTCTCTCTCTCTCTCTCTCTCTTTCAGTTCTTTGGTCCTCTCCACAATAATTCCAGACATCCCCAATGAAAAAAATGACCCACACTAGTAAACAACATGAGGGGCGTTAGGCTGACTAGGAAGAGTCATTCTCAGTTCCGGCTGCTATGTGGGAACACTGGTGTGTGTGTGTGTGGGTGTGTATGTGGGTATGTGCGCTCACACACAAAACAAACATGTACATGTGATGTGATATGTTTGTGTGTAAATGTGTACGAATGTTGC
>JAODXP020000031.1:24051781-24056781 GCA_027497455.2 Sardinella longiceps
AAGCAGTGGTGATTGGTGGATTTTTGTGTAGAGTTTAAACAAATAGATGGATGGAATATTGGTGGAGTAAGGAGAGAGAGAGAGAGAGAGAGAGAGAGAGAGAGAGAGAGAGAGAGAGAGAGAGAGACATGGGGGGAGAGAGAGAAGAGAGATTGGGGAGAGAGAAAGAGAAAAGAGAAACCTAACAGAGTGTTTCTGAAAATAGAAAACTGACCCAGTCTGCAAAAAATTGCTCAAAGTGTGAGACAGGGTCGTTAATCCAAAGGGCCATAAATAGATACTTTTGATGTAAACACACCCGTAGATTTTCATGACTTCAAAAAAAGGGGATAGAAAAAAAAGACCTCATATTCCTTCAGGCACATTACTGCACGTAAAACAAGCGTATACTATTAGAGACTTGCTTGCCCCTTGCACACAGCAGATCTTTTTCTGAAAATACAAAGACCAAACAGCAACATAACCTGGAGAAACACACACACACACACACACACACACACACACACACACACACACACACACACACACACACACACACACACACCCACACAGTTCAAAAATGTTATTTTCTCAAACATGATTGAATTCTTACATTTATAAAAGATGTATGGTGACAAGAAAAACTTTACACTTAGTCCCCTAGCTGTCTTTTCTCTCTTTTATCCTACAATACATCTCTCCTCCTTGTTATTACCTCTCTCTTTCTCCCTCTCTCTTTCCTTCACACTATCTTTCTTCTACCCATCTCCCCATTCCCTCTCTCTCCCTCCCTCCCTCTGAACAGCACTGCTGCTGCTGCTGCTACTGCTGCTTGCATACATCACCGATTCCCTGTGGATCCCGGGCTTTCATAATTAAATCCGAGGCATAATCCTGTGGAGACGGCGATGTATGCACTTATCATGTACCCTGTGCCATCACACAGCGCTGACCTAGTTTTCCTGATGAAGTGCGGGCCCGCGCGCGCTCCTCTCCTCTCCTCTCCTCTCCTCTGGCAGTGCCAGGCAACGCTAGCTAAAGAGTCAGAGGTTGCCCTACTGAACAGATGCGCTCACCACCACCACCACCACCACACAGCAATGCTCCACAAATATGAAGCATGTCTCTTATAAGTGTGTCTATGTCTGTCTATACACGGTACATGTTTTTTACATTATTTAGTTTAGCATAATGTAGAAACACGGTGACAAATGCAGTACATGATGACAAGGACATATGGTGTACAGGAGGATAGGGTGAGGTGGGGCAACGGCAACAACTGTGGTAAATTAGAAATAACGACAACGATATTCATCTTTATTTTGTAGCTGTATGTGGACATATAGCTGATTTTGAACACACACACCTGTGCATACATAAACACACACACACACACACACACACACACACACACACACACACACACACACACGTGTGCATGCGCATTCACACACCCTTCAGTGATTCCACCCATTTCTCGTAATTCCCTCAAAATCACACACACACACACACACACACACACACACACACACACACACACACACACACACACACACACACACACACACACACACCCTTCTGTGATTCCACCTATTTCCCATCATTCCCAAAAATCCTTACCTGTCATTAACTCAGCACCCACAACCTCAAACATGCTGCAACCAGTACAAAGCATTTGGCTGATATTCTGTAGATTAGCTGCAGTCATGGCAAGGAGAATTGGGGAAAGGGTCATCGCATCACAAAAGACATCTTAATGGTCAAATCAGTGTCTGTTGAGGGGAATTTATCTTGGATGCCACACAAGCATACAAGCAAACTCTTGATAGGGAACACGGAAATGACATAATTTCCGCCAGTGTGTACATGTGCTCCTTTATCTTTCATGTAGTGCACTTGTCCTCATTTTCTCTCTCCCTCCTCTCTCTATGTCTGTCATTCTTTCCCTCTCTGTCTCATTTCTATATCTGTCTTTTTTTCTTATCTGTCTATCTCATTTATTCCGATCCTCTCTCGCTCAGTCTCTCTCTCTCACTCTTTGGTGATAATCGGTGAAGGTGTCTAGTCCAGACAGCCTCTGGTTGGGATAGAGTGGCGCCAGGCATCCTTTGCGTTTTTAAAGACAACCGCAGACCTGCACGGCTTCCCGGGTTTTGAAACTCGATACTACACCAGCAGAGAAACCGCTGAGGGATCGCTAAGTGGGGCGTCTGAACGTCCAACGCTTGCCGCACCATGCCTAGTTGTGTCTCGTGAAATATACCTGGGAGGAATGGCGCTGTCAAAAATGAATGTGTTGAAGATTTACACATCACAGGCACTTTCACAACAACCAGAAGACTAAGGGAGTCTAACAGTCTTTTCTTTTGGGTGCCATATTTAAAATATTTTTTGAGCTCAGAATCACATAATTATGTAAAAAGTTTATTGTTATAACAATATCTTCTCACGTTTTGTCCATCAAATTTGTTATGTTATGATATGAATTTAGCATGTTATTTCAAACGTATGACATGAATTTAGCATGTTATTTCAAACTAGTGAACTTACAGCAAATGATTGCCAAAAATAGTTGCCTAAACGTTGTGAGAGTGTGTGTCTTTTTCCATCATGCTCAACCACTCCATCTCCCAAGTTACAGACTTGTGAATAACAAGAACACACCAAAAGCAGAACAAAACCTCTGTTGATGTCATACAAGCCAGTCATTTGAGATGTGGAGGGGAGCAAAAGGCCCATATAGATGCTTTAGCAGCTGTTGCTGGTATCAAACCCACACTGACAGCGCCTTGACAGATGTTTCAACTGAGTCCGCCTCGCCAGCTGTCTGTAGCCCGAGACACCAGCAGCAGTCCATGGAGACACTTATATAAATATAAGAAGAGCGAGAGAGCTGTGCCATGATATTCACAGTGTGTCATACGGTCTGCTGTGCCCCACCCTTAAGCTGCTTCATAGGGGCAAACAATACTCCACCACTGGCTCCCATCAATGGCAGAACATACTGTAGCTTTAAAAGAACTCACATCAATGGGATTAGATTGTAGATAGATAGCCTAAATAGAGAGAGAGAGAGAGAGAGAGAGAGAGAGAGAGAGAGAGAGAGAGAGAAAGAAATAAAGAAAGAAAGAGAGAGAGCTCTACCTTAAATAAAGTACACATAATAAATAATAATACTATACTCCACAAATCAAAACAAAAATTTAAAAGTTTTCAGAGATACCTGTCCCTACCACTAAAACCTGGATTATGCCTAACCATTTGGTCATAGCCTCAGACGTATGGATACCATCACAATCTATCCAGGCTATCCTTGGTAATGTGTGGGTAACCTTGGCAACAGAAGAAACATGCCTTCCATTATCCATCTAAATAGATATTATATACGTTCTCTTCTATAGACCATTCACTTCAATATATGAATACCAGCACTTCACATATTCACATATGACAATAACCATGCAACTCAAGCATGCATTATCACTGATCATCAAAAGTGTGAGCATTCTGCATACTGTTATGCACAGATGACTGTTTCAACCAGGGCACTGAGCAGTGAACGTGCATTATATATACAGCACATTATTATAGAATATTCCTGCTGCTAAAAACCATGTCAGTTAGAGATATATCCAACATATTGTCATGAAATGCTAACATACTGTATGTTGTGGAGCACAGTGTTTATTCTTTTTTACTCCAGTATAGTATAGTAGGCGTGGCATATGTCAGGGATAACGACCGCAGAGGTGTGTCATGAAATCAAATAATTGGGATGGCTAATGAGGAGCATCTTTCTGAAATGCAATGGAACTGTGCAGTAACAGTAAGTCTTTTTAAAAATATCACTTTTACTATACAAGTTGTGAAGTATTCATAATCATATTGAGACACTGGGACTCTAAATTTGATCATTTATCATCATTCCATCTTGAACGTGTATGTAAGGTTGGGTGTGAATGTACATGTAGTATGAAACAGTCATAACTGTGAGCTGCTACAGTATGAATGTGTTATGTCCTCCCCCGGTAAAGTGTTACCACTTTTCTTCAAGACATCTCTACTTGGCACATTTAGCTTTACAAGAAGGGCAAGCAAATGTTTTCAAGGTGGAAATCGTGCATTAAGACAACGGCTGTGTCTATAGACAAGCATTACTTAGTGGCCCCACTCTCACCTGGAGTGGGCAACTGCATTCATTACAATGATGCACACACACACACACACACACACACACACACACACACACACACACACACACACACACACACACACACACACACACACACACACGCCAGCCAAGCGCACACACAGATACCCACAAGCATACAGACACAATCACAAAATGGGTCCTCGATAGCCCCATTCATTTGTCCTTCTCAATACGATTGACTGTGAGTGTAGAGTTTGCTGTGCTCGTGGTAAGGTCCTGCAACACACACACACACACACACACACACACACACACACACACACACACACACACACACACACACACACACACACACACACACACACACACACACAACACACACATGGCAGCGTGGGTGAAAAATGACAGAGCTGTAATCCGTCTGCAGGGCTTTGGTAGGTTGGGTGGGTGGGTGGGTGCTCTCTGACAGAAGGCTCAGAGCTGCTTGCTAATGCAACAGTGCCCTTGAGAATGGGACAGATATGCATTCTCTCTCCCTCTCGCCGACTTCCTCTCTTTCTCTCTGTTTTCTTTTCTCTTTTTTCTCTGCCCCCCTCTCCTCTCTCTCTCTCTTTCTCTTCTCTCTCTCTCTATTCTCATCCCTTTCTCTCTCCTCTGTGAGTGCATGTGGGCGAGCAGGCGTTTGTCTTGATGGCTTGTGCGCACGTTGTGCGTTTTGTCAAGCTTTTCGAGATGACCTTTAGCGGTGAGTCAGCGTAATGGTACCAGGGGAGCGGCAGGGTGATCCATAAATGGGCTAATATGAAAGTTGTCTCATGGTCTGTTTTTTTCCCTCTGTGTGTCTGTTTGACAATGTCACAGTGACTCT
>JAODXP020000031.1:24059281-24071781 GCA_027497455.2 Sardinella longiceps
TCCTGTTTTTTGGAGAAGACTACAGCCTGCTTCCTGCTCTTGAGGATATACTCGTGGGAAATATGTGTTTATGTGTGAGCGATGTGGGTGGGTCCTAATTTCAGAACACAGGAAAGAAAATCCTAATTTATGTAAAAGCAGATTGCATTCCAACTAGTTTAATGCTATAGTGTCAGTATTGTTTGATATGATAGAGGCATTATGCAGTCTGGCAGGTGTGTTATGGCACTAACTCACATCAAGCTGAACACCACTTTTGAGTTTAAGATTATGGTCCAGGCTAGAGGCTAGTACCTTCCATTTTAGGCAAGTATTGTACGTCACTGTGTATCTTTGAAATAAACAACAAAGCTGAACTGAAATGAAATTCAAATGATGTAACCGATTCCTTCTTTGTCAAAGCTTCTTTGATCACAGTGACAGTGAGGTGTTTCGAAGATTTTCTGCCATTTCTGTCAAACTTTTGTCAAAATGCATGCTAATGCTTAGTGAGCTAGCCAATCCCTAGATGTAATTATAGTGGAAGAATCCATCAAGAACCTAACCTCATTAGGAGTTAGACACATTTTTTATTGTTTTTCTTTTTTTTCTAATTGAGCCAGCTCAACATCAATTAAGTCTACTCAAAGTTGAAATTAAAATTTAAAAGCCACTTACTTCCTTCTCTCTAGGGAGAAACAGGTGAGATGGTGAGCCAAGCTGAAAAAAGGAGTTGCTTTCATGTAAGGTGTGTTTGTTTCCCCTTAGCTCCTTGTGATGCTTTTATGCAACTCAGTGGAGATAGAGAGGAGACAAAACAGTAAACTTGAAAATAGTTTAGGAGGTGTACTCCCACAGGCTTCATGTTGCAAATTGCAACTTTAAGAAATGTTCTCGAACAAAGGCTTTTAATACGCAGTGTAAATAACATCACCAAAAAACAAATGAGAAAAAATTTAGAAAACCGTAGCCCAATAAGTTAAAGAGAGAAGAAACATTAAGGTTCTCTTTTGTGCCTACAGTCCATTGTTGCACTGAAACGTTTGAGTTGTCTGTCTCATTAAACCAAGGTCTCTCGCTGATTATTGCGTAACCATTTGAGATCTCTGTTAGTACCACAACAGCCCATTCTGGTCTTTTACAGTAAAGATTAAAGATTGTATGCTTCTTCACCACAGGGATAATATAGATTAATAAACTTAATAGATATGAAGAGATGTATTGTAAACACATCTAAGTAAACAGAAAAAGGGCGCACCTTGCATCAAAAGTCCTTTTTCTGTTTAATTTGAAGTTTTCATTTGGGCCAGCACCCTTAAAAGTAATATTGAACCCTGAGTGAAGCCTGCTCCCTGCTACAATTTAAACACATCTAAGTGCAACGAGGCATGGCACAAAGCTGTAGGCCTACTTCATTTCAATGTGTTATTGTCACCAAAGTATAACAGGAATATTTGAAGTTATTCTAATGTCATTGTCAACAACATATAACATGAAGTTTTCCCCTTTGCTCTTTCTCTCCCCTTTAGTTAAGGAGTGTCCTTAGGGAGGAAGGGCTCAGGCCTCCTCTTGCTCTGAGCCCGGCTCTCTGGCTCTGATAGAGTTGTAATTAACTGGCTGCGGTTGCCAGGGAGTATTCCTGGAGCTCCCGGAATAGGAGCGAGGTGTTAAATGAGGAAGCGGTTGAACCTGGAGAAGAGAGTGGAGCGCAGTACAGCGGAGCGAGCGAGCGAGCTAGCGATCACCCTCCTACGGTGTGACAGGAGGAAGGCATACTAAAGAGATGGAGGCATGTATGTCACACTCACGCTCCAGTGAAACAGAAGAACAGACTTACTGATATGCATATCCGTGTGTGTGTGTGTGTGTGTGGGTGTGTGTGTGTGTGTATGAAGCCTACAATGACCTGAATGAACTTGTCTCAACACTATTTTTATGACACAGCGCTGCATTGAAGTAGGATAAAATAGGTCACAATCATTTTGTAGTGTACCACTTCATAGCTAGTGAGTTTTGCAGTGTGATTAAGCAGGACAAGCTAACATGTAACCCATTAAGACAGTCCATAGTACATTATATAAACTAACTGCCTGAAAAAAAATGCATGACCACACTTGGCCCAAAATAGGATTGCACTTAATATGTTATTAATGTTTAATATGCTCATATTAATTCCCTTATATGGTTTGACAGTATTGGGCTCAGCTAGTACAAACTGTAGCTGTTAACTTTTTAATTAACCCTTTTTAATCAACCCTTACATCATGTCATTGGAAGTCACATAGCACAACAGCCTCTGTTAAGAACAAACATAGACCTTTAAATTCTCTATCTCCTAATCCCCAACCAGAGGAATAAGATCTAGCAAAAGAAAGAAAGGGGGCTATAATATAAAATATGGAATTCCTACGCAGTATATTTTAATTGCTAATTACTGATAAATTAAGCATTAGTTAAACACTAACAAAGTACGCTCACTGTGGCATGGCGTTTTGACCAGGAGTGCCTTTAAATGAAAGGGGCGACAGTGCTGCTCTCTCAGCCATACAGTTCATCCCTGATGCCTTCCCCAAGGGAAGCCTTACATAATGGGGAGAGATGGGGAGGGATGAAGCAGTGGGTGCTTCCCTCTGGGCAAGGACAGGCATGGTGACTCACTCAGCTCACAGGGAGTGAAAGAAGGGACACGTATTTGTTGAGCTGCAGACCCGGCCACAAACCCAAACACATAAACAACATCCAGACACAATCTCTTACAAAGACAAACCTTGTAAACATGTGAAAAAAGCAAAAGCTATTGCCTTCAAAAATTAGTGGTTTTCCTTACTTACGTCGATGTATTATTATATGATGTATTATGATATGAGACTGACAGCAGAAAGACTACAGTATATCAAAGTAAAAACTGTACAGATGCAGCCTATCAAGTTGGCTCTGCCTTTGGCATCTTAGATTTTTCAGAAATCAGAAAGTTTGGCCACCCCTGATACTAACCCATAGGTGTCCTTAAGGAGAGAATTAGCACTGACATCTAACCCATAGGGGCAGGACATTGAACTGTGCTTTTAGCATCTTAACATGCCCCAAAAGCTATGCAACATGAGTATGTCAACAAGCTATGCAACATGAGCCTTCATTTGCTCTATAAATGCGAATAAGCACCAAAATCTTTTGAAATCACAAGTTACTGAATAGATTAGTGGTGCCGTTAACTGAACGTAAACTTCTTATTTGCATTTATTCTTTCATTCTATCTACTGCAGTCAGCAGGTTCGTACAAAGGGCTCTGATTGAACGTCGCCAAACTATTACTTTCACCTGAAAGTATCTTTAGTACCTTTAACACTGTCAACAAATGGATCACATAGAGTGTTCTCACAATGTTAAGCGATAAGGATTTCGGTAACACTTTGCAGTAAGGGTACATGAATTATCATGAATTCATGCATGATTTCATTCATGATTCATTCGTGATTCATGCATTACTTCATCTCTGAATATCTAATGACTCATCAGGTATTAGCATTAATTCATTGTTTATCATTAATGACCTCCTGCTGAAATAGCAGATGATCTTAAGCATTAATTACTTTGGGTACATCATCATGAGTCATGACTAATTACACATGATCATGATGTTTTTGTTCAAAAGAATTTGATATAATTTGATATAATAAAAGTACTTATTTAGCCTACTTTGGCCTAGTTCCTCATATCTATCCCATACGTCAACAAAATTTTTACCAATTTAACCATGTCAACACTTTAGTTGTTAATCTTGACTCATGCTAATTAATCATGACTTATGATGATGTACCCTGAGTAACTAATACTTAAGATCATGTGCTATTTCAGCAGGAGGTCATTAATGACAAACAATGAATTCATGTTAATTCCTGATAACTCATTAGACTTTCACAGATGAAGTAATGCATGAATCATGAATTTATCATGAATGATTTCATGCATGAATTCATGATAATTCATGTACCCTTACTACAAAGTGTTACCAGGATTTCTATAGGTTTTAAGATGTTCATAAGATGGACTTTACTGTCTGTACACTTCTGATGCTTTTGGGAAACTCTGTCATGGGTAGGTAGGCAAAAGTCATAATCCAGCTTTTATCAGAAATGGCCTGAAAAGTATGTAGTCTATTGGCATTCATTTTCAATTGCTGCATTGTCCTGGTGTCCATAGGGTTGCCACAAGTAGTACTGTAAGGCTTGAGAACATGACTTTCAGAAAGACAGCCTGGTATTTGGAAGACAGGTGAGACACAGATGAGAATAGACGAGACAAAGATGAGACAGATCACCGAAGTGGGTGTGAATTGAGAGAAAGTGTTAAGCAGACAGCAGCTTTGTATTTTCATTTCAACAGGTTCACTTTTCTTTCTCTCTCAGAGAAGACATTTTGTTCGGTCATGAAAAACAATCAATCCATGTGTAGAGCATTATTGTGCTGTTTCTGTTCGAACATTGAAGGCCAATGTTCCTGTCTGCAGCTACAGCTCCACAGAGGGATGGATGTTTGCTGTCTTTCAATACAGCGGTCTGTGACATTAAACCTGTAGACTCAGAGTCTGTAGAAAACCTCAGTCTTAGTACAGTTTCTCCACTGGGAAAAGCTAGAGGAAAAAAGTAGGACCACTTATGCAACACTCTGAGTAATGATAGTTATTACCAGTCATCATGATCAAACAGTGAAAACAAAGAAGAAAAAAATAGCATCGGGGCTGAGTGCAGAGTGAGAAGTGTGTGTGTGTGTGTGTGTGTGCGTGCGCGTGTTCCTTGAAGTTGTCACTGATGAGTGCAATGAGTTTCTTAGCCCATATGCTAACTGAGATGAAAAGCATAGCATCAGGAGACTAAATGATCCTGGCTGTGGTTTCCAATTACGGACAAGATCAAATAAAGAGAGGAGGGTGGAAAAGAGTAATTCCTACATGAGCAATTATGCCCAACCCCGACCAACACACAGCTTTCATTACTCTGTGTTATTACAGCCTACTCTCGCAATCCATGGCATCAATCAAAGAACAAAACTGTCTTCAATAAATGATTTATCAACAGAATAGGTTTTTTTTTGTCTCTGAAGAATGTAAGGATCTTAGTCCGAGTCTCTCTCTCTCTCTCTCTCTCTCTCTCTTTCTCTCTCTCTCCTTCTATGCTTTTATGTTTGAAAAAATTAAAGAAGGAAAGGTAAAAGAATCTGTCATCTACTTTCGTATCTGTAGGGTTGCCTTTTTTGTCTTTTTTCTGTCATCCTCTTTTTCTTTACTTTCCTGTTCAGTTTCTCTCCTCTCTTTCTTCCCCCTTTAGTCCATTTCTCCTTTCTTTATGTGTTTCTTTCTCTCCTTGCCACTTTTTTTTTTCCTGATTGATTTCCACTGTTTGCCCTTGCTTCAGGACGTGGGTGGCCCCTTTTAACCTCCCCGTTAGTCACCTTTTCAATCCGTCACCTTGCCTTTAACGTTTCCTCGGAACACGTAATGGTGCTTTTGTGTGCTATAACATAGGCTATGCTGCCTTTCTCATGCGGCACATAACTCTACCTAGACAAAGGAGTCAAGGGACGTCCAGGTACATTCAGCGCACTCAAACAAAACTCCGAGTCGCTGTGTATAAACACCTTTGAAAGGCACATACAAATCTACACAGGCCTTTGTAAAGAATGGTTTCAAGGCATTCACATTCACATTCATATTCATATTGGGATGAGGTCTTTCTATCAGAAGAGGTTGAATGTCTTTATATGCTTTTGACGGTGCTAAGCGTTCATCTCTCCTTAGAAACCATATCGCATTCAGTGACAGAGGATATTTATAACTGAAGCCTGCACATTCTCAGAAGAGAAAAGAAAATGGTTATGCACTGTGCCACTTTTGGTTTGCTGATTGCTCTAAGAGTAGCAATATCATTTCAGACATTTAGCCTTATTTTTGTTCCCCAGAATTTTCTTCAATTTGTTCTAAATTGGAGGCACCATGACACGATTGACCAAATGGGTCCATGGCATAATTTCAGGGACACAAACTGGGATTTGTCCTCAGTGTTTTAAAATATGTAACTAATATTTACAAGGTGCTTGAACCTTGAACATAAATATACAGTTTGTAAGGTTAACACAACTTGTCTAAAACAAAAACAAGACATGCACCATCGCAAAATCAGTTTAACTTTGCTTTAAATCCATTTAGCTGAACCACTCTGAACCACAACTTGCAAAAATTCTGTTATATTTTTTAATCATTTCTAAGTTATCCCTAACAGCAATATTATCAACTAAAAACAAATTAAGCCAAAACAATTAATTGCAGCTGGGCTGGTAATAAATTATATGAAAATTATATGAATATATTTCTGTAAATTCATTTTAGAGAGTTTTGCATCTGAACTCTTCAATGCAAATGCAAAGGTAATTGAGGACAAATGTGGTATCATTTAGCAGAAAGGCATCTGCCTTGCTATGACAACCCCCCTCTTTTTGAGCTATAGCAATGCTTCCAATTTAAGCCTTAATTTGTCAGGTGTTTTGGATACATGTGTTTGAAATATATATTATTGCAAGTATAAGTTTAAGTTTAAGTAAGAAACGGCACAGAAGATGTTTGGACACGTGGCATGTGACTGCTGTCCTTGGTTGATTCTCACACAGTCAGAAAATAACTCCCTTAAACATGGCTTAACCTGGCTCAACGCGACACCAAACAACCTTGTCCGACTGTGTGTGTGTGTGTGTGTGTGTGTGTGTGTGTGTGTGTGTGTGTGCCTTCTCCATGTCCTCCCCCATGCAATCAACCCGTTGTGTGTAATTTCTGTTTTCTTCCCCCCACTTGTTAATTTGTCACAAACTGCTTTGGCCAAAGTCAAAAATTTCCTGGCCCAGGGCTTTTGCCTTCCACCACCAGGCAGAGATAAGAATGTCATCTGTTTTCGCTCCAAAAGCTCTTGGCACCAACGCGACATTGGCAGTGCATCAAGCACCCTGTCCCCCACCACCCCCTCTATCCCCCCCCCCCCCGCACCCCCTTGTGTAGACCGAAAGGGTGGATGGCCATGGCCATAGCGGCCCCTGGGGCAGTGGACTCTGGGTAATCTCATTATCTGCATGGAGCCCACATCAATAGGAAGTGACAGGCAGCCAGGGGCATGAATATAATCACTCCGCTCCCCACTCAGATCACTTTTCTCTCCTCAACCTGCTAGGTATAGGGTTGGCTTGCCAGGCCAGAACACACACATGCAAGTGTGTGCCCACACACACACACACACAGACACACACACACACACACACACACACACAATCTCACACAGGTACACAAACACATCACGACTCAACCCAACACTTGTATGTGTATACATGTACAAACGCATACACACACCTACAGTCTTTACTGTCCTCATACATCTGTTTACACAACCTGGTAGGTATAGGGTTAGGTTGTCAGGCCAGAACATACAGTACACATGCATATACACACAACACACACACACACACACACACACACACACACACACACACAAGCTCACACAAGCTTTAATGTCCCTATACATCCGTTCACTCACAAGAACACACCTGTGTATACACACACCCATGCACTGTGGCATGGAAACATTGCCTCTTTCCCCATTAATATGTAGACCATTGATGTGACACATGCCTTGGATGGATGTGATCAAACATGTCACAGATATCCTACACACACACACTTCATGGAAGTCCTCCGGTTTCTGATTGACAAAACACACACACACACATTTGTGGCAGTCTTCCGGTTTCTATCTGACAAAACACACACACACACACACACACACACACACACACACACACACACACACACACACAGAGTACACACTTCATGGTAGTCTTCAGGTTTCTGATTGATAAAACACACACACACACACACACACACACACACACACTTCATGGCAGTCCCTTGGTCGCTGACATGCTGACCTGCTGTTCTTCACGCACCAGGCTGCAGCAGCAGCGGGCCCGTTCAAACGCAGTACCGCCTAGCTTCTGTTCCCATTGCTCAGGAAGTGCAAACAGGGGTTGTGTTTACAAACCATCAAAAGCCCAGGATTCATGATGGCGAAAGAAGCAGTTGGAGCTGTTTGTTCTTTTCTACGCTTTTCCAACTGCCAAACGAACACTGCCTGGACAAGCTCTTGCTTTTGAAACGCCCAGTGATGCACTGGAGTTGAACCCAACACCACCATCCACCTTTAGGAGTCTGTTGGGACAGATCTGTAATGTGGTCACACTAATGTCGGAAGACAGAGAGAAAATGAGACTTGCTTCTACAGATCTTTTCTAATGGTAACGAGAAAAATGTGTATTAATATCCCTCTCAACAGTCATAAACCACCGAGAGTATTTCTTCCTAACAGTAAGCCATAGTAATTGTGGGGCTGGAAATAGCTTACTGCTCCATGAAATGGTCACCGATGGCCTTTGTTATGGATCTCCAGTTTGATGGCCTTTGTTATGGATCTCCAGTGTACAGTATCTCCAAGCACCAAAAGATTAGCTTTGTGCTGTCCCGAAAAGGTTGTTTTTCTTTTCAAACAAAATAATTTTTGGATCCACTTTCCACACACACACACACACACACACACACACACACACACACACACACACACACACACATGCCTACACATACACAAACACACATGCATACACACACACACACACACACACACACACATGCACACAAATAGAGAAACACACACACACGCAAATGCACACACACACACACACACACACACACACACACACACATAGACACACGTGCAGACACACCTAACACACATAGCCTACACAATACACTCGCCTCACGTGTTGCGGTTTGGTGTCAGCTCACAATCTGGGGTCAGAGGTCACGGTTTCTTTACACGGGTGTGACTCAGTTCCCTCCATCCGCCATGGCAACACAGGAGGTCACGGATACCAGCTGCAACCAGGAGGCCTCTACAGCTTCCATTCCCCACCCCTTCCACCCTCGCTAACACTTCACCCAAACACACACACACACACATGGATGCATACACACACACACACACACACACACACACACACACACATGGATGCACACACACACACACACACACACACACACACACACACACACACACACACACACACACACACATAACCTGATCCCTGAGGACACCTGGTTGACCCATAACCTCCATGTTTAAAATATGGTCATGGTGATATGCCATACAGCACTGAAGCATTTGTCAGTCTCTGAGCCCGACACAACTACAACTTCAGCACTCTTGTCACTAGCCGAATGGGGCAGAGTAACTTACTGTCAGTCTCATTCCCCTATGCCCCATTCGGTCAACAGTAGCTCATTCTATCATTCTTTCTTTCATTCTTTCATCATTCATTCTTCGGTTATGTCAAATTGTCTGGTTGTTTTTTTTTCCCTACAGTCAGCAATCAATGACTTTAAAGCAATAATACGGAGTGAATCAACACCTAGCCCTGCTGTTTTACCTCGCTAAGTTCTATTACTGTAATAGCCATCACAATGATCGACTTTTGCATGCGTGCGCAGAACGCAGACCGAGATAGCGAAATGCCAGCTATACGGTAACAGAATGGGCCAAGTCAAGGCGAAACCAAATCAATTAGGTTTTGTTTTGATTAGCCCCATACTGTTAGCGTTAGCTGCTGTTTCGCTATCTCGGTTTGTGTTGCACAAAATTCGGTCTTTGAGGTGGCTATCAATAGCGCTTAGCACTATAAAACAGCAGGGCTACATTTTGATTCACTCCGGCTAATTCTTTGAAACAGCAAATCTATTGACTGATTCACACCGTGTTTCTCCTTTAAGAGGAGGTGGCAGAGGATGGCACAAACACAGCAAAGACATTTTCCACTGCACAGATGGTAGCTCAGAGTCAGTATCCTGTTTTAAATGTGAGCAAGATCTCAGTGCCAATAGAAACACTTAATTCTGTGATGAACATATAACATAGGGAGATTTCAATTGATAGATAAGTATTTATGTTGCCTAATCCATTTTACTTCATAATGTGTTTATCTGTTATGTGTTTATATAGAATTGGATTACTAATTAAATATCGAATGGCTCTTGGAAAGGAAATCATCATGTGATTGCTCTCTCCTGTCATTAGAATCCTGTCCAGTCTCCTAAATTACCAAGGCTATATCCACACCCTTTGGATAGCTCTCTCTCTCTCTCTCTCACACACACACACACACACACACACACACACACACACACACACACACACACACACACACACACACACACACACACACACACACACACACACACACACACACACACACACACTTAGCACTGAGTAGTGCTATCTTGCTCAGTAAGTAAATGCTATTTTCTCTCATTGCCAGCGGTCATGTGTTAGCCCAGCCTGTATGGCCTTCAGGGGTTCTTGCCTCTGTAATTCTGTCTTCCTCTCCTCCTCCTCCTCCTCCTCCTCTTCTTTGTCTCTTTCTTCCTCCTCATGGGCTTGTCTTGCCCCCTCTGGTGGTGCAACACAACCAGCACAGCACATATGTGAGTCAGCCTGGGTTTTATCTAACAAATACCCTGGGGCTCTGAAAGTAGGCCTACACACTTGTGCGGGACAGTGCATCATACCACACCAAAATGTGCGAGCCACTGAAGGATGTGTGTGTGTGTGTGTGTGTGAGTGAGTGAGAGAGAGAGAGAGAGAGAGAGAGAGAGAGAGAGAGAGAGAGAGAGAGAGTCTGTTTGTGTGAGAAAGGAAGGCGGGGAGGGGGGAGAGACGGAGAGAGGGATGGAGTGTGTTTGTGTGTTTGTGTGTGTGGACTCCTCAAGTGGTTATTACAATCTGTATAAAAAACATGAAGTGCCTGTTCCTTTATTAAAAATGAAAGTGTTTGATAATGGCTGTGTTTGATAACAGTCCTGGCACACAAGATTGCCTTCAATTTGGGGTTTGGAAATGACGCTGATTCTAAGTGCCGCTCACTCACAGACTAAAATACACACACACACACACACACACACATACACACTCACACACACACACACACGCACGCACGCACGCACGCACGCACACACACACACACACACACACACACACACACACACACACACACACACACACACACAGCCCACTAGATATCTCCCATGTACAAATGCGTCTCCAATTTACAATATAACCCCAATTCAGCTACGGGCAATACTCTTTTACAAACACACACACACACACACACACACACACACACACACACACACACACACACACACACACACACACACACACACACTCAAACAGACACACAAACACAGACACAGACACGCAGATACACACGCACAGACACACACGCGCACACACACACACACACACACACACACACACACACACACACACACACACACACACACATGCTCAGAGAGAGAGAGCGAGAGAGAGAGAGAGAGAGAGATTCCTGATGTGGAACACCAATTTTCCTCCATATTGCTCCAACAGCAAAAGAGCATGAATAGTTCTGGCCATGTCTCGTACTGTAAACACGCATACCCCCCATACACACACCCCCCATACACAAGTACTTTCTCTCCACCCATTTCATCTGCATTCCTCCCCTCTTCTGTGTTGGCCCGCAAGCGAATTAGCTGTTAAGTCAAAATAATCATGGCAAAATCTGTCAGCTAGAGTGACACAATTTGTTTGTTCATACTGTAACATCTGTCAATATCCTTTTTACAGTAAAATACATCATTTTAAAGCAAATCATCTGTTAGATTGACAACAGGCCTTTGTCTCTCATGTTCCAACTAACTTCTCACAACTGTGTTGCTTAAAAGAATGATCTAGAGTGAATCAGCCTGTAGCTCTTACATGAGAATAATTAAGGAAGACATTTTTTTAGTTTGTTTCGAGCAGACTGATAAACCTCTATCTATTTCTGTTGTGGTCTCGGCCTTTAATGACATCATTATTACCTCAGCCAAGGAGGTTATGTTTTCGCTCGCGTTGGTTTGTCTGTTTGTTTGTTTTACTGTTTGTTTGTTTGTTTGTTTGTCAGCAGGATAACTCGAAAAGTACTGCACAGATTTGGATGAAATTTTCAGACAATGTGCATATTGGGACAAGCAAGAAATGATACGATTTTTGTGGCAATCGGTGATCCAGAACATGTTCTGGAATTTGTATTGTGTCCGTGACTACATTGCCTTGGCGGAGGTCTGCGCTCTCTGAGCGCTTTCTAGTTATAATTTTGTTTCATCTATCAATAACACAACTGCTTGACATGGAAGTGACGTTTTTCGCCATTTGCTTATTATCCTTGGCTCCAGGGAAGACCCATGGCTACTTGTATGTCTTGGGGTGGAAAAAATGTTTAACAATATAACAGATGAACACATGTTGGTACATGTTAGATCATATTGTGTGAATGGATACATGTCAGCCCAGACGGGAGCCAATCAAATCATGGCATGGAAAGGAGGAAACGGCTGTCAAATTCAAACAAAGATGGCA
>JAODXP020000031.1:24074281-24081781 GCA_027497455.2 Sardinella longiceps
GTTGGCACAGGCATAGTTTATTTATCAATTACAATAGCAAGTACAAATAATGTTTTTTGGGGGGGCTTTTTTGATGATCTAAATAGATTTTGAGTTTTGTTCAGATTTCAAGCACTTCTAAGTCAGAACAACCCACCAATCTGGAATTGTGGATGTATCCCTTTAGGGCCTAGTTTATTAATCCCAAATAGCTGTCTGAAACTGCTCCAACATTCAAGATTGGGCATAGGTGAATGAATAATGCTCCAGAACTTTGACAAGATAATAGCTTATCTGCTGACAAGGTGCACTTACCAACAACAACACGTCTTAAAGTGTCACTTCCTATCTATGGCATCAGGCATGCAACATTCTTAGAACACTAAAAACTGGCCTGTAACAAGCTGTACATAACACAACAAGACAATTATAACAGAACATTATGCACTTATAACGTTATAAAATTTGAACAGCATCAGTTTTCTCTTGAAATTGGTTTAATTTCAGATGCATCAGAGTCATTTGGGTTTGTTGTTACAGTTGATTGTTTACGATATTGTTCATCAGATTGCCCCATTTTGCCCTCAAGAGCTTTGTTATGCAAACATGAAAGGGTGCTGTCACTTTTGACATGACATCATAATTTAGTGTGATTGATCTGTTCAATGGTTTAATTGGAGGTTTAATCTAGTTTATATAAACATCGTAATGAGGTTCTGAGATTAAATGCATCTAATATATGAAAATGGCCTGCAAATGCCAGACACAATTAACAGTAAATTATAATTAGGCCAATTAGAGAGCTCAGAGAGACACCCCAGCGAATGATGGAGCGAGTATTGGGTAATTAGCGCAAAAAAGGGAAAACACGACGACGCCCACGTTTATTAAGGAAAATTAACCAAATTAGCCCATGTCTTTAGCTGGAGGGAAAGATGTAAACAGCTCACACTCCTTGGAGGAGGGCATCAAGGGAAACGCAGTAACCCACAGCTCAAATGTGCAGATGTGGCCTACAGATATGACCTTTGACAGCAGTTACATACTGTTGCCTATTTCTGACTATTACCATTAGTATTTTTTATTATTATTATTTTTTTTCACTTTGACTTGATGTTGAATTGTTGAGCACTGCTTTGGATGTACAGTAGTTACAAGACCCAGAGTCTTGTTCATTGTAAAGGTTAAGATTTAACTATGCTCAAATATACTCAAAACCAATAGAGATAACACAGCGTTTTCTCCATACTCCATCTTCACTTCATATTTTAGAGAATATGCTCTTATGTTCCTCTGTCTATAGTCTGCTTATGTAAATAAACTAGCCTTTCTTTGCCTTGCCTCTCTATTCTTAGTGCCTGTTACAAAGCCATGAACATTAGAGCACATACTGTATAGGCCAAAACTGAGAAGCATTTTGATACACTGAGACGGGGCAAAGCTGCAGACTAATCTCTAAGGGGACTACCTTGTACGATCTCTATGTTATGCACTTGATTTATACACAGAATCTGGGTTTTG
The DNA here is from genome assembly GCA_027497455.2 of Sardinella longiceps. Taxonomy (NCBI): domain Eukaryota; kingdom Metazoa; phylum Chordata; class Actinopteri; order Clupeiformes; family Clupeidae; genus Sardinella; species Sardinella longiceps. Next base: position 24,075,782 of record JAODXP020000031.1, read on the forward strand.
TAGCTTAGTTACAAGACTAGTTTGGATGTATGAGATATTTAGCATTTAACATCTTTGACTAATTACCCTCTTAATACTGCTATAGCAAAGTTCTGAGACTAATCCTGCCCTAAGCATGTCATGGCATGGCATGATATCCATTAACGTAAGCTCCAATAACTCTGCACATACAGTAGGTGACCGCTCTGTTACGTGTTATAACATGCTTATGACATTGTTACGTTAGTCTAATGAAGGAGGGTCATTAGACTATTAGAGAATGGTTAATGAGGGTTGTAGAGGCATTGCTGCAGAGAGCTAGACAGCTCCTTACTTGACTTACTACAAAAGACTTCAATCCACTTCAATCATAAGTTTGTCCTACCAATTTCATTTTAGAGCTTTTTGCACGTTCAATAGTATTTTTTTGCCCTGAAAGGCAGTACCTTAACCTTAACCCTCTTAACCCTCACTGTAAAGGCAGCGTTTCCTGGCCTAAAGGACCAAAAAGACCAAAGACCGTTCAGCACCTTAAGTTTCTAATACCCATTTCAGCTTGTACTGTATGTACTGTTTGTCTTATGCAACCACATTCCTCCAAAGGATAAGCAATGTCTTCCCTGCTCTCTCCGTAGCCCACTGCTGACAAAATAAACTGTTACTGTACTGTGGTGGCATGGTTTATTTCTTTGTTTTGTTTTTTCATTATCATTACAGTACTGTTTTCAATTTAAAGTGTTTTTTTTCTCCCCTTCAGTTTACCATGGCATATTAAACACAAAGTGCACCCGGATTAAAGCTGCCCACATGCCGCCTTGGGGAAGGTGTATCTGTAAGTAACCATTTGCTTTGGATTATGGGAGCCCACAACAGCACTCTTGTTGCCAGATGGGAATTATCACAGTAATTTGCGAACCATCCAGAACAGTTGTATCCGTCGCTTGTGGAGGTGGGCGTCTCACCACAGGCAGCTACTGGTGCATTTGTCAGCTGCGGCGGTCGCTTGTAAAATGCCGAAACGTGGCTCGTGTCAGGTGTCAGTTAGTTAACCTCACCCCCAACCACAATAACCGACATTGTGACCCGGTGTGGCCTCTCTGCACACAATGGAATCCGAGGGCACCAATGACATCCCTTAATAGCCCCCCATCTGGCTTTTCAACTCAAAGCTTTTTTTCTAATGATGAACAGTGAGTGATCTCCTGCAGACAGATAACTGATATAAATATAAATAGAGATAGACGGTATTTACAGCCGTGAGAAGGAGCCACGAGACCTGGAGACCCATTGTCTTGTTTAGACTCCTCATTGCGTTAGCGTGAGGCAAACTGTTCGCAATATACCCCCACTTAAAGCATAAGTATTCTGATTATTCGTAGATTAAGTCTCTGGATTTCGCCAACTCCACTGAATCTGTAGACACAAATACAGCGATTTCTCCACGCAGTATAGAAGAACAGTGAAAACAAAACAACCAAAACCAAAACGACCAAAAAATAAAAATAAAATAAACAAACAAAGGTAAAATGAGTAAATACGTAAATAAAACAAAACAGGGAACGTAAGTTCTACAGAGGAAGTGGATCAAGTGCTAAAAGGGAGAGTCAAGGGGGAGTATGCGAGGGCATGCCACTCCCCCGAACCCATCAACCACCCCTGCCCTGAGAGAATTTGGCAATCCTGACAACTCGTGGCATCTCTTAGCTCAAGTTGCTCCAACACTGCCACCCAGGATCTCGTCAGACGTCAGCGAGCCGAGCAAAGCGGCCTGGTCACTGGCGGTAAAAACAATGTGACTTTTAGAGAAAAAATCCCAAGCGAAGCCTGCAGAGGACACAGGGAGGGAGAGAGAGAGGGGGGTGGGGGATGCAGGCAGGCAGAGGACGCAGAGAAAGAGCGAGAGAGAGAGAGAAAGAGAGAGAAAGAGAGAGAGAGAGGGTGGCCTCCATGACCAGGGTGGCCTCCATGACCAGAGCACTTGTTTATTCAGCATCCGCAAGAGGCCTTAAATAAAGAAGCAGAGGTGTTGATGTTCCACAACCCTGACCTACCCTCTCGGCCCCTTGTCCCTCCCTGCCTACCCTCCTCCTCCTCTCCTCTTCCTCCTCCACCTCTGCCTCCCATCTAGCTGAATTTATCATGTGAGAAAAAGGTTGTGGAGGTTATGGGGACTGTGTATCTCCTGGTACTCTTCTTCCTCATTCTCTTCCTCTCTATCGCTCTCTCTCTCCATCCCTCCCTCCCTCTTTCTCTCTGCCCATCCCTCCCTCCCTCTCCCTCTCTCTCTCTTGCGTGTTGTTGTTGGACACAGAAATAGCGCTGGCATTCCAGTGCTGTGGCTCTGGAGATTACTATCAGGATCACTGGCACTGATGAAGCCCTCAGGCCTGGGACACTTCTGCTGGGGTGTGTGTGTGTGTGTGTGTGTGTGTGGGGGGGGGGGGGGGGGGGTTGGGGAGCAGAGTGTGAGGGGTGTTATGGGGTTGAGTTTATTTCTGATCGACAACAACCCACCCCCCAAAGCGCCCCCCAACCCTGAGAAAGCCAACCAGGCGCCACACATCGTCACATGCAGCTTAGCTCAGCTGGCATGTCTCCAGCTTACATCATTGCTCCTGTAATGCCCCCCCCCTCTCTCTTTTACCCCCACTCCCCGCCCCACCCACACACACTTGCTCTGATGCTTCAGCATGGCCCTCTCCTCTCCTCTCACCTCTGCCACTCTCCTCTCCACTCTCTCTCTCCTCTCCTTCACCAATATAGCCCACTCTTCCACTCTCTATTTTCTTCTGTTAATCCATTCTTCTTTCCCCTCATCCCATTCTCTTCTTTCTACTCCTCTGTCCTCTCTGCTCTCATCCTCTCCTCTTCTCTCTCATCCCTTCCTTTTCTCTGTGCCAACATTACCCCCACCCCCTCCCCCCACTCTCCTCCATCCCTCCTCCCCTTCTCTTCCTCTCCTCTCTTCCTTCCCGTGCTTCATGCCTGCTCTTCTCCTCTGTGCCAACTCTGGCACTGCTGCCTCTGCCAAGCAAACCTCAATGGACCCCCACCTCCTCATTCCCTACCCTTCCCCCCCACCCCACCCCACTCACACCCCACCCCACCATCTCTTCCTCCTCCTCCTCTTCCTCCTCTTCCCTTTTCGCCTGGCGGATGGAGGCTGGGCGATGCAGTGCATTTGTTTTCCGTAATGAATGTGTCTGTCGAGGAGCTCCTGGTGTGCATATTATGGCGCTCCGCCGTCTATTTTCGTCCGCTATGTACACAATGTACTTTCTTAAAGGCCATGGAATGCGAAGCACACAGGAGATACAGTAGACGAAGAGCTCGACCCTGACACCTCACCGCTCTCTCTCTCTCTCTCTAGCTTCTCGCCCTTCGGGGTTCTGTCTCTTTTTTTACTCTCCCCACCGTGTCTGCCGAAAGGGGAACGGTGAGGGCGTGGAGGCCATGGGGTTGGGTGATGACCCGAGATGACCTCGGCCCCTCTGTACCCAAACCTGGCTCCAGAACGAGGACAACACATGGTTGTCATTAATAACCAAACTGCCCGAGTGTTCTCAAAGAGAAAGAGAGAGAGAGAGAGAGAGAGAGAGAGAGAGAGAGAGAGAGAGAGAGAGAGAGAGAGAGAGAGAGAGAGAGAGAGAGGGTAGGGTGGGTGGGGGCTGTATCTAAAACCTTGGATACGACAGTAAAGTGGGTCTCATTTTCGTCAGGGAATGCTTCCAGAAGTGGTGAGGATGAAGAGGCTCGGATGACCAGTGTCCTTGTCCTTTACGCAGGACAGGCGTGGCCGGAAAGTTATTAGGCGTAACAGGTGACTTCTTTGACCTTTCCTGTGTGCCAGTGGGCTGCATGTGTACACACCTCACTGTAGCATGCCCTCATGAACACAACAGCCTTCCTGCATATGTGGAACAAACCTTTAGGATTTGTTTCAATATATTGTTCAGTACGGTAAATACTGAACACATGCATCACATCCTTGCTGCACATACATACATCACAAGGTCTCTGTTCAGACATTATGGGGTAAAATTATGACCCGTAAAGTACAGGGTAAGGAGTAGGTAACAACACTGTGATGAAAAGTATCAAGGGGTAAATTACAGAGTAGGCCTACTTAGTGTGTAATGCTGGAAACAACATGAAAGTAGTAGTTGAGCAAACAACATGAAACATGTAGTTGGAGTCCTGTTGGAGTACTGATGATGAGTGCATCAGAAATCATGGTAATATCACACCTCAAACTGAATTAAAAGTGAAGCCTATCTAATGGTATAGTAATGGTATTCATCAACTAGAAAAACACTCAAATGGTGCTGGCCTCCTCCAAAGCCATAGGGTGACTGAGGCAATATAAATTCCAGATGGTGTTCCGGATCACCAATCTCTCCGGCAAAGTGTCATATTCTGTTCCTTGTCCTAATACCCATGATGTCCAAACCTCTGTGCAGCACTCTCTGAGTTATCAGCTCTCAGAGGCCTCAAACTACCAACCATTTCTCTGGAAGTCCTCTTGTCAATGAATATTCCTGTTGAAAAAAGGATGGGTCAATGATGACATGGCTTGATCATTCCAGAGAGGGATTATCAATGATTATATATATAAAAAAATAAATAAATTATATTACAAAATTATTAAACTATCATGTTATTAAACTTTGGACACTGACTTTATGACCAAACCAATAAATCTACTTTGAGATGAACTGAAATTAGAAAGTAAGAGTGACAGGCAGTGAGCATGCCAGGATCCTCTCTCTCTCTCTCTCTCTCTCTCTCTCTCTCTCTCTCTCTCTCTCTCTCTCTCTCTCTCTCTCTCTCTCTGCTCAGGGAGGTCCCAGCTGGCTCAGTGCACTGTGAAAGGTGTGTGTGTCACAGAGCATGTGTGTGTGTGTGTGGTGTCTCAGAATGACAGCTCTCCTCTTCTGCATGGCAACACCATATGCAGACCCATGTGGGGTCAAGGTGGAAGAGCGAAGCCTGATCGCCTGATCTGCAGCGTCGCCGCGTGTTTCTGTCACAGCCGCTCAAGCACGAAAAACAGTCCAGGATTGGCTCGCTCTGTCTCTGTGACAGTCATGTCAAAACAAAATCTGGTCTGGTTCTGTCAAGCCCAACCACCAACAGCCCCCCCCCCTTTCCAATACCCCACCACCCCTTCCATCAAGGTCTCCAACTCCACAGCCTCTGCTGACCTCTCACCCCAGTCACAGGTTCACTTTGTCATGACCATGACAGCAAAGCTTGTCGAAAATGTTGTGTTCACGTGGAAGGACCCTCCGGTGTTTATTCCCTGCTCCCAAACATAACCCCCCCACCCTATACACACACACACACACACACACACACACACACACACACACACACACACACACACACATAAACTCCCTCACCCCCTGCGTGTTGTTGGAGCCGGAAGATGTCCCTCGGTTGCCCCTGAGGGGTCTGCATACTCCCTAAAAATCCGGAGAGCTGTCAGTCGAGGAAAGCTGATCCGGGCTTCCCGCATGATTGATGAGGTCACGACTGCTGAGCCAGCAATGCGTGTGTGTGTGTTTGTGTGTGTGTGTGTATGTGTGTGGGTGGTTGATTTAACACGACAGGCCATATTATAACGCTTACTGTGTACACAGTATCACTTCACAACACTTCAGCAACCCCCCCCCATACACACACACACACACACACACACACACACACACACACACACACACACACACACACACACACACACACACACATATGAGGGCCCCCACAACCCATACAAGCCCATCCAGCTGAATCCTATGACTGTATATTTAGTGTGATACTAAATCTTCCCCTCGAACTTGTGACCACATGATAAAAAAACACATACTGTAGATACATAAATAATGCGCTCATCTGAGTGGTGTGTGCTGTGAACCAGCGCTATAATAATAACACATGTTTGTGCTTGTGGTTTGCAGGGACCAGAGAGAGAGAGAGAGAGAGAGAGAGAGAGAGAGAGAGAGAGAGAGAGAGAGAGAGAGA
>JAODXP020000031.1:24086781-24097311 GCA_027497455.2 Sardinella longiceps
ATGCATTCATAATACCTGCCTCTGTTCCCTGACTGATCAGGAGGATATGCCTCCTGAGAAAGCAAGCCCAATGGAACCAACAGGACTGAAGGGAGATGATAATCAAGCAGAAATGTGAAGGGCATGACCAGACTAGGGTGGTGTGGGCCTGCCTGTGTGAGAACTGTGGGCTACTGCTTTCCAAACACTTGCTAACCCTTGATAAAACTGATAAGTTCAACTCTAATATTCTGGACTCCTGTTATAAGTGTATGACAGAGAAAGGAACCCTGTTTCATTGTATCTGGGCCTGTAAACATATGCAAGGATTTTGGAAAAGTATAATGGAGACTATTTCTTGCATCATTCAGAAAGAAATCCCTGTATGTCCAGTAATCTGTATCCTTGGCCTTATCCCTGAAGAACTATCACTCAGATCACATGAAAACAAATTGATCAAGCTCTGCTTACTACATGCAAAACGTGCAATTGCCAGACAGTGGAAAAATGTTTGTGTTCCATCTGTAACTCAATGGGTTAATAAACTGTCCTCCTGTTTAGCGGTCGAAAAGCTGACATATGCCATCAAGCACAAAAGCATATTTTTCACAAAATTTGGGACTCATTCATTACATTTCTGGAAACCAGATTTCTTGACATAAACCCTCAATTGTCACAGACTGTCATGAGACTATCTAATACTGTATTGTATATGTTTTCTTTTCTCTTCTTCTTCTTCTTCTTCTTCTTTTTTTCTTTCTCTTTCTTTAAGTAATTCTATTTTTCAATGGCTTTGCTTTTGTTGCTCTTTCTCTTATCATTATTATTTGACTACTACTACTAATGTTTATTTAGTTCTTTATTTTAATAGTTGGATCAGGTTAGTGGGTGTTTTATTGGGAGATGGGTAAGACAAAGCTTATAATTCTGCCTGATGTATTTGAATACACACAATAAAAAATTAGGATAAAAAAAAAAAGAAAAAAAAAAAAGATCTAAACAGAAGTGGTGGTGATTGTTTGCAAAGTTATGATAATTCTGATATTGTTCTCCAGGGTTGGTTTACGTCCACATTTGTCTTGGTACATTCATGTGCACAGGCGCAGTTGTCCATCTCAATGCACAGTAATGTCAGTGGATGCGTTGATAAAGCTGATCCCAAAATACTATTGATGGTGGACAAACTTGTTGATGCAAACTTAAGTTAACATTTCGTTGAGATTCATTAAAATGATTAAGCAGTAAAGTATTTTTTAAATGATTTTGCAAAGTGTTGTAAAATAAATACTATCAAAAATACTATTTCAACTGTGTAGCCTAAGACCCCTGAGAATATTACAAGCTTTGTAAGATTTGGGGCATCTGTGTCTATGGTTGCCAAACATGATCTGAATAGGCTACCTAGTCCAGTCTAAAATCAAATAGCCTTGTGGTCTACTGAATTCATTGTATCCATCAAAATATCATGTGAATTGTGATCTTATGGTGAGCCATGCAGGGCAAAATGTCAGGGCAGAATTTTTGTCCCAGTCCGTCCCTGAATGAGAATCACAGAAATGTGCAGCAGTACAGCATAACACATAGGTCACAGAAACGGACAAAATTGACTTGATTTAGTCTACATTTTGTGTAGGATATAACCGCATGTACCATTGATAGTAAAGGCTAAACCACATGTATGCAAGAGCCTACAAGGTCTGTCCAGCACAGAGCCGTATCAATGCTTTTACTGCCATCTAGTGGCAGTGCAATGATGTGAGGGTCAGGCCTATTTAATCTATTATGAAAATTGTTCGATTGGACGTTTAACCGTGACATTTTTTAAAAGCGTAATTTTACAATTACGCAATGATAATTCAAGATAGGCTAATTACAAGAAAACATGGTTACATCAAACAGGCCACCATCAAACGATGGTCGATGGTTTATGCTGCTCTTTCCTTAATCTCTGTAGGTTAGGCCTGTCTTCCTCTGACAGGAGTAGGAATGAAATCTACAAATTACGCTATTTCACGATGAGGACAAAAACAACTCTTATGTAGGCCTACAAGATGGTTCAGGTTGGAGAGCAGAAATTGCCATTTTTATTTCAAGATGAGGGCTTGCATTTAACGGCGGCAAGGCCTACGGGTGTGTCTTAAGGTAGGATAAATGACGTGGAACTTTCAGGTTTTTAGGGATAAAAATAATCAGCTCATTGTTTCAGTGGCCTAATAAAGAGGCAAGTCATTAGACGGTTTAAACGAAAATATCTTTAATAAGAGTCTCACAATCTCTCAGCTCATTAGACCCTACTCATTAATAAGCAAGTATGCTTCCATTAATTTGTTATTTAAATGATTCTGTTAGCAACACATGGTGTTAATTAAGGGCGTATAATTAGTGTAGACTTTCAGCAGAAGATTACTTAATTGACAATTCTTTTAATTTGAGGTGAAAGGTGGTTCAAGAACTATCCATCCAGTTTTTTTTATTTAACAAATGAGCTCATTTGCCCTATTAAATGAAATGTTAAGAGCATCGTGCTAAATGTAGACTATTCGACAAGGATGTGGTGACATTAGAATCCCTTGTTCCCGCGGTGAAAATATTAGCTTCAAGCTACTACTGAAGCAGGGGCAATTCCATTTATTAGTCATATTGTCACAGGGTGTAGCCACACTAGCAGCCTAGGCTCATGGGGGTAATTAACTCTGCTACACCTGTAACGTTTTGCAGGCTACTGTACATTAGCATGTACTGTGCCTGAATTCAGACATTGGTCATTGGTTCACAGTAAGGCAACACAATGGAGTTTTGGTGTGAAACCAGTGCCTAAAAGACACAGACAACCTTTCAAACATTTGTCTGATAAGCCTTTATCATGATGGCCGAAATAGTAGGTGGAACAGCCCTGCTCCTGTCTGAACACAGGTGTTTCTAATTAAGTGCCAGCTTCAGCCACTGTAACTGTAACAAGAGGCCTTGATTGCAACACTTGTGCTCACCCTGGCATCAGGAAGTGGATCAGCCCTGCTTTGGTTACCATGGTAAAGGCCTTAAATGGCAAAGCTAAAAGATGATAATTGGTGTTTAGAGCCAATGTTGTCAGAAATTTCAATCTGTCAGCTTTTTTCTTTTATTTTGTTGTGATGTTGTACCCTCCACCTTATCCCTGACCAAAAGGATATCCCCAATAACCCCCAAATTTAATACCTAACCTTAGAGTCACTTTGCAAAGCTGAAGTGCTATTTGCTTCCGCTAAGTCCATTATTTGTGCTATTGCGTAGTATAACCTCGGTTACATACTGTATGCAGTGTCCTCTTGTCTGAAAGATACTTTATTGTTGGTACGGGTGTGGAGCTCCATTTCCGTTCAAAACCTTGACTGTTGAAAGAGGTTTTTTTTTATTTTGGCTTGTGCACTCACAAAAGATTGAGAACAAAAACTGTTCAGTGATGGTGGTGTGTAAAGGAGAAGAATAGAGCTGAAAAGACTTGCCCCACAGAGCTTCCTTTCTCAGCTTTAATAGAGTTCAGAGGATGCGTTTGGATACTAATGTGAAGTGTTTGATGTCTAACAGCTCAACTCAACACAACTTTAACTTTTTTGTCCTCAGAAGGTTGTGCTGCAAGACATCAAATACAAAACAGGACAAGACAAACAACCATAAAGTGAAGTGTTCAATAGCAAAACAAACGGACAATACACACAACACAGACGTGACTTGCTGGTCGCCGCACGAGAATGCGCCCTTGCTCCTGTTGGCTGCCCAGACTCATAGCAGGTACATTGATTTCAACACTTGTCAGTAGCAGTATGTTTAAGTGCAACCTTTTTAGTATGTGTCCTTAGACTGCCTCCTCTGACACTCTTTCTATCAAAATGTTTAGGTATGCATGAAGAGTTGGCCAATATGGATACCTGTCGGCAATGAAAAAGTGAGCATCCAGAAATCTGATTTAAGCCATATAAACCTCCTCAAAGTGAAAGGTAAGCAGTATAGGACCCATGTATCAATGTCGTCAATCGCTTACGGTGCAGCGCGCGACTTCCGGACCTCCGTGGTGAAGCATCACTCTTATAATGCCTCACAGCAGATCAATACAGAGTGGTATATGTATGTTTCTTTTCTCCATTTAACAAAGAGTTGTCACAGAAATGCACTATCTAACCGGTGATGAATGGCACAGTTGGGCTTTAGACTAAGTACAAATTGTTCCCCTCAAAAACTCCCCATAGTGGAATTCAGCCAGAGCCAGTTGTATACTTTTTGATGCCCTATACCAGATTTGCCCCCTCTTTTCTAGAAATACTAGTGAAAAAACTGAAGACAAAATGCATTGTGATGCCCGTTTGATATTTGACCCCCCCAGACAACAAGGCCGACTTCCCTGAACACATAATTGTTAGCATTTTAAGAGGACCTAATATATACCGCATCAAAGTTGCTTACTTTGGTGAACTACAGAAGGTAGCCTATACAGTATTTTACCTCAAACAAGAAACATGTTGAAACCTTAAGCTTTAAGATACAACTTAAGAACGACGTTGCCTTACAGTTAGAAGGCTTAGGGAAACCCAGGGTCTAAGGCTACTCTTGTGAAATGTGGACTTAGTGTTACTGTAAAGAGCAAGGCTATTGTGTGAGTAGTACGCGTGAATGGCAATAATGCAGAGGTTGTTCATTTTTCCTAATCAGGCAAGGGAGTTCAAACAGGAAGCAAAGCATGAATCTCAGTGATCAAAGTGTTTTGTTTACTTGCTTTGCCTGCCTCCCTAGCTTCTTCACTGTGGCCACTGAGAACATGGTCTCCTTGGGGACAGATTTCAGGATGAAATCACAAATGAGCAGCAGAATTCAGGTCTGCAATAATAATTTAAGCTAAATAATTAAGTAATAAACACGTCTCAAGTACGTGCTGAAAAGCAGTAGTGCTTATTGTCATTACGGAAATGTCCACTGCTCTTATGTGTGTCTGTGTGTGTGTGTGTGTGTGTGTTAGTGTGTGTATACAGTATATGCGTGTGAGTGAGTGTGCGTGTGTCAGTTGTGTGTTAGTGTGTGCGTGTGTGGGCGAGGGGGTGGGGGTTTTCAGTCTTCTCACTATCAGCTCTCTGGAGTACACATTAATTATTAAAGAGATTTACACTCAAGAGCTCCCAAATGAAACTTCAATTTTCGTTAAAAAACATCAAATATGTGTGTGAAATTACGCTTCACATGCAGATGAGAGATTTGCATTTGACTAATCAGGTTCTCTTTTGCATGTACATATCAAACAACCCCCGACTCGTACATTTTCTCTCTTGCTGTGTGCGTAGTGTGTGTGTGTGTGTGTGTGTGTGTGTGTGTGTGAGTCTCTGTTTGTGTCTCTATGATTTTTTTTGTGTTTGTGTATGTGTATACATGTATGTCTATGGGATGGCGTCTCTCTCTCTCTCTCTCTCTCTCTCTCTCTCTCTCTGTGTGTGTGTGTGTGTGTGTGAATGCTGGGCTCTAGATATGAGTGGATTTGTTTGTTTATTTTTCCCTTTCTGCATTTGGGACATGAAAAGAGAGCAGGAGGTAAACAAACCAGACAAGGTCACATGGAGATGCAGACGCTTTCACATTCTCCACAGAATTTATGGAATCTTTGGATGCGGCACTTTTTGATGTCACTGAATGTGACGTACAGTAGACAATTGTTTTCCAGTGGGAAAGGACCAGGACCATCGAGGGCAAACAAACAAACAAACAAACAAACAAACAAACAAAAATATTGTTGTTGTTGGAGTATGTTATGTCACAAGAAAGTAAATTAGTAACACGTTTCATTAATCTTAGGAACTATTAATCCATTAAATAGAGAGATACTTTCTGTTTTTTTGCTATGTAATGCATGTCGAGGGTGTCTCACAGAACAAAGGCTATAGTGGATTTAGTGTTATGCCATAGGGTGGGTATCCATGTGGATGAAGAACAGTGCCCTCTGCTGATAGTCATGCCCACAGGCCCTCTTGTTTAAAGTTTATTTGGAACATTTTAACTTAAGGGTAGAGCAGTTGCAAGCAAGTAAGCTTGAAAGAGAGAGAGAGAGAGAGAGAGAGAGAGAGAGAGAGAGAGAGAGAGAGAGAGAGATGCCAGGCTTTGTATGAGTCTGGAACTGATATTAGCACAGCAAGGTGAAAATGATGGGCGATTCTGAGGGGCCACTCAATGAAAATCATGGATGGGTGGGTAGGTGTGTATGTGTGTGTGTGCGCGCGTGCGTGTGTGTTAGAGAGTGAGTGAGATGTAGGTTTGTACATCAGAAGAATGTAATTGATTACAGCGGATGCTGTAGGAAGTAAGGATTACAGTTCTTGATCAGTATGAGTGATTAGACTGGACCCATGAGTTCAGAATACATGCAAAGTCCAAGCTGTCACTGGAAACTTGTTTACCTTTTTATGTAGAGAATCTATCTATCATGATCTCCATGTATTATGTTGGCTTATAAGCCACATACATATATGTGCAGAATGTAAATTACAGTGTTCTTGAAATATTGTTGCTCTGGTTATATATTTTATACATATCAAGGTATCTTAGTGTCTTTTGTCATAGAGTGATAAATCTTCCTTCAATCCTCCCATCATCCCCCGATCAGTAACAGTAACAGCTCAGTCAGTCACTAAGTATAGAAGCGGAATATACTGTAACCTCATGTTCCACTGCTCCTAGGGATGATAAAAGTACTACTGCGTGATCTGGAACACGCTTCATAATGTCATTTATTGTCTGTGATTAATGAAGGAATGTAGGACATGATTTATCATGTGTCACAGAGGATTGATCCTCACTCACTCACTTCACTCCACTCACTTCGTCTCTCTCTCTCTCTCCCTCTCTCTCTCTCTCTCTCTCTCTCTCTCTCTCTATCTATCTATTTCTCTCTCTCCTTTTTGTATCTTTCTCTTAGTGTCTTCCTTCAATGCTTTCTCATAGCTGTCACACGGCTTCTTGTAAGTATCAATGTAAGTGAAAGAGGAGACCTATTTTTTCATCTGGGTGCGTCTGGTGTAGCCTCAGTATGTACGCATGGCGGAGTATGTAAGGTGACTCTCTATCTGTCTCTCCCTCTCTCTCTCTCTCTCTCTCTCTCTCTCTCTCTCTCTCTCTCTCTCTCTCTCTCTGTCTGCGGGAAAAGAATTCTCTTTGTCACAGGGGGGAGACAGAGAGGCCCAGACACTCAAGCAGTCACATCAGGTGAAATCTCTCTCATGAAACAAACAGCAGAAACATCATTGAGCTCCTGCTGCTGCTGCTGCTGCTGCTCTGTGTTAACTCTCTTCTCGGAAGTGCCAGCGTGACACGGTACACTTCCCCCTCAATCGTTTCTTTTTCTCTGGAAATATTTTCTTAACATCCTCAACCTCACCCCACCCCTGTAACCCCCCCCCCTCCCCGAAAAAAAGAAAGAAAGAAAAAGAAAAGTGAGACAGAGAGAGAGAGAGAGAGAGAGAGAGAGAGAGAGAGAGAGAGAGAGAGAGAGAGAGAGAGAGAGAGAGAGTATTCTGTCTGTCACTACAGCACGGTGCATTACGGGTGTAATAACAGTTTAAGGATACAATCCATCAATGCCGTCCTTGGCTGCGACAGCAAAAATTGGAAAGTAGATCCATTTCTTAGGTCATCATTTTCAGCATATTAGATGACAAATAATTGCCCATTCATCAATAACAATAGATGAGAGCTGAAATGATTTATTGCTTTTGGCCCGCCATTGCAATGAAGACTGTGGGCCACTCATGCGCTGAATCTGAGTTTGGGAGTCGGGTGTGTGTGGTGTGTTTAATTTTCATAAGGTAGTCTTAGGCTACACTGAAACGGATGAGGAGTTTGGAAGGGGTTGTGCAGAGGTGTGTGTGTGGGAGGGGGCGGGGAGATTAAGTCGACCATCACCTCAAACAAGGTGGACAAGAATGAACTGACAGGTGATTGGTGAGACTGTTCCCCTTGAGCGACAAAGCGGACTCTGGGATGACTCCAGCACACTCACACACACACACACACATACACACACACACACACACACACACACACACACACACATACACACAGATTGCGTCATTAATATACTTAATGCATACCTAAAGAGTTATATTTTCATTCACTTGCACGTAGACACACACACACACACACACACACACACACACACACACACACACACACAGACACACACACACACACACACACACACACACACACACACACACACACACACTTATGACTATAGACATATGCAAACATTTAAACTGAGGTGCATTAAAAACGTGCACAAGCACGCACTCACAATTGCATAGACATGTGTGATCAGTCACACACACACACACATACACACACACACACACACACACACACACACACACACACACACACACACACACAGTCTTTGTGCACATAGCCCTGTCCTCTAAATCAGGCGGCCCCTGTGTGCTCTCAGGCAATCACTCTGTGGTAATGAAATGGAATTGTCCCACTGATTTAAGATTAACGAGGGGGACGTCTGAGTGTACTGCGCTGTGCTGCGCTGGTGGTGTGGAGACTCTAGGTGTCCCCATCTGTCTGTGCCTCGTCTCGGGCCCAAGGTGCACTTCTTCAGCCCCCTGCCCATGTTCTAAGGCCCCAGGAGGTGAAGGATGACTAGAACCATGAAGACGTTCCTTTGTGACGTATTAGTGTGGAACCGTAAAAACACTCCTGTGTGATTTATGATGATAGAACCATAAGGACATTTCTCTGTGTGGATCATTGGGTGTGGATTCATATCTCTTTGCTCTCATTCCTTACCCACAACTAATTGTTCCACATTCTAAAACTGATAGTTCCAGTTCTTGATTATGATTGGTTGAATCGTGTTTGATGTCATTGTGTATTTCCCTGATATACAGCAGCTTCTTGTATTGCTTAAGTATAAACTAAAGCATTGATACTGGTGGTCATATAGAGCTCCTTGTCCTTGGCTGTGGCATAAGCATACATAGTAGAATACAGTATGTATACAGTAAGTAGCTGTAGTATACAGTAAGCCCTGTTTCAGAATGCACACATCCGTTAACAGACGACAGAGGGCGTGTCTGACGGAGGGGAGTCAAAATGATTGGTTGATGGATCTGTTTCTGCTTAAAAAGTTGAGCATTTTTCAACTTCTCGACAGACGCAACAGAGCTGACGGAACGGACAGACCCACAATGCATTACAAGAAAGCATGTGAGACACTTTTATTTGCTCCCCATCACTAAAATTGACACATTTCCTATTAATTCAGGATGTTACCTAGCTATGGAAATTATCAGAATGTGTTTAGGACAAAGGGCAATGAAAATATGATGATGTGTTTAAAAAAAAGTGGTCTTGTGCCTCTTGTTACCCCAGTGAAGGACAGAAGAAATCAGAGAAATCAAGGGGATAAAGTGAACCCAGCTGTTTTCCACTTTAAATCTACCATAATAACACATGTTGTAACAGTTACAGTCCTGACAGGTAAATTGACAACCTCACATTCCAAAATAATGTCGACTAATGTCAGAATCATGGGGATTTGTCAATTAAGCAACTCACTTCAAAGTGCTAAATAATAAATAAAATAAAACATAATATATGTCTTATTCAAAATGTTTTAATTAACATTTACAGTGTGGGAGTTGGAACACAGGACTTGTAGGGCCAGATTCTGTAGTGTCCGGGGAACAAACAGAACTAGCTAGTCACAATCTCCGCCACTCCCATCACTACCTCTTGACAGATCACATGACAACTAGGAACTACACAAGCAGGGGAAAAACCAGGAGGTAACAAGGGTGCGTGGACAGGAGGTAAACACAAGCACATGGTAAACAGGGGGACAGACTGGTAAACATAATCATAAGATAAACAGAGGAATAGACCGGTAGAAACACAAATACAGTGGAGAAAGTAAATTAAAGCAAAAACAAGACTAGAACAGAATCAAAACCCTGACAATATCTCTGTTCATAAAACTTTTCGTTTGTAGAGTAAGTGTCACTCTTTACCCCTCAACCTTTCTATTCTATCAAAAATAAAGCACAGACATGGTCTCACTTTACCCCACAGCATTTGTCTCACTTTACCCCAAAGCCACCTTTTAAGAAAGAAACAATGTCAATAGCAATTCAGGATAACCTTCAACTAGCATCGTTTTACATGTTGGAAGTTAAGCAACATGTATGATACAAACATTTGCTTTGACACAATTGTTGATTTAGTTCATAGCAAGAAAATGTACTTTTTTGTGCAAAAAAAAAAAACACTTTTTTTGTGAAAAAACAAACAAACATACTAAACACTTTACCAGCACCAGTATGCAAGTAGTGAATGGAAGGGGCTTTAAAACATAATGGTCATATGACTTCAATTTTCTTCAGTTGCAGATATGGGTTGTCTCACATTACCCACTGTCTCACATCACCCCATTCTCCCGTCTGAAACAGCAGTAAACAGTTGTAGTAGCCTATACAGTAAGTAGTTGTACAGTAGCCTATACAGTAAGTAGTTGTACAGTACTATGCGGTAAGTAGTTGT
>JAODXP020000031.1:24109911-24112411 GCA_027497455.2 Sardinella longiceps
TTCATAAATTTGCTATAGGATCTAAATTAATCGGATGGAAACTCACCCAGAAAAAATATCTCAGTTACCTCCTAATACTATTCATGTTCTCCGACTAGTTTGAGAAGCAACTAACTTCGGCCTCCAAAGACCCTGGATAGAAACTTCCAGAAGGACATTCACTTCTGCAATACTGCACCACCCTGGGCTTACAGTAATTGGTAGTGCAGAGAGATGGAGGTCTCAAAATATACAGGAAAGGATTTTTCAAGTTAGCAGCAACTGGTCAAAAGTAACATCTAACAGACTCAGAGTAGCACAATTCTCTGGTCTGAGGACGCTAGTCTGATACTAGTCTGAAGGGTTATCTGTAACCTCAATTCTAAGAGCCTAAAGGAAGTGACTGACCTCACATGACCTACCCAGTCAAACCCTAAAGGTCAAGATGTGGTAGCCTGGCCACTGCCGGGCTTCGCCCTACTGGTACGCAAGCCTTCGGCTCAGCTATTCATAGCAGGGTCATGACCTTGTTCAAGTACATCTCTGGTCCGCTGCGGATTCGCCCACTTTTCGGGAACCAATCAACTTTGAGCGCTTCAATATCTCTCAGAACTGTTCAAGCAATCATTCGCATATACGCTAGAGGAAAAGTGGCATGATTGGCTTGGCTTCGGCACATCATTTTCTAATATTGACCAGACATACTGAGGCAGTTCAAGTAGGCGGGTCAACCATGCGCTTTGAGAACGCCGCTAGACTGGCTCCTAGTCAAAGCAAAGTCTGTAGAGCTCTGAAAGTCGATGGCAATCAGGCTACCTGACCACGGCTTTTCTTTGCTATTTTATAGATTCTCATCTTTCGTAGGCGCTTGGTCTGGGATTGTGGCCACTATTATATCTCAGAATGAGGACATGATAAGCTAGAGTCGTGAGCAGGACCAATCTTTGAGTGGGAGCAGCGACAGCAAGCAGTCAGCTCTTCTCGATAGCCGGAATCCCATGACCTCCTACGAAGCAAAGTGTGGAATCGAGACCCGGGTCCCCGGTTATAAGTTGCGATGAAGGCGGCATTGACCAGAGCTTATGGAAGTACTGACTGCTGCAACCCTCTCTGGTGTTGCTGTATTATGCTGTAAGGCTGTTGTTCAGTGGCAGGGCCTGGACGACTGGGGCAGGCTTTAGAGAGTGCGGATCAGGAATATCTGTAATATTAGGACCCTAACAGGCAGCAAATTCCACTTACTTTAGAACAACCCTGCAGAGTTGTTAGCCACGATTCATGGCCCAGAGACAACGGAACAACTGTAACTATGGCGGAGTAATATAGAATGAAATAGGCTGGAAATGGTTTTGTAATGGCTTTGAATCTCAATATTAATCTATCACAATCAAGAACTAGAAGGGCTAGAAACTAAAATCTTTTTTTTGGACCCAGTCAAGCGTGGGTGAAGGTCCGCAATTGAATAAGAAAACAACCTTAAGCACACAGCCAGCCAGCCCAGCAGCAACTATGCTGCGTGACAGTCAAAATGACAACTCTGTCAGTGTCCTTCAGAGGGGCTCTCTGCCAGAACTTGGACTTGACATCCCTGAGGAGACCTTCAAAAAGGCAGACTGACCACTGACTGTCTTTATCCAACTTGACAGGGCTTGAAAGGATATGCAGTGAGAGAGCACTGACAGAAAATCCCCAAATCCAGGTGTGCAAATCTTTTCACTTGATACCCATGAAGTCTTCAGGCTGTAATCGCTGTCAAGCGTTGGGGAAATAAGTACTGTGGTGTCCAAAGGGTTTGTGTATTTATGTCATTTTGGTATTTGAGATTCCTTCGGTTTCCTGTTATCACTTCAGGGTTTTTTTTTTTTATTGGAGTATTGAGTGCAGATTTGTTGAGAGGAAAATATTTCACAAACAGACACATACCAGCATACCTACACACCAATATTTCACGTACCCACCCATCTCACACACACATACACACACACATACACACACACACACACACACACACACACACACACACACACACACACACACACAGATATTCTCACACACCACACCCACATACTGGTCTCTGATTTCACATGGCTACCATAACTCTTCATGTCATAATTACAAACACACACACACACACACACACACACACACACACACACACACACACACACACACACACACACACACACACACACACACACACACAAGTAAACGCTATTAACCTTGGAGACCGTTAGCAATTATCTGATGGGAAAAAGAGATGAGTGTGGTTTCTTAGAAAAACATTTCCTCATCAGTCAGCCATTGTTGTGGAAGATAAACACCTGGCTGTAGCTAAGGTAAGGAAGGTAAATAGAAACCACACACACATGCACACACCCGACACACACACACACGCACACACGCACACACACAGACAAACACACACACACACGCACACACACATACTGACACACACAGAGACAGACACTCTGATGGGTATATGTCTGCAGCTGTGTGTGCGTTTGTACATGTGTGCATCTCT
>JAODXP020000031.1:24129911-24145949 GCA_027497455.2 Sardinella longiceps
GCTACGCTAACCTTCAGTGGGATCGTCGCTGCTTCAGTGGGATCGTCACCGCTAGCTAACTGCTACGCCAACCTTCAGTGGGATCGTCGCCTCTTCCTGTGCTGTACAGGTGGTGCAGCTGGATTACTACTCGGCCAAAATAACTTACTGTGACTTAACTAAACTATTTTACCTTGCAGCTACAATCAATGAGATGATTAATAAAACTATAATTTATTTAATATTTTTGCCTCATTTACTCATTCACTCCACCCAAGCGGTACTGCCTGGTCATGGGCATTTCCATACTGGTGACACACATAAGATGGCCACTGGCACTGACCTCAGATGAGGCAAGTTTCATTCAATATAGTTCGGAGTTTCATTCAATATATTCGGGACTTCATTCAATATATTCGGGGTTTCATTCAATATATTCGGGACTTCATTCAATATATTCGGAGTTTCATTCAATATATTCGGGACTTCATTCAATATATTCAGAGTTTCATTCAATATATTCGGAGTTTCATTCAATATATTCGGGACTTCATTCAATATATTCGGAGTTTCATTCAATATATGCTGGACTTCATTCAATATATTCAAGGTTTTCTTTCATTCAATATATTCGGAGTTTCATTCAATATATTCAGGACTTCATTCAATATATTCAGAGTTTCATTCAAGGTTTTTTCCCTGAACGGCTTGCCATAGAAAACATCAGTCCTGGATTTATTGACTTAGAAAATAAACTGAAACTACCATTCCTCCTGGGGAAGTTGATACTTTTACTCAAATAGCCTCAGACTACTTACAGTCTTGCCACATTTTAAGGGTAGAGTCCACATGACCATCATCAAAATATCCACTAGTGCTTTTTCTTAATTTTATCTTTTTTTTATTATTATTATTCCATATGTTTGTTTAAGTTGCATTTTATTTATTTAGTCACTACTTACTATTGTAATTCTCATTATTATTGTCATTATTATACATCAATGCTTTGGCAATATTGTATTTTTTTTACATTCATGCCAATAAAGCTTATTGAACTGAACTGACAGGCCTATCACCCCAAACCTGTAACGCTTTGGCTTAATAGCACCATCTACAGGTCAAAAATTGTACAGTCATTAAATGTACATATAAATTCATTTGTTTTATAGCCCCCCATGGATGAAATTCCACAAAACTTGACATATTCCCACAGGATGTCAGGTTCATCATACACATTAAATTTGGTGCAGTTCCTAACATCTGATCTAAAGATAGGGGCAATTAAAGCCGTATAATATTGCATTTTAATTTTTTACCATGGGGGGCAAATCACAAATGACTGGTTATGAGCTAAGTTGATGTGGGCTCTTGAGACCAACATTCCATAAAAATTTCATCACCCTCAATGTCACGGGTCAGGTAGTTTTTTAGGAAAAACTAAATTTTTGGGGTTTCGGGGGGGGCGCAGCGCAAAGATGGAGTGGCCCCCGGGGACCAAACGAAATTTTTCCGTAAAAGTCTACAGGGGCTACATGCCCACCAAGTTTCATGTGCCCCGGTGTTACGGTGTCCCGGGAATCGTTGACCAAAAATTCAGGAAGTAGATGACGGGAGAAAAAAAAAAAAAAAACTTTGACAATCATTATATGACCGCTACGCTTGCTACGCAGCGGCGGTCATAATAAACTGTCCTCCTGTTTAGCGGTCGAAAAGCTGACATATGCCATCAAGCACAAAAGCCATATTTTTCACAAAATTTGGGACTCATTCATTACATTTCTGGAAACCAGATTTCTTGACATAAACCCTCAATTGTCACAATAACACATGAGATTGTACCCTAATACTGTATTGTATATTGTAAAGTAGCTTAGTTAATTATGTTCCCCTCTCTCCCTGCGTAATGTTTATGTTACATGCTGATTGGCTACTGACGTGACGAGGTCACGTATAGTAAATGCAGAGAGATTTCTAGTTTCAGTTTCAAGTTAGGTATCGTGGCTCATGGCTCATCGCATGGACAAGCTCAACAAATAGCTGTTCTGTGCCCGAGCTAGAGCCCACAACCTACAACCAACACTACAGGCTTTGTTATCAGTGTATGTACGTTTACATGCAAAAGTTCAGTAAACTCCACAAAGACGGAGATTTCCTTGTCGTGTGAATCATTGTGCACCCACGCCAAACAAGCCAAAAGCACCAACACGACAACTGGTGTCAGAAGCGGGATAAAACCTTCCAGTCTGTGAGTACGCTACATCCAACTAACGAGGGGAAGCCCTACTGATAAGAAGAGCTAGCTTACCAGCTGGCAAGTTGCCAATGTTTACTCCAATAGCCTACCGAAGATCGTGGATGTTCATTTTAACAGTGAAATTCGGCTAAGTCATTGACTAGCATTGCAATTAGGCCTATCCAAGTGGCATAATAAAAGCCAACGAAGTGAATGGAATAATTTGTTGATGAAAGCCTTCACATGCACCCCTAAAACGATTTGAAGAAGTTAAGAGGAAAATAGTCAACTGAAAAAAAAAAAAAAACGAATTAATGAGAACATAGGAGAAAGGAAATGATTTTATTGAATGCCATTCTTGAAGAATAAAATCACTTAAAAGAAAAATAAACAAAAATAACAAAATGACTGAAGAATTAGAAGGAGCCACTGCAGCTACAGAGACTGATAAAGCCCCTAAATGGCTACAAGCTTTGTTGGATAACCAAATTGAACAAACTAAACAACTGCAAACAATGCTTGCTCCAGTCCTGACACATATTAAAAGTGGAAATGCAGTGACACAACAGAGCTTACCTCCTCTATCCACTTCCCTAGGGGATGTAGAAGAGCAATTGCAACTCTCCAACTCAGATAGGCATGTAACTGAGCCTAGTGCCATTCCTTCAATTTCTTCAGATATGTCAGTGAGACCAAGAAGCAACATTAGTGGCCCCTTTGCTGCTGAACTGGATGTTATCAGTCAGCGGACTCGCAACTTTGGCCCCAGGCGTAACGTTAATACTGAAGTGGATGCTAGACGCAGAGACACAAGAGATTCTGACCCCCGTGTGTACCAAGATGAACAGAGACTAAATAGTACTGGCTACAGTGGGCAAAATCCTGTACATGAAGTGCGCAGGCCCAAGCTTGCCACATATGATGGTAAAGAGGACTGGGATGCTTTTCTGTTGCCCTTTGAACGCTTGGCCAGGAAATATGGATGGAGTGCTCCTGAGAGAGTAGATAGACTGCTTGAATGTTTAAGAGGAGCTGCAATTCGATATGTGTGCTCATTGCCAGAGCGGACAAGAGAAGATTACGTTCTTTTAGTGGAACAGCTTACTCAACGCTTTGGGCTAAAGGACCCTCCTACTACAGTAAGAAGAAAGCTTGGAGAACTTCGCCAAGGTAAAGAGACAACGGCTGAATTCGCTGAAGAAGTGCGACGCCTTGTCACATTCGCATATCCTGGCGTTGATCTTCAATTACAAGACCAACTGGCAACCGATGCTTTCCTGAAAGGTTTAAAAAATCAAAAAGTGGCCTACGAAGTCATGAACCGAGACCCGTGTTCCCTTGCAGATGCTCAGAAGTGTGTCGAAGCCCATGAACACAATTTCAAGGCTACCGTGGGGCGTGAAGCTGAAATAAAAAGTAGAGCTAGGCGCATATCTTGGGATGATGATGGTGATGCACAGGATGACTTCACTGCTATTTCTCGCAGAGTGCAGACTCCTCAGTATGTAACTGCAGATCAGTTCACTGAATTGACAGATCAAGTCAAAACCCTTGTTAAGACAGCAGAGAACTTACAGTTGCAGTTGGGCCATCTCCAGTCAAAGCATACAGGGCACCTGGGAACAAAAGCATCAGCACAACCTATGGTGTTAGAGAGAAAGCAGAACTATCAATATGTGCAACCTGCCCGAACACACTCCCTGTCACCAAGCCGAAATCCTGGTGGCTCATGCTTCATGTGTGGAGAACAGGGACATTTCCGGAAAGACTGCACAAGGTCAGCTAGTCCAACAGCTGCTCACAATCATGACGGAAAAGATACTGGCTCACAATCACAGTCTGATGGGACGAAAAGCTCAAGTCACCAGCCACCAGGGCTGCAGATTAGCTGTATCAAAAACAAAGGTGAAACTCTTCAG
The DNA here is from genome assembly GCA_027497455.2 of Sardinella longiceps. NCBI lineage: Eukaryota > Metazoa > Chordata > Actinopteri > Clupeiformes > Clupeidae > Sardinella > Sardinella longiceps. The sequence goes on from JAODXP020000031.1 coordinate 24,134,043, forward strand.
ATTCCTGTAACTGTAAATGGCATTAAAACACAAGCTGTTGTAGACACAGGAGCCCAGACAACTGTGATCTCAGAGGAGCTATATCAGAGTTTCTCTGGAGAGAAACTGACAAGCCTCCGTAGCGCCTATCTACTGAATGCAGGAGTTGGCGATGGCATGAAGGCAAAGCAGGGACTGAGTGTGACCTTTATGATTGCGTCAAAGAAAATCTATTGGGATGTACATGTAGCTCCTATTTGTGATTCTGTTCTCCTTGGATTGGATTTGATGAAGGCCCATGATGTTGTCATCCACACCAGTGGCAAGGTCTTCATCGGTAATGAGCTCATACCGTCCAAAATAGTAAGAGAGGATGGATCAAACTATGGTGTCACCCATGTGACCCTGAGGGAGGCCACGACCATACCAGCCTCATCTGAATGTGTGGTGTGGGGGAGGTCGAAAATCCCAGACCAGGTATTCCAGCGGTGTTAGAGCCATTGAATATCACAGAAGCTGTAGCCTCAGGGAGTGTTGCTACGACCATGGAGAGGCAAGTGCCTGTCACTCTGTGCAATTTCTCAACCAGCAAGGCATCCTTGATGAAAGGTGCATGCCCTGGACTTCTAGTTGAAGCTCACCCTGATGAGCCAAAAAGCCTCTGTGAGAAGAATTCAGCACCTGAAAATGAGAGTGATCCAGAGAGTGAGCTTCCACTGGTGGTTGGAAGAGTAGCAGCAGTTTCTGACCTACCTGAGTATCTACAGGACCTGGTTAGTGCCACTAGCAAAACACTAAATGAAGAGCAACAACAACACTTTCTTCAGCTGCTGCTAATGTACCAAGATCACCTATATGCTGTCACACACAAGATTGACACAGGGGTGGCTAAGCCTGTGCGGCAGCCAGTGATGAGAACACCTCTTGGATTCCAAAGTGAAGAAGAAGCACATCTTCGAGACATGCTCAGAGCAGGTGTCATCACACCATCGTCCTCAGATTTGGCCTCTCCAGTTGTTTTTGTACGAAAGAAAGATGGAGGAGTGAGAAGGGGTGTAGATTACCGGAGCCTGAATAGCCTGACAATAGAAGATGACACTAAAAAGAAGGGCCTAAGCCCTAAGCTCCAGGCACCATGGAATAGCCCCTTCATTGTCTCAGATTGCCGTGGCCCTGTAATCTATGAAATCCAAGGCTTTAAGCGCAGCAAGATAATGCATCATGACCGACTCAAGCCATATGAGAGTGACGTGGTTCCCACTTGGGTCAGCCGCCAAAGTAGCCGCATATTACAGCAGTGTCAAGAGCTGAACACCCAGCCACCTGAGGATGATGTTCCGTTGGTACCAGATCTGCTGCTTCAAAGTGCCAGTGTTGAGGAACATGACTCCCAAGAGTCACAGACTGAAGATGAAGAGCCTCAGCCCAAAGCTTTGAAGTGTCAGCAGGAGAAAAGACAAAGAACCCAAGATGTTCCAGAAAAGACTTTTTAGTTATTATTTTGCAGACATCTGTAATTCAGATACATTTTAGTTCAGTAATATAGAATATTTGAACCTTATGGCAATAGCTTGATGTCTTTTAAGTTGCCTAGATTGTTTATGTAGCTTAAAGTGATGATCTAGTTCTATAGACATGTTAATTTGAGTCACCTGTACTGAAGGGACTCAGTACTCTTGGAGGGGGATAGTGTAAAGTAGCTTAGTTAATTATGTTCCCCTCTCTCCCTGCGTAATGTTTATGTTACATGCTGATTGGCTACTGACGTGACGAGGTCACGTATAGTAAATGCAGAGAGATTTCTAGTTTCAGTTTCAAGTTAGGTATCGTGGCTCATGGCTCATCGCATGGACAAGCTCAACAAATAGCTGTTCTGTGCCCGAGCTAGAGCCCACAACCTACAACCAACACTACAGGCTTTGTTATCAGTGTATGTACGTTTACATGCAAAAGTTCAGTAAACTCCACAAAGACGGAGATTTCCTTGTCGTGTGAATCATTGTGCACCCACGCCAAACAAGCCAAAAGCACCAACACGACAATATGTTTTCTTTTCTCTTCTTCTTCTTCTTCTTCTTCTTTTTTTCTTTCTCTTTCTTTAAGTAATTATATTTTTCAATGGCTTTGCTTTTGTTGCTCTTTCTCTTATTCTCTTCTTATTTTTTTTAAAACTATAATTATTATTTGACTACTACTACTAATGTTTATTTACTTCTTTATTTTAATAGTTGGCCCAGGTTAGTGGGTGGGTTATTGGGAGATGGGTAAGACAAAGCTTATAATTTTGCCTGATGTATTTGAATACACACAATGAAAAATGTTGGACGTTTAAAAACAATAAAAAATAAGGATACAAAAAAAAAGAAGAAAAAAACTGATCTAAAAAGAAGTGGTGGTGATTGTTTGCAAAGTTATGATAATGCTGCTATTGTTCTCCAGGGTTGGTTTACGTCCACATTTGTCTTGGTACATTCATGTGCACAGGCGCAGTTGTCCATCTCAATGCACAGTAATGTCAGTGGATGCGTTGATAAAGCTGATCCCAAGATACTATTGATGGTGGACAAACTTGTTGATGCAAACTTAAGTTAACATTTCATTGAGATTCATTAAAATTATTAAGCAGTAAAGTATTTTTTAAATGATTTTGCAAAGTGTTGTAAAATAAATACTATCAAAAATACTATTTCAACTGTGTAGCCTAAGACCCCTGAGAATATTATGAGCTTTGTAAGATTTGGGGCATCTGTGTCTATGGTTGCCAAACATGATCTGAATAGGCTACCTAGTCCAGTCTAAAATCAAATAGCCTTGTGGTCTACTGAATTCATTGTATCCATCAAAATATCATGTGAATTGTGATCTTATGGTGAGCCATGCAGGGCAAAATGTCAGGGCAGAATTTTTGTCCCAGTCCGTCCCTGAATGAGAATCACAGAAATGTGCAGCAGTACAGCATAACACATAGGTCACAGAAACGGACAAAATTGACTTGATTTAGTCTACATTTTGTGTAGGATATAACCGCATGTACCATTGATAGTAAAGGCTAAACTACATGTATGCAAGAGCCTACAAGGTCTGTCCAGCACAGAGCCGTATCAATGCTTTTACTGCCATCTAGTGGCAGTGCAATGATGTGAGGGTCAGGCCTATTTAATCTATTATGAAAATTGTTCGATTGGACGTTTAACCGTGACATTTTTAAAAGCGTAATTTTACAATTACGCAATGATAATTCAAGATAGGCTAATTACAAGAAAACATGGTTACATCAAACAGGCCACCATCAAACGATGGTCGATGGTTTATGCTGCTCTTTCCTTAATCTCTGTAGGTTAGGCCTGTCTTCCTCTGACAGGAGTAGGAATGAAATCTACAAATTACGCTATTTCACGATGAGGACAAAAACAACTCTTATGTAGGCCTACAAGATGGTTCAGGTTGGAGAGCAGAAATTGCCATTTTTATTTCAAGATGAGGGCTTGCATTTAACGGCGGCAAGGCCTACGGGTGTGTCTTAAGGTAGGATAAATGACGTGGAACTTTCAGGTTTTTAGGGATAAAAATAATCAGCTCATTGTTTCAGTGGCCTAATAAAGAGGCAAGTCATTAGACGGTTTAAACGAAAATATCTTTAATAAGAGTCTCACAATCTCTCAGCTCATTAGACCCTACTCATTAATAAGCAAGTATGCTTCCATTAATTTGTTATTTAAATGATTCTGTTAGCAACACATGGTGTTAATTAAGGGCGTATAATTAGTGTAGACTTTCAGCAGAAGATTACTTAATTGACAATTCTTTTAATTTGAGGTGAAAGGTGGTTCAAGAACTATCCATCCAGTTTTTTTTTATTTAACAAATGAGCTCATTTGCCCTATTAAATGAAATGTTAAGAGCATCGTGCTAAATGTAGACTATTCGACAAGGATGTGGTGACATTAGAATCGATCCCTTGTTCCCGCGGTGAAAATATTAGCTTCAAGCTACTACTGAAGCAGGGGCAATTCCATTTATTAGTCATATTGTCACAGGGTGTAGCCACACTAGCAGCCTAGGCTCATGGGGGTAATTAACTCTGCTACACCTGTAACGTTTTGCAGGCTACTGTACATTAGCATGTACTGTGCCTGAATTCAGACATTGGTCATTGGTTCACAGTAAGGCAACACAATGGAGTTTTGGTGTGAAACCAGTGCCTAAAAGACACAGACAACCTTTCAAACATTTGTCTGATAAGCCTTTATCATGATGGCCGAAATAGTAGGTGGAACAGCCCTGCTCCTGTCTGAACACAGGTGTTTCTAATTAAGTGCCAGCTTCAGCCACTGTAACTGTAACAAGAGGCCTTGATTGCAACACTTGTGCTCACCCTGGCATCAGGAAGTGGATCAGCCCTGCTTTGGTTACCATGGTAAAGGCCTTAAATGGCAAAGCTAAAAGATGATAATTGGTGTTTAGAGCCAATGTTGTCAGAAATTTCAATCTGTCAGCTTTTTTCTTTTATTTTGTTGTGATGTTGTACCCTCCACCTTATCCCTGACCAAAAGGATATCCCCAATAACCCCCAAATTTAATACCTAACCTTAGAGTCACTTTGCAAAGCTGAAGTGCTATTTGCTTCCGCTAAGTCCATTATTTGTGCTATTGCGTAGTATAACCTCGGTTACATACTGTATGCAGTGTCCTCTTGTCTGAAAGAGACTTTATTGTTGGTACGGGTGTGGAGCTCCATTTCCGTTCAAAACCTTGACTGTTGAAAGAGTTTTTTTTTTATTTTGGCTTGTGCACTCACAAAAGATTGAGAACAAAAACTGTTCAGTGATGGTGGTGTGTAAAGGAGAAGAATAGAGCTGAAAAGACTTGCCCCACAGAGCTTCCTTTCTCAGCTTTAATAGAGTTCAGAGGATGCGTTTGGATACTAATGTGAAGTGTTTGATGTCTAACAGCTCAACTCAACACAACTTTAACTTTTTTGTCCTCAGAAGGTTGTGCTGCAAGACATCAAATACAAAACAGGACAAGACAAACAACCATAAAGTGAAGTGTTCAATAGCAAAACAAACGGACAATACACACAACACAGACGTGACTTGCTGGTCGCCGCACGAGAATGCGCCCTTGCTCCTGTTGGCTGCCCAGACTCATAGCAGGTACATTGATTTCAACACTTGTCAGTAGCAGTATGTTTAAGTGCAACCTTTTTAGTATGTGTCCTTAGACTGCCTCCTCTGACACTCTTTCTATCAAAATGTTTAGGTATGCATGAAGAGTTGGCCAATATGGATACCTGTCGGCAATGAAAAAGTGAGCATCCAGAAATCTGATTTAAGCCATATAAACCTCCTCAAAGTGAAAGGTAAGCAGTATAGGACCCATGTATCAATGTCGTCAATCGCTTACGGTGCAGCGCGCGACTTCCGGACCTCCGTGGTGAAGCATCACTCTTATAATGCCTCACAGCAGATCAATACAGAGTGGTATATGTATGTTTCTTTTCTCCATTTAACAAAGAGTTGTCACAGAAATGCACTATCTAACCGGTGATGAATGGCACAGTTGGGCTTTAGACTAAGTACAAATTGTTCCCCTCAAAAACTCCCCATAGTGGAATTCAGCCAGAGCCAGTTGTATACTTTTTGATGCCCTATACCAGATTTGCCCCCTCTTTTCTAGAAATACTAGTGAAAAAACTGAAGACAAAATGCATTGTGATGCCCGTTTGATATTTGATCCCCCCAGACAACAAGGCCGACTTCCCTGAACACATAATTGTTAGCATTTTAAGAGGACCTAATATATACCGCATCAAAGTTGCTTACTTTGGTGAACTACAGAAGGTAGCCTATACAGTATTTTACCTCAAACAAGAAACATGTTGAAACCTTAAGCTTTAAGATACAACTTAAGAACAACGTTGCCTTACAGTTAGAAGGCTTAGGGGACAGATTTCAGGATGAAATCACAAATGAGCAGCAGAATTCAGGTCTGCAATAATAATTTAAGCTAAATAATTAAGTAATAAACACGTCTCAAGTACGTGCTGAAAAGCAGTAGTGCTTATTGTCATTACGGAAATGTCCACTGCTCTTATGTGTGTCTGTGTGTGTGTGTGTGTGTGTGTGTGTGTGTGTGTGTGTGTGTTAGTGTGTGTATACAGTATATGCGTGTGAGTGAGTGTGCGTGTGTCAGTTGTGTGTTAGTGTGTGCGTGTGTGGGCGAGGGGGTGGGGGTTTTCAGTCTTCTCACTATCAGCTCTCTGGAGTACACATTAATTATTAAAGAGATTTACACTCAAGAGCTCCCAAATGAAACTTCAATTTTCGTTAAAAAACATCAAATATGTGTGTGAAATTACGCTTCACATGCAGATGAGAGATTTGCATTTGACTAATCAGGTTCTCTTTTGCATGTACATATCAAACAACCCCCGACTCGTACATTTTCTCTCTTGCTGTGTGCGTAGTGTGTGTGTGTGTGTGTGTGTGTGTGTGTGTGTGAGTCTCTGTTTGTGTCTCTATGATTTTTTTTGTGTTTGTGTATGTGTATACATGTATGTCTATGGGATGGCGTCTCTCTCTCTCTCTCTCTCTCTCTCTCTCTCTCTCTCTCTCTCTCTCTCTCTCTCTCTCTCTCTCTCTCTGTGTGTGTGTGTGTGTGTGTGAATGCTGGGCTCTAGATATGAGTGGATTTGTTTGTTTATTTTTCCCTTTCTGCATTTGGGACATGAAAAGAGAGCAGGAGGTAAACAAACCAGACAAGGTCACATGGAGATGCAGACGCTTTCACATTCTCCACAGAATTTATGGAATCTTTGGATGCGGCACTTTTTGATGTCACTGAATGTGACGTACAGTAGACAATTGTTTTCCAGTGGGAAAGGACCAGGACCATCGAGGGCAAACAAACAAACAAACAAACAAACAAACAAACAAAAATATTGTTGTTGTTGGAGTATGTTATGTCACAAGAAAGTAAATTAGTAACACGTTTCATTAATCTTAGGAACTATTAATCCATTAAATAGAGAGATACTTTCTGTTTTTTGCTATGTAATGCATGTCGAGGGTGTCTCACAGAACAAAGGCTATAGTGGATTTAGTGTTATGCCATAGGGTGGGTATCCATGTGGATGAAGAACAGTGCCCTCTGCTGATAGTCATGCCCACAGGCCCTCTTGTTTAAAGTTTATTTGGAACATTTTAACTTAAGGGTAGAGCAGTTGCAAGCAAGTAAGCTTGAAAGAGAGAGAGAGAGAGAGAGAGAGAGAGAGAGAGAGAGAGAGAGAGAGAGAGAGAGAGAGAGAGAGAGAGAGAGAGAGAGATGCCAGGCTTTGTATGAGTCTGGAACTGATATTAGCACAGCAAGGTGAAAATGATGGGCGATTCTGAGGGGCCACTCAATGAAAATCATGGATGGGTGGGTAGGTGTGTATGTGTGTGTGTGCGCGCGTGCGTGTGTGTTAGAGAGTGAGTGAGATGTAGGTTTGTACATCAGAAGAATGTAATTGATTACAGCGGATGCTGTAGGAAGTAAGGATTACAGTTCTTGATCAGTATGAGTGATTAGACTGGACCCATGAGTTCAGAATACATGCAAAGTCCAAGCTGTCACTGGAAACTTGTTTACCTTTTTATGTAGAGAATCTATCTATCATGATCTCCATGTATTATGTTGGCTTATAAGCCACATACATATATGTGCAGAATGTAAATTACAGTGTTCTTGAAATATTGTTGCTCTGGTTATATATTTTATACATATCAAGGTATCTTAGTGTCTTTTGTCATAGAGTGATAAATCTTCCTTCAATCCTCCCATCATCCCCCGATCAGTAACAGTAACAGCTCAGTCAGTCACTAAGTATAGAAGCGGAATATACTGTAACCTCATGTTCCACTGCTCCTAGGGATGATAAAAGTACTACTGCGTGATCTGGAACACGCTTCATAATGTCATTTATTGTCTGTGATTAATGAAGGAATGTAGGACATGATTTATCATGTGTCACAGAGGATTGATCCTCACTCACTCACTTCACTCCACTCACTTCGTCTCTCTCTCTCTCTCCCTCTCTCTCTCTCTCTCTCTCTCTCTCTCTCTCTATCTATCTATTTCTCTCTCTCCTTTTTGTATCTTTCTCTTAGTGTCTTCCTTCAATGCTTTCTCATAGCTGTCACACGGCTTCTTGTAAGTATCAATGTAAGTGAAAGAGGAGACCTATTTTTTCATCTGGGTGCGTCTGGTGTAGCCTCAGTATGTACGCATGGGCGGAGTATGTAAGGTGACTCTCTATCTGTCTCTCCCTCTCTCTCTCTCTCTCTCTCTCTCTCTCTCTCTCTCTCTCTCTCTGTCAGCGGGAAAAGAATTCTCTTTGTCACAGGGGGGAGACAGAGAGGCCCAGACACTCAAGCAGTCACATCAGGTGAAATCTCTCTCATGAAACAAACAGCAGAAACATCATTGAGCTCCTGCTGCTGCTGCTGCTGCTGCTGCTCTGTGTTAACTCTCTTCTCGGAAGTGCCAGCGTGACACGGTACACTTCCCCCCTCAATCGTTTCTTTTTCTCTGGAAATATTTTCTTAACATCCTCAACCTCACCCCACCCCTGTAACCCCCCCCCCCCCCGGAAAAAAAAGAAAGAAAGAAAAGTGAGACAAGAAGAGGGAGAGGGAGAGAGACACAGAGAGAGAGAGAGAGAGAGAGAGAGAGAGAGAGAGAGAGAGAGAGAGAGAGAGAGAGTATTCTGTCTGTCACTACAGCACGGTGCATTACGGGTGTAATAACAGTTTAAGGATACAATCCATCAATGCCGTCCTTGGCTGCGACAGCAAAAATTGGAAAGTAGATCCATTTCTTAGGTCATCATTTTCAGCATATTAGATGACAAATAATTGCCCATTCATCAATAACAATAGATGAGAGCTGAAATGATTTATTGCTTTTGGCCCGCCATTGCAATGAAGACTGTGGGCCACTCATGCGCTGAATCTGAGTTTGGGAGTCGGGTGTGTGTGGTGTGTTTAATTTTCATAAGGTAGTCTTAGGCTACACTGAAACGGATGAGGAGTTTGGAAGGGGTTGTGCAGAGGTGTGTGTGTGGGAGGGGGCGGGGAGATTAAGTCGACCATCACCTCAAACAAGGTGGACAAGAATGAACTGACAGGTGATTGGTGAGACTGTTCCCCTTGAGCGACAAAGCGGACTCTGGGATGACTCCAGCACACTCACACACACACACACACATACACACACACACACACACACACACACACACACACATACACACAGATTGCGTCATTAATATACTTAATGCATACCTAAAGAGTTATATTTTCATTCACTTGCACGTAGACACACACACACACACACACACACACACACACACACACACACACACACACACACACACACACACACACACACACACACACACACACACACACACACACACTTATGACTATAGACATATGCAAACATTTAAACTGAGGTGCATTAAAAACGTGCACAAGCACGCACTCACAATTGCATAGACATGTGTGATCAGTTACACACACACACACACACACACACACACACACACACACACACACACACACACACACACACACACACACACCCAGTCTTTGTGCACATAGCCCTGTCCTCTAAATCAGGCGGCCCCTGTGTGCTCTCAGGCAATCACTCTGTGGTAATGAAATGGAATTGTCCCACTGATTTAAGATTAACGAGGGGGACGTCTGAGTGCGCTGTGCTGTGCTGCGCTGGTGGTGTGGAGACTGTAGGTGTCCCCATCTGTCTGTGCCTCGTCTCGGGCCCAAGGTGCACTTCTTCAGCCCCCTGCCCATGTTCTAAGGCCCCAGGAGGTGAAGGATGACTAGAACCATGAAGACGCTCCTTTGTGACGTATTAGTGTGGAACCGTAAAAACACTCCTGTGTGATTTATGATGATAGAACCATAAGGACATTTCTCTGTGTGGATCATTGGGTGTGGATTCATATCTCTTTGCTCTCATTCCTTACCCACAACTAATTGTTCCACATTCTAAAACTGATAGTTCCAGTTCTTGATTATGATTGGTTGAATCGTGTTTGATGTCATTGTGTATTTCCCTGATATACTGCACCTTCTTGTATTGCTTAAGTATAAACTAAACCATTGATACTGGTGGTCATATAGAGCTCCTTGTCCTTGGCTGTGGCATAAGCATACATAGTAGAATACAGTATGTATACAGTAAGTAGCTGTAGTATACAGTAAGCCCTGTTTCAGAATGCACACATCCGTTAACAGACGACAGAGGGCGTGTCTGACGGAGGGGGAGTCAAAATGATTGGTTGATGGATCTGTTTCTGCTTAAAAAGTTGAGCATTTTTCAACTTCTCGACAGACGCAACAGAGCTGACGGAACGGACAGACCCACAATGCATTACAAGAAAGCATGTGAGACACATTTGCTCCCCATCACTAAAATTGACACATTTCCTATTAATTCAGGATGTTACCTAGCTATGGAAATTATCAGAATGTGTTTAGGACAAAGGGCAATGAAAATATGATGATGTGTTTAAAAAAAAGTGGTCTTGTGCCTCTTGTTACCCCAGTGAAGGACAGAAGAAATCAGAGAAATCAAGGGGATAAAGTGAACCCAGCTGTTTTCCACTTTAAATCTACCATAATAACACATGTTGTAACAGTTACAGTCCTGACAGGTAAATTGACAACCTCACATTCCAAAATAATGTCGACTAATGTCAGAATCATGGGGATTTGTCAATTAAGCAACTCACTTCAAAGTGCTAAATAATAAATAAAATAAAACATAATATATGTCTTATTCAAAATGTTTTAATTAACATTTACAGTGTGGGAGTTGGAACACAGGACTTGTAGGGCCAGATTCTGTAGTGTCCGGGGAACAAACAGAACTAGCTAGTCACAATCTCCGCCACTCCCATCACTACCTCTTGACAGATCACATGACAACTAGGAACTACACAAGCAGGGGAAAAACCAGGAGGTAACAAGGGTGCGTGGACAGGAGGTAAACACAAGCACATGGTAAACAGGGGGACAGACTGGTAAACATAATCATAAGATAAACAGAGGAATAGACCGGTAGAAACACAAATACAGTGGAGAAAGTAAATTAAAGCAAAAACAAGACTAGAACAGAATCAAAACCCTGACAATATCTCTGTTCATAAAACTTTTCGTTTGTAGAGTAAAGTGTCACTCTTTACCCCTCAACCTTTCTATTCTATCAAAAATAAAGCACAGACATGGTCTCACTTTGAAAAAAAAACCAAACATACTAAACACTTTACCAGCACCAGTATGCAAGTAGTGAATGGAAGGGGCTTTAAAACATAATGGTCATATGACTTCAATTTTCTTCAGTTGCAGATATGGGTTGTCTCACATTACCCACTGTCTCACATCACCCCATTCTCCCGTCTGAAACAGCAGTAAACAGTTGTAGTAGCCTATACAGTAAGTAGTTGTAGTAGCCTATACAGTAAGTAGTTGTACAGTACTATGCGGTAAGTAGTTGTACAGTACTATACAGTAAGTAGTTGTACAGTACTATGCGGTAAGTAGTTGTACAGTACTATGCTGTAAGTAGTTGTACAGTAGTATACAGTAAGTAGTTGTACAGTAGTATACAGTAAGTAGTTGTACAGTAGTATACAGTAAGTAGTCATGGGACCTGTGGGAAGGCCTACAGTATCTGCTGTCTAATCTGATAGAGAAGTGTCTAGACTCTAGTAGAGAGGCTTGACTCCTCCACAATGCTATGGTTGTGTGTTCATGTGGCAGCTCCTGTGACTCTGTGTTCAGAGTGCTTTAGGGTGCTTGTCCAATCTCCTTTATTTCCTAGCTTCTCCTTTCTCTCATTCAGTCAATAAATCCAATCACTAAT
>JAODXP020000031.1:24146049-24148549 GCA_027497455.2 Sardinella longiceps
TAGTCATATTGTCACAGGGTGTAGCCACACTAGCAGCCTATGCTCATGGGGGTAATTAACTCTGCTACACCTGTAACGTTTTGCAGGCTACTGTACATTAGCATGTACTGTGCCTGAATTCAGACATTGGTCATTGGTTCACAGTAAGGCAACACAATGGAGTTTTGGTGTGAAACCAGTGCCTAAAAGACACAGACAACCTTTCAAACATTTGTCTGATAAGCCTTTATCATGATGGCCGAAATAGTAGGTGGAACAGCCCTGCTCCTGTCTGAACACAGGTGTTTCTAATTAAGTGCCAGCTTCAGCCACTGTAACTGTAACAAGAGGCCTTGATTGCAACACTTGTGCTCACCCTGGCATCAGGAAGTGGATCAGCCCTGCTTTGGTTACCATGGTAAAGGCCTTAAATGGCAAAGCTAAAAGATGATAATTGGTGTTTAGAGCCAATGTTGTCAGAAATTTCAATCTGTCAGCTTTTTCTCTTTTATTTTGTTGTGATGTTGTACCCTCCACCTTATCCCTGACCAAAAGGATATCCCCAATAACCCCCAAATTTAATACCTAACCTTAGAGTCACTTTGCAAAGCTGAAGTGCTATTTGCTTCCGCTAAGTCCATTATTTGTGCTATTGCGTAGTATAACCTCGGTTACATACTGTATGCAGTGTCCTCTTGTCTGAAAGAGACTTTATTGTTGGTACGGGTGTGGAGCTCCATTTCCGTTCAAAACCTTGACTGTTGAAAGAGGTTTTTTTTTATTTTGGCTTGTGCACTCACAAAAGATTGAGAACAAAAACTGTTCAGTGATGGTGGTGTGTAAAGGAGAAGAATAGAGCTGAAAAGACTTGCCCCACAGAGCTTCCTTTCTCAGCTTTAATAGAGTTCAGAGGATGCGTTTGGATACTAATGTGAAGTGTTTGATGTCTAACAGCTCAACTCAACACAACTTTAACTTTTTTGTCCTCAGAAGGTTGTGCTGCAAGACATCAAATACAAAACAGGACAAGACAAACAACCATAAAGTGAAGTGTTCAATAGCAAAACAAACGGACAATACACACAACACAGACGTGACTTGCTGGTCGCCGCACGAGAATGCGCCCTTGCTCCTGTTGGCTGCCCAGACTCATAGCAGGTACATTGATTTCAACACTCTGTCAGTAGCAGTATGTTTAAGTGCAACCTTTTTAGTATGTGTCCTTAGACTGCCTCCTCTGACACTCTTTCTATCAAAATGTTTAGGTATGCATGAAGAGTTGGCCAATATGGATACCTGTCGGCAATGAAAAAGTGAGCATCCAGAAATCTGATTTAAGCCATATAAACCTCCTCAAAGTGAAAGGTAAGCAGTATAGGACCCATGTATCAATGTCGTCAATCGCTTACGGTGCAGCGCGCGACTTCCGGACCTCCGTGGTGAAGCATCACTCTTATAATGCCTCACAGCAGATCAATACAGAGTGGTATATGTATGTTTCTTTTCTCCATTTAACAAAGAGTTGTCACAGAAATGCACTATCTAACCGGTGATGAATGGCACAGTTGGGCTTTAGACTAAGTACAAATTGTTCCCCTCAAAAACTCCCCATAGTGGAATTCAGCCAGAGCCAGTTGTATACTTTTTGATGCCCTATACCAGATTTGCCCCCTCTTTTCTAGAAATACTAGTGAAAAAACTGAAGACAAAATGCATTGTGATGCCCGTTTGATATTTGACCCCCCCAGACAACAAGGCCGACTTCCCTGAACACATAATTGTTAGCATTTTAAGAGGACCTAATATATACCGCATCAAAGTTGCTTACTTTGGTGAACTACAGAAGGTAGCCTATACAGTATTTTACCTCAAACAAGAAACGATGTTGAAACACTTAAGCTTTAATGATACAACTTACAGAACAACGAATTGCCTTTACAGTTCGAAGAAGGCTCTAGGGGACAGATTTCAGGATGAAATCACAAATGAGCAGCAGAATTCAGGTCTGCAATAATAATTTAAGCTAAATAATTAAGTAATAAACACGTCTCAAGTACGTGCTGAAAAGCAGTAGTGCTTATTGTCATTACGGAAATGTCCACTGCTCTTATGTGTGTCTGTGTGTGTGTGTGTGTGTGTGTGTGTGTGTGTGTGTGTGTTAGTGTGTGTATACAGTATATGCGTGTGAGTGAGTGTGCGTGTGTCAGTTGTGTGTTAGTGTGTGCGTGTGTGGGCGAGGGGGTGGGGGTTTTCAGTCTTCTCACTATCAGCTCTCTGGAGTACACATTAATTATTAAAGAGATTTACACTCAAGAGCTCCCAAATGAAACTTCAATTTTCGTTAAAAAACATCAAATATGTGTGTGAAATTACGCTTCACATGCAGATGAGAGATTTGCATTTGACTAATCAGGTTCTCTTTTGCATGTACATATCAAACAACCCCCGACTCGTACATTTTCTCTCTTGCTGTGTGCGTAGTGTGTGTGTGTGTGTTTGTGTGAGTCTCTGTTTGTGTCTC
>JAODXP020000031.1:24153549-24162196 GCA_027497455.2 Sardinella longiceps
GTAGTATACAGTAAGTAGTTGTACAGTAGTATACAGTAAGTAGTTGTACAGTAGTATACAGTAAGTAGTTGTACAGTAGTATACAGTAAGTAGTTGTACAGTAGTATACAGTAAGTAGTCATGGGACCTGTGGGAAGGCCTACAGTATCTGCTGTCTAATCTGATAGAGAAGTGTCTAGACTCTAGTAGAGAGGCTTGACTCCTCCACAATGCTATGGTTGTGTGTTCATGTGGCAGCTCCTGTGACTCTGTGTTCAGAGTGCTTTAGGGTGCTTGTCCAATCTCCTTTATTTCCTAGCTTCTCCTTTCTCTCATTCAGTCAATAAATCCAATCACTAATTATAGTGCATGCAAAGCAATGCACTATATTTAGTACAGGAAACAAAGGCCCAAAAAGGCTTTAGTTTTTTAGATACTTCCACCTGATGTAGAACAAAGCAAAACCATATTTTTTCATATCTTTAACATGTCTAGTTTATGAAATGGATTGTTGTATAAAATTCTTTTACTGCACAACATGTTTTTTTTAATGTTTTTTAGATACTGCTCAAAACCGGAAATTGTGAAAATTCTGAATCTTACAAAAGGGACAGTGGTTGCTTTATCACTTGTATCTTTGTAAAGAAAGATGAGAAACTCACCAAATTTGGACAGTATGTCCCCAGCCAGTTGGTAAATGTTATGAAATAGTAAAACAACCAGTTTATGTGACCATTTCTAAAATACATACCCATGAACATGGCTGGAATATAGGCGGAAATTAAATAACTGTCCAAAAAATAATATCAGTTCCCTATATATACATGTAGTTTAGAAATTTTAGTGAAAAGGTATCACTGAGTGTAATTTACAAATACTACAACCCTTTGACATCTTATGAAAATGAATTGTTTGACATTTCAGTCAACTCTCTACTGTCACCAGCCCATAACAGACATCCTGCACCAATAGAACCTTTTTGGCAAAAAAATGGAATGTTGTTCTATGGGTATAAATAATGATGCAAAACAAGTTTTGAAATTGCATGTACATACATGCCTTTAATTCAAGTTATTTTTCCCTTAAACATTTATAGTATTCCTGTCTATAGTGTCATACTGTCCCAGGTAGAATACTGTTATGAGTAACATTGTTACAATTGTTACAATTGTTGGGGAGTCATCTCATGTGAATACATAGAGTTTTGATACAAGTTAGGATACTTGATAAGGTGATAAAAGTTAAAGTGATAAGTGATTTTGACAAACAAAAATACTTGGTGAAGTGAAGTCGACTGCCAGCATCATCAAAAAGGACAGGACCATCTTCGAAAGGAAAAGGTGAGACCCATTTCTCATCTCAAGTTAACATGAAAGTGACAGCTGGTGGCTCGCGAAAAAGTGAAGGGTGGAGGAGGGTGAAGGGGTGACACAGTTCTGACAGTATGAAACCTGAGGTAAAAAGAAGGAGAAAAGTACAATAAAGCAACTACTTTCATCACAACATCATGTAAAAGATATCTTCTCATTAAAAGAAATGTTTCTTTCTATATACTATACTACTGAAATGTAAATTTGTCAAGGACTAACGTTACAAGTCACTAGTTTCTCAAAGTCCTTAGTTTAAACTGCATAACTTGTCGTTCAGGTTTCTTTTCAAACTATTACAGCAATCACATATACAATATACATACACAAAGGTCCAAAACTACAGAGATTGTCCGGTCATAACGTGTCTAATGTTACTTATTCCAATCTGCCAATAAACAGATCGTGCAGCATAGGCTACATGAACTAGCCTACCTGTCAAACTAGCTGACGCTGTTAGCAAATTAGCGTTAGCCTTAGAGGCTAAGAGGCTGTGCATGCATAATTAGGCTATGTTCAAGGTCTTGTGATTCCCGTTTTGGTTCACAACATCTCAGTAGGCTTACGGACACTTCAAATTAATTGCTAGCCTGCCTTGTATATAAAATGCATCACTTACATGGCAGGCTGGTGGGTCAGTTATCCAACTCCTCGGCAGCTCCATTTCAGTTCGCCCTCCCTGTTCAGCTCAGCATGACGGCTACGCATCTTAGGTGATATGATGTGCGGGCTACAAAGTCTAGCTTTGGCGTGCATTGGTTCCCAAACATGCCAGTCCACCGGAAATAAAAGTGGGAGGTGCTACATGCCAAGGCCAAACCTTACAGAATAAAAGCCCAAGCTTGCAAGCACTTGAAGCAAAGAAGTTCTCCTCTGCCCACTGCACCCATTCCAACAGAGAACCTTGCAGATGTAGTCAGAGCATTTCATTTAGTTCTGACTTAATAGCCTAATGCTAATGTTTAATTTTGCATGATCATAAATTAATAACTTAACAGTTTTAAAAACTACACACACACAACAGCCACCAGCTGTCACAACATTAAGCATTTGGTGAAACATTTGTCAGTTAAATTTGTATAAATTGTAAACATCAAGCATTTGGTGAAACATTTGTCAGTTTAATTTTTATAAATTGTAAACAGCCCTATTTCTTAATAAAAGCTGCCTGGACCTTGAATATTGTTTGCAACAGAAAGAAATCTGTGTAGGCCTGGAATGTTAGTTATCTAGTGTAACATTAATGTGAATGAACTCTTTTCAGTTAACACTTGCCCCTTTTTGATTTGTAGAACTATGACGTTGACTTGTAAACCACAAGATGGCATCATCTTCCAATGAATCTGACTCTCTTAACAGTAAAAACTGTATCATCTGCCTCAAACCATTAATTAATGGAGAGAAGCCTTATACCAAATTTCCAACACAAGAGGGATTACAGAAAATACTTGATTGTGCCGAGTTGAGAAATGATGAAGTCCACAGACGTCTCCATCCACACAAGAAAGATATACTGGATTTCAAAATTCAAGTCTTTTATCATAACTTTTGCAGAGCATCATACACCACCAAGACTAACATTAAGGGACCAAAAGCAAGCAAAAATGAGAATGTAGATTCATGTAAAGCATCTCTCTCACACGGAAGGCAATGTAGGGAGGACACCATTTCATTCAATATCCGCAGGGATTGCTTTATTTGTGGAAAAGACCGTGTAAGACCAGAACGCCTTACCCCAATCACAACTGGCACTGGCAAGAACACCAGGGAGAAAGTGCTTCATGCGGCAATAGAGAGGGGGATGAAGACATACAATTCCGTATGTTGGCATATGAAGATCTCTTTGCTTTTGATGCCAAATATCATCGAAGCTGTCTCGCACATTACATCTCTGAGAGGAATGTGTCTGCTGCCAAACGGAAGAGTCTCAGTGAGAAACATGAGTCAGATCATGACAAGGCCTTCCGTCTGCTTACTGAAGAAATTGAGGAAACATTGTTATCCCAGGACATGTCTGTGACGTATTTGAGCTCTCTCACACATCATTTTAATAACAACTTAAAAATGTTTTCTGCAGATGCAAGCAAATATGCTTCTTGGCGGTTAAAGGAGAAGCTTCAGAACCACTACAAAGACAAACTTGTTTTCATTGAACAGCAAGGACGATCTGATTTGGTTTGTTCACAGAATACACCCATTGGATTTGCTATGAAAGAGGCAGGTCTTTTAAAAAATGACGATACAATGGAGAGTAATTCAATGAATAGGCCTGAAGAATTTCATCTATCAATGTGTGAAACTCACATATTGCACACAGCTGCAGGGATACTAAGGAAAAAATGGCAGACATAAACCAAGATCATCGGTTTTATATGTGCAGTGATGGTCTCTCTCTCAAGGCATGTCAGGATTATGTACCCAATAGTCTCTATAACTGTCAACTGGTGTGTGGATACAAGTGCATACAACTGTCCAAAAATGCAGAGAGGAGCCCTCTTCAAAGGAAAACCTTTGTGTTCTTGCAATCTGCCAAGACATCATTGCACAATGTCGTCGAATGTACACACCTACATAACAGTATCACCCTAGGCCTTGCCATTATGGTGCATCATGAATTTGGAAGTAAAACACTGACTGATGAGTTGAATGCCTTAGGCCACTGTGCCTCATACACTGAGGTGAGGCAGTTTCTCACATCTGTGTCAGCTGATCAGCTCAAAAGGAATGAAAGCATCTATATTCCCTATGGCCTCAGCAGAATCTCAGACCATGGCATGATTGATGCTGCAATTGATAACTTTGATCAAAATGAAGTTACTCTAGATGGGAAAAACATTAAACGTGCTGTGGCCACAGTCGTATACCAACGAGGTCAGACCACCACTGAGAGCCCCTGTCTTGTCAGATTACCACAGAAGTCACTTTCAGCTTTGACTGACTATGATGTTGATGGAGAAGAGCTCCACAGGTAAGCTGTAAATGCATTTTACACTATGTATTTCTTGTGATGATAGCTGTACGTGTGATTTCCTAATGCATAATTATGTTGATTAACATAACTGCTACATGTTTGAATCATTAAGTATGTTTTCTTTGTTTAGATATTCACAACCACCTGCCAAACCAGAGCCTCCAGCCATAGATTAACCAGCACAGGTTCTGAATCCAAACACCGATATCTCCACATCTGCTGAAAAAAGAGACACCTTGTGGAAGATGGCTTGGATTATCAAAGAAAAAGAACAACATGTCCCATCCTGGTCTGCTTTTAATGCATTCATCACAGATAAGTCTCCTCCACTAGCTACTGTGCGATACATGCCCTTCATCAGAGCTTCACCAAGTGATTACTCCACAATATACACTGCACTGATTCGACTAACTCAACTCTCCTCACAACTGGGGCAAAATCATATCCTCGTCACTGCCGACCTTGCCATTTACAGCAAAGCCCAAGAAATCCTGTGGAACAAGCCACCCGCTCTTCATGGAAAAGTAACAATGCGCATGGGAGGCATGCACATCACCATGGCGTATCTGGCAAGTATTGGGAAACTGTATAGAGATGGAGGACTGTTATCCATTTTGATTGAGTCAGATGTGTATGGTGAGAACACTGCCCGTCAAGTGCTCCAAGGCAATCATCTGTCAAGGGGAGTCAGAAGCATGAAGCTTGTTCAAGAAGTTCTCTTTCGACTCTTTTGGAAAGCATTAATGTCATGGTCTGAACAACAAGATCACTTAAACTTTACACTGGAACAACTGAAGGATGTGGAACAATCATTCTGCACAAAAGATAAGGCTTCAGCGAAACATCACACAAAACAAATTGAGGACCTGCATGTTGAGAGTGTGATGGAGACAATTTGCAAGTTTGCATCAACCGGAAGTGAACAGTCTGCAAGCTTTGCATACTGGCTCAAATTTATGGATGGAGTGGATCTCCTCTTGCGGATGCTTCGGGCAGAGAGAGATGCAGACTTTCACCTTCATCTCAACTGTATGATTGAGGTTTTGCCATGGTTTAGGGCTGCTGGAAGAAACAACTATTCCAAGTACATGCCAATTTAAATCAATGATATGCACAAGCTTCAGCAACAGCAGCCTGAATCTTACAAATTCCTGGAAGAGGGTGGGTTTGTAGCACGGCGGTCTATTGACAGATGCTTCAACTGTGTGTCAAGCGATCAAGCGTTGGAACAGACCATAAACCGTGAGGGTAAGAGTGAAGGTGGTGTTGTTGGTCTAACGTTAAGGAAAGGGGCACTCACAAGATGGCTGATGTCCAGGCATGTAACTGCAGAATATGTGGATGCAATAAAAGGTCTTTGCAGCAGAGGTGTTCAAGGCCCACATACCCACCATGAGCATGGAACCTTCAGAACACGCAAAGATGAGGAGGACATAGAAAAGATAATGACAATCTTGGAGGAAAACATCAATCCATTTGATCTGAATAATATCCCAGTAGAACTTGTCAACATAATTACTGGTCAGGTTGCATCAGAAAAAGTATCCAAAAGCCTGTCATCTTTCCTGGTAACAGCACGTCACCAAACCCAACAGTTTATTGAACAGAGACTTGCCAAGGATACAAAAAGTAAGAGTTTCTGGGAGCCAGAGAAAAGAATATGTGCAGTCACCTTTGCAGACATGAAAACACCAGTGTCAAAATGCATTACAGGACATCGCCAGATGGACTCTGAGGTCCTTTTTAGGAGACTTTTAGCTGTATCTACTCAAAGGAATGTGTCTATGGTTAACGTTCTGTCCCATGAGCTTGCTGCTGTACCACCTGCTTTATTTTACGATGATGGGAAAATGAGAAAAACCTCAAAAGCTGACCTGGCCAAAAAACTTGAGGTAGACAATGTGTGTGCATTGCCTGACACAACAGGACCATCAGCATACATCCTTGATGGAATGGCATTGCTCCAAAGTCTTAATGAGTCTGGATTTCACTCCTTCAATGACCTTGGCGAAAGAGTTCTGAAAAGAGTCCTTTCTTTGTTATCTGGTGAGAAAGTCAGCTGTGTCACTGTTGTTTTTGATAGGTATGACAATCCACAAAGCATTAAGCAACAAGAAAGACACAGACGTGGAGCTGAGAATGGACCAACGCATCTCATCTATGGAAACACAAAAGTGCCAAATTATAGAAGATTTCTGTCCATCAGTGGCAACAAAGCCAAGCTTGCAGAATTTGTCTGTGATTACATCGCAGCATCAGGACCACACAGACTAAAAGAAAACCAGACAGTTGTCTTGGCTGGAGGTTTTGCAAAAGCTGAAGAGACTAAGTTCATCCAAAAAGACAAAATGAAAAGCCTACCTGAGCTTAGCTGTGATCATGAGGAGGCAGACACACGAATTGTGCTCCATGCTATCCACCTAAGCAAGACGCATGCAACAATAATGATCAGATGTGATGACACTGATGTCCTTGTGCTGCTCCTGTACTATGCAAGTTGTGGCATGTTTGGCTCTGCGTTGGTTTTTATGCACAAAGGCCACACTGGCAGAGAAAGTTTGTGCCTATCTGTGCTATGCAGAAACGCCTTGGAAAAGCGTTCTGCCAGTGTCTCCCTGCATGTCATGCTCTGACAGGATGTGATTCAACCAGTAGCTTGTTCAAAATAGGCAAAACAACTGCAGTTACAAAATTACAAAAACATGTGGAAGAGCTCACTGCGTTGAGTCACTTTGGAATGACAGAGAACTTGAATGACTCGTTGCCGGTGGCGAGACAGTACATTTTACTTCTTTATGGAAGAAAGAAAAATGAAAATGGTAAACATTGCGCCACTCTAGATGAACTGCGGCATGTACTGGCTTCCACCTCTGACATACCAGCCTCTCATCTACCTCCAACAGAAGATGCATTCAGGCAGCATGTTGAAAGAGCGATGTACCAGACAGCTATTTGGTGCCACAGCCATCACCAACACCAAAAACCAGTACTGTGGAATCCTGTTGGGAAGGGCTGGAAATTCACAGAGGGAGTCATGGAGCCAGTCATGTGTACAAAACCTGCGGCACCTCTAGAGGTCAGAGACTTAACACACATGTACTGCAACGACAAGCGGTGTCAAAGCGGATGTCCTTGCATTGGAGCTGGTTTGCCATGCATTGAATTCTGTGCATGTGACCCTCTTGAATGCCCCAACCACAGGCTATCTTAAGGAAAATAAAAGGAAATAATAGTAATAGTAATAATAAGAATAAGAATATAGTTTTAATATATAGTTATAATAACAATTATATAATATTGTTTTGTTCTTACCAGTTTATGACTGATATGCTGTTCACAGTATCTGGTTGTTTTCCCCTACAGTATACATTTTAAAACATCACTATTATTTATGAATAAAAGACACAACTTTGCAGCATCCATATGACCAATATTTTTACCAGAAAGTTTCCAATAATAAAATATTTCATTGATCATACTGGCTTGTGTATTCTATGGTCTCATTGACTACTCTCTATCTCACACTCATACTGTGTATTAATACACATTGACTATACACAGGATATTATTGATATATGACAGAAAATAAATGGAACACATAAATGAATAAGTAAATAAACAAATAAATGAATAAATAAATAAATAAATGTATTTCAATGAATAATTAATTAATCACAGTACTCAATCTCACCCCAAGTGAGCACTCAAAATTTGAGAGTACTGTTATTTATACCCATAGAACAACATTCCATTTTTTTGCCAAAAAGGTTCTATTGGTGCAGGATGTCTGTTATGGGCTGGTGACAGTAGAGAGTTGACTGAAATGTCAAACAATTCATTTTCATAAGATGTCAAAGGGTTGTAGTATTTGTAAATTACACTCAGTGATACCTTTTCACTAAAATTTCTAAACTACATGTATATATAGGGAACTGATATTATTTTTTGGACAGTTATTTAATTTCCGCCTATATTCCAGCCATGTTCATGGGTATGTATTTTAGAAAATGGTCACATAAACTGGTTGTTTTACTATTTCATAACATTTACCAACTGGCTGGGGACATACTGTCCAAATTTGGTGAGTTTCTCATCTTTCTTTACAAAGATACAAGTGATAAAGCAACCACTGTCCCTTTTGTAAGATTCAGAATTTTCACAATTTCCGGTTTTGAGCAGTATCTAAAAAACATTAAAAAAAACATGTTGTGCAGTAAAAGAATTTTATACAACAATCCATTTCATAAACTAGACATGTTAAAGATATGAAAAAATATGGTTTTGCTTTGTTCTACCTCGGGTGGAGGTATGGCCACTTTGAGGCCCTTGT
>JAODXP020000031.1:24162296-24169796 GCA_027497455.2 Sardinella longiceps
TAGTTAGGGAAAGATATGGACTTTTTTGAAAATCTGTGAACAAATTTCTTACCAATAGATTTTTTTACCATGTATTCTTACAGGTGTCTAGAGACACCTCACAATTTATCCACGGCCAAATCCCATGGGAATCTCCTGGACAGCCTGTCAAAGTTGGGGTGCCCAGAAGGCCTTTGTACAAATTGGAATGTGACAGATTGAGGAAAAGGATGCAGAATGGGTCATAACTTTTGAAGTTAACTGCATACAGAGACAAACTAACACATTTTCCCATACAATACAGACCCAGTGAATACAAATAAGAGGTTATTTTTGACATTTGACTACATTTAAGCTGCCTTTTTGGTCAAAAACAGCCAAAAATGGTCTAAAATGTGCAGAAATTTTCATTATTTCAAGTTTTATTGTGTGCTTTTTCACCACTTGCTCTACATTTCTTCATTTCATTCTTCTTTCTTCATTTCTTCAGTGAATTTGATCATTTTATTGGGTATTAAGGTAAAATAATGCCCCAAAGTTAACATTTTTAACCCTTTGATGCACTAGACTGGAACCCGGAAAATTATAAAACTGTCAGAATGTGCAATAACTTTTAGTCAGGGTCAGTTTTCAAAAAAGATTAACCCTGAAGGCAAATCATGTTAATTTTTGGTATACAACATTTTTAGGGGTTTTGAAGGGTGCTGAATTCAAATCTTAACAAATTACCCATAATGCCTCAAAATGGAGAAATCCAAAATGGCCGCCGTTGGCAGGTCAAAATCTAACTAATCATTTATCTGTTTGACTGCATAAAGTAAAAACCTGAATGTAATGTCCTTTTAAAGGTTTTCACACATGGGGAATTCAATACAATGCTCAGATTTAAGATCAAGACTTAAGAAAATGATTGAAATTAATGTACATGGTTAAAATTGATGTATCGGATCATTGATAGTTCATAAATAAAAGAAGATCAAGAAAAGGGTTGATGGCATTCAGAAAAATCAACATAAAATCTGTTTAGAAACAAGGTTGATTAAAATACTCAAGCAATTGAATTGCTTATTTATTTATATTTTAACTATTTATTTTATAATTGAAGGAAATACATGAAACTGAGGCCATTAGTCTGTGTTTAAAACGGTTATCTGCTTATTTGAGCAACTACTGGCATATTTAATTTTATTTTAGTATTATTGTTTTATATCCAGGGTGCTATGGTGAAATGTTTGCCCATCCTACACAGCACTGTACACAACAATAGCAACACATAACCCTGAACCCACCATCCCAATATCCCTCAAGATGAGATGTTCCTCTCACAGGATGGTCAGCAATAGGAAAACTATAAAATCGCCATTTGTTTGAGACAGTGTGAATAGCCTAAATCTGTTACTGATACAAATGATATACAGTTTATCTACTGTAAGATAAACTGTATATCAGGTAGCTAACTTTTACAAAACAGCGGTTGGCATGTTACCTTACCACTAGTTTCACCCTTTCCTGCAATTGCTTTAAATAGCAGATAACAAATCATGTGTAATAGGTAATTTTCTTACAAGTTCAATACCAAAACTTTACTTTAATTAACCTTAAGGGCATAAAAGATCCCCAGCTTGTGCCCCAGTAGCAGTGATTTTCCATAGATCCCCCTGCTTGATCCACAGCTACCTGGATGCCGATATCTCTAATGATCATGATGGCTTTCACATCTACAGCCCTGCTAAAACCAGATGTTTCAATATCTGGTAGAGAGACAGATCTGCAAAGCCTCTGCAGCCAACCTTGATGGGGTCATATCAGATCTTTCATCCTTTTAACATTACCCTACTTGAACAATCACTATGGAACACCTCATACTTTGCTCTCGAAAGCCATGGCTTCCTCCATGGCTCCATATGAGACAATCATCTGACAGGACCAATTGTCTTGTTGTTTCAGGACTATATTTGACCTGAATGTAATCACTGGAATTTGGTCTGCCTGCTTGCCTGCCTGCATTTGGTCGACTTTTTTCTTTTCAATTAAGTGCAGTTTCCAGGAGTCCTCCTGTTAGATTGCATTGCTTTGGCTTCGCCCCTTCTTTACCAAGGACTGTGGATTGCCTTGTTGGTTGCTGCTGCCAGCTGTGAATCATCCCTGCGGTGATTACCTCAAACATTAGTTGTGACACCAGTGATAGCACCCTTCTACCAAGGTATCTGGGTATGGATGTGCTCCTGAGACCATCTTCTCTGGCACAGGAACATGCTGGAGCCTAGCAGAAGAGATTGGTCAGGAATATAATCTGGTGTGGTTCAGTCTTGCAAAGCTGTTCTCAAGTGATATTTCAACCCAATGCCTTGTCCCATTGTGTCCAACTTCCCCGCTGCCACATGCCAGTACTTACTCACCTGCAAAAGCAACTTTTCTCCATGTCAGTATGGGCCTCAAAGTACACTAGCTGCTGCCTTGTTTCTCTTCACCTTGTTGTAGAGTAGCCACAGAAAACTTCCAAAGCCTGCTCAGCCGGATGCCATCGTTACTAGCAGATTACCATGTTTCAGCCACATTTCAGTCAGCTTGACTGCCTCATATGCCTTAAAAATGTCTTCACACTTAAGACCTCAATGGCAGCTGAGGAGACCTTATTGTCACTGGAGTCCCTTGAGCAGCACTTCCCTGGCCTGGATGACCACAAACTCCTGTTAGGCAGCTCAAAGGAAGTTGCAGCTTGCTGCTGATGCCATAGTGATGTGTTGCCAAGGCTTTGAGTCTGCTCTAACCACTTGTTGAAACTTCGTCCTATTCAACCCCTCAATAGTAGGCCTAGTCAGTAGATCCTCGAAAGCTAGTGGGATAGTCATGGCAATATCCCATACTGGTAAATCAACTTTGAACTTACCTGGACATTTTTGCCCACCGCTTTTGTTCCCAGCTCACTGCTGGTTGCTTGCAAAGCTGCAGTGTTCTTCAAGATGATGTCAGCAATCTTGCCCAAGGTCATGCACACTTGCCCAAGTGATGGAGGATGCCTCCCACCAAAAGTGAAACTTGTCAGTCACTTTCCCCTTCTTCACTACCAGTGCCTAGATTTAGCAGGCTTTGAATTCCATGCTTGCCCAGATAATGAGTTGCCTTTTAGGCTCCACTTGCAACCTGGTAATGATGTTGTAGTCCCTACAACATGAGGTCATTCACGAATAAGGGACACATGGGCCCCTGACATTGTGAAGGGTCCTCTGCACTTACCTCACTCACGTCAGATGATGCGCTACGTAACTTTCGTAAGGCACTTCCGCGCAACGATCTGATGTTGAAGCCCATCAGAGAGATTTCAAGCCCAATATTCTCTAACCGGACCAATCAGGGCCGCTGGCTGCTGTAGAGGGTGTGACGTAGCGAAGAAGCAACTGTTTTGAATCCAACCAATCCAACAAACGTAACCAGCGTCATTGGTTGGTTTCGATGTGGTTGGCTGCAGTGTACGTCAATTAAATTGATGGACAAGCCGTTTGCCCAGTTAGATTCAAGGATTTCTGGCTCCTGAAATAACTCGTCTATTGCTGAATATCAGATGTACGCACATAGCGCTACATCTGACGTGAGTAAGGTAACCTCTGCACTGCGCCTCTGCTGAATTTATCAGCATTTTCATTGCTGAGGAGAACATGATCACTGATACTGTAACCAGTTATTCCCAGACAATGCAATACCAATGCTAATGCTCTATTGGCAACTCTCAGACTGAAATCTCTGTAATAATCCAGGATGAAGACCCTGATCTTAGCCATTTCCACCAGTACCTATTTCTCCTCTCTTGCCTGGCCATACTGGTGTCCCGTCATGATGGAGATACGAGCGTGTCGAGATGCGGTCAATGACAGAATTTCATACAATTCAGACCAAATAGCAAAATGACAACCAAGGCTAAATGATTAACATGAAAGTTTCATTATCATATGCATTGTTACCATCTGTTAGCATTACCTGGAAGTACGCATGAGGTCTACCCAATCCTGCCGTTCTGAGATCTACCAATAATACTTGGTAGTATATGTATTGAGATGGAAATGCCCATACTAGAAATTCTAAAGTGGTTTAGAGAACTACCTAACAGTATGGTAGGTGGCTCCTTGGCTCCAAGGCTTGCTAACTTGTTAGCAGGCTAAAATGTTACCTAATAATAGATGTATTATTTTTACATGTCAGTAAGTAGAGATTTAGGCTATGATACTATCTCAAACAAATAGTTGATAATGTTTCAATAGTTTAGCCATTATTGCTGAGCATCCTATGAGAGAAGTGGCAGAAGGCGTATCGTCTTGAAGGCGATAGGGGTGGTGGGTTCTCAGGGTTATGTGTTGCTATTTTTGTGTACAGGGGTGTGTAAGTCTTGATCTTAAATCTGAGCATTGTATTGAATTCCCCATGTGTGAAAACCTTTAAAAGGACATTACATTCAGGTTTTTACTTTATACAGTCAAACAGATAAGTGATTAGTTAGATTTTGACCTGCCGACGGCGGCCATTTTGGATTTCTCCATTTTGAGGCATTGTGGGTAATTTTTCAGCCTGCATATAGAAGATTTGAATTCAGCACCCTTCAAAACCCCTAAAAATGTTGTATACCAAAAATTAACATGATTTGCCTTCAGGGTTAATCTTTTTTGAAAACTGACCCTGACTAAAAGTTATTGCACATTCTGACAGTTTTATAATTTTCCGGGTTCCAGTCTAGTGCATCAAAGGGTTAAAAATGTTAACTTTGGGGCATTATTTTACCTTAATACCCAATAAAATGATCAAATTCACTGAAGAAATGAAGAAAGAAGAATGAAATGAAGAAATGTAGAGCAAGTGGTGAAAAAGCACATAATAAAACTTGAAATAATGAAAATTTCTGCACATTTTAGACCATTTTTGGCTGTTTTTGACCAAAAAGGCAGCTTAAATGTAGTCAAATGTCAAAAATAACCTCTTATTTGTATTCACTGGGTCTGTATTGTATGGGAAAATGTGTTAGTTTGTCTCTGTATGCAGTTAACTTCAAAAGTTATGACCCATTCTGCATCCTTTTCCTCAATCTGTCACATTCCAATTTGTACAAAGGCCTTCTGGGCACCCCAACTTTGACAGGCTGTCCAGGAGATTCCCATGGGATTTGGCTGTGGATAAATTGTGAGGTGTCTCTAGACACCTGTAAGAATACATGGTAAAAAAATCTATTGGTAAGAAATTTGTTCACAGATTTTCAAAAAAATCCATATCTTTCCCTAACTATTATTAGTCATATTGTCACAGGGTGTAGCCACACTAGCAGCCTAGGCTCATGGGGGTAATTAACTCTGCTACACCTGTAACGTTTTGCAGGCTACTGTACATTAGCATGTACTGTGCCTGAATTCAGACATTGGTCATTGGTTCACAGTAAGGCAACACAATGGAGTTTTGGTGTGAAACCAGTGCCTAAAAGACACAGACAACCTTTCAAACATTTGTCTGATAAGCCTTTATCATGATGGCCGAAATAGTAGGTGGAACAGCCCTGCTCCTGTCTGAACACAGGTGTTTCTAATTAAGTGCCAGCTTCAGCCACTGTAACTGTAACAAGAGGCCTTGATTGCAACACTTGTGCTCACCCTGGCATCAGGAAGTGGATCAGCCCTGCTTTGGTTACCATGGTAAAGGCCTTAAATGGCAAAGCTAAAAGATGATAATTGGTGTTTAGAGCCAATGTTGTCAGAAATTTCAATCTGTCAGCTTTTTTCTTTTATTTTGTTGTGATGTTGTACCCTCCACCTTATCCCTGACCAAAAGGATATCCCCAATAACCCCCAAATTTAATACCTAACCTTAGAGTCACTTTGCAAAGCTGAAGTGCTATTTGCTTCCGCTAAGTCCATTATTTGTGCTATTGCGTAGTATAACCTCGGTTACATACTGTATGCAGTGTCCTCTTGTCTGAAAGATACTTTATTGTTGGTACGGGTGTGGAGCTCCATTTCCGTTCAAAACCTTGACTGTTGAAAGAGGTTTTTTTTTTATTTTGGCTTGTGCACTCACAAAAAATTGAGAACAAAAACTGTTCAGTGATGGTGATGTGTAAAGGAGAAGAATAGAGCTGAAAAGACTTGCCCCACAGAGCTTCCTTTCTCATCTTTAATAGAGTTCAGAGGATGCGTTTGGATACTAATGTGAAGTGTTTGATGTCTAACAGCTCAACTCAACACAACTTTAACTTTTTTGTCCTCAGAAGGTTGTGCTGCAAGACATCAAATACAAAACAGGACAAGACAAACAACCATAAAGTGAAGTGTTCAATAGCAAAACAAACGGACAATACACACAACACAGACGTGACTTGCTGGTCGCCGCACGAGAATGCGCCCTTGCTCCTGTTGGCTGCCCAGACTCATAGCAGGTACATTGATTTCAACACTTGTCAGTAGCAGTATGTTTAAGTGCAACCTTTTTAGTATGTGTCCTTAGACTGCCTCCTCTGACACTCTTTCTATCAAAATGTTTAGGTATGCATGAAGAGTTGGCCAATATGGATACCTGTCGGCAATGAAAAAGTGAGCATCCAGAAATCTGATTTAAGCCATATAAACCTCCTCAAAGTGAAAGGTAAGCAGTATAGGACCCATGTATCAATGTCGTCAATCGCTTACGGTGCAGCGCGCGACTTCCGGACCTCCGTGGTGAAGCATCACTCTTATAATGCCTCACAGCAGATCAATACAGAGTGGTATATGTATGTTTCTTTTCTCCATTTAACAAAGAGTTGTCACAGAAATGCACTATCTAACCGGTGATGAATGGCACAGTTGGGCTTTAGACTAAGTACAAATTGTTCCCCTCAAAAACTCCCCATAGTGGAATTCAGCCAGAGCCAGTTGTATACTTTTTGATGCCCTATACCAGATTTGCCCCCTCTTTTCTAGAAATACTAGTGAAAAAACTGAAGACAAAATGCATTGTGATGCCCGTCTGATATTTGACCCCCCCAGACAACAAGGCCGACTTCCCTTAACACATAATTGTTAGCATTTTAAGAGGACCTAATATATACCGCATCAAAGTTGCTTACTTTGGTGAACTACAGAAGGTAGCCTATACAGTATTTTACCTCAAACAAGAAACATGTTGAAACCTTAAGCTTTAAGATACAACTTAAGAACGACGTTGCCTTACAGTTAGAAGGCTTAGGGAAACCCAGGGTCTAAGGCTACTCTTGTGAAATGTGGACTTAGTGTTACTGTAAAGAGCAAGGCTATTGTGTGAGTAGTACGCGTGAATGGCAATAATGCAGAGGTTGTTCATTTTTCCTAATCAGGCAAGGGAGTTCAAACAGGAAGCAAAGCATGAATCTCAGTGATCAAAGTGTTTTGTTTACTTGCTTTGCCTGCCTCCCTAGCTTCTTCACTGTGGCCACTGAGAACATGGTCTCCTTGGGGACAGATTTCAGGATGAAATCACAAATGAGCAGCAGAATTCAGGTCTGCAATAATAATTTAAGCTAAATAATTAAGT
>JAODXP020000031.1:24174796-24189796 GCA_027497455.2 Sardinella longiceps
CCGGTAGAAACACAAATACAGTGGAGAAAGTAAATTAAAGCAAAAACAAGACTAGAACAGAATCAAAACCCTGACAATATCTCTGTTCATAAAACTTTTCGTTTGTAGAGTAAGTGTCACTCTTTACCCCTCAACCTTTCTATTCTATCAAAAATAAAGCACAGACATGGTCTCACTTTGAAAAAAAAACCAAACATACTAAACACTTTACCAGCACCAGTATGCAAGTAGTGAATGGAAGGGGCTTTAAAACATAATGGTCATATGACTTCAATTTTCTTCAGTTGCAGATATGGGTTGTCTCACATTACCCACTGTCTCACATCACCCCATTCTCCCGTCTGAAACAGCAGTAAACAGTTGTAGTAGCCTATACAGTAAGTAGTTGTAGTAGCCTATACAGTAAGTAGTTGTACAGTACTATGCGGTAAGTAGTTGTACAGTACTATGCTGTAAGTAGTTGTACAGTAGTATACAGTAAGTAGTTGTACAGTAGTATACAGTAAGTAGTTGTACAGTAGTATACAGTAAGTAGTTGTACAGTAGTATACAGTAAGTAGTTGTACAGTAGTATACAGTAAGTAGTCATGGGACCTGTGGGAAGGCCTACAGTATCTGCTGTCTAATCTGATAGAGAAGTGTCTAGACTCTAGTAGAGAGGCTTGACTCCTCCACAATGCTATGGTTGTGTGTTCATGTGGCAGCTCCTGTGACTCTGTGTTCAGAGTGCTTTAGGGTGCTTGTCCAATCTCCTTTATTTCCTAGCTTCTCCTTTCTCTCATTCAGTCAATAAATCCAATCACTAATTATAGTGCATGCAAAGCAATGCACTATATTTAGTACAGGAAACAAAGGCCCAAAAAGGCTTTAGTTTTTTAGATACTTCCACCCGAGGTAGAACAAAGCACAACCATATTTTTTCATATCTTTAACATGTCTAGTTTATGAAATGGATTGTTGTATAAAATTCTTTTACTGCACAACATGTTTTTTTTAATGTTTTTTAGATACTGCTCAAAACCGGAAATTGTGAAAATTCTGAATCTTACAAAAGGGACAGTGGTTGCTTTATCACTTGTATCTTTGTAAAGAAAGATGAGAAACTCACCAAATTTGGACAGTATGTCCCCAGCCAGTTGGTAAATGTTATGAAATAGTAAAACAACCAGTTTATGTGACCATTTCTAAAATACATACCCATGAACATGGCTGGAATATAGGCGGAAATTAAATAACTGTCCAAAAAATAATATCAGTTCCCTATATATACATGTAGTTTAGAAATTTTAGTGAAAAGGTATCACTGAGTGTAATTTACAAATACTACAACCCTTTGACATCTTATGAAAATGAATTGTTTGACATTTCAGTCAACTCTCTACTGTCACCAGCCCATAACAGACATCCTGCACCAATAGAACCTTTTTGGCAAAAAAATGGAATGTTGTTCTATGGGTATAAATAATGATGCAAAACAAGTTTTGAAATTGCATGTACATACATGCCTTTAATTCAAGTTATTTTTCCCTTAAACATTTATAGTATTCCTGTCTATAGTGTCATACTGTCCCAGGTAGAATACTGTTATGAGTAACATTGTTACAATTGTTACAATTGTTGGGGAGTCATCTCATGTGAATACATAGAGTTTTGATACAAGTTAGGATACTTGATAAGGTGATAAAAGTTAAAGTGATAAGTGATTTTGACAAACAAAAATACTTGGTGAAGTGAAGTCGACTGCCAGCATCATCAAAAAGGACAGGACCATCTTCGAAAGGAAAAGGTGAGACCCATTTCTCATCTCAAGTTAACATGAAAGTGACAGCTGGTGGCTCGCGAAAAAGTGAAGGGTGGAGGAGGGTGAAGGGGTGACACAGTTCTGACAGTATGAAACCTGAGGTAAAAAGAAGGAGAAAAGTACAATAAAGCAACTACTTTCATCACAACATCATGTAAAAGATATCTTCTCATTAAAAGAAATGTTTCTTTCTATATACTATACTACTGAAATGTAAATTTGTCAAGGACTAACGTTACAAGTCACTAGTTTCTCAAAGTCCTTAGTTTAAACTGCATAACTTGTCGTTCAGGTTTCTTTTCAAACTATTACAGCAATCACATATACAATATACATACACAAAGGTCCAAAACTACAGAGATTGTCCGGTCATAACGTGTCTAATGTTACTTATTCCAATCTGCCAATAAACAGATCGTGCAGCATAGGCTACATGAACTAGCCTACCTGTCAAACTAGCTGACGCTGTTAGCAAATTAGCGTTAGCCTTAGAGGCTAAGAGGCTGTGCATGCATAATTAGGCTATGTTCAAGGTCTTGTGATTCCCGTTTTGGTTCACAACATCTCAGTAGGCTTACGGACACTTCAAATTAATTGCTAGCCTGCCTTGTATATAAAATGCATCACTTACATGGCAGGCTGGTGGGTCAGTTATCCAACTCCTCGGCAGCTCCATTTCAGTTCGCCCTCCCTGTTCAGCTCAGCATGACGGCTACGCATCTTAGGTGATATGATGTGCGGGCTACAAAGTCTAGCTTTGGCGTGCATTGGTTCCCAAACATGCCAGTCCACCGGAAATAAAAGTGGGAGGTGCTACATGCCAAGGCCAAACCTTACAGAATAAAAGCCCAAGCTTGCAAGCACTTGAAGCAAAGAAGTTCTCCTCTGCCCACTGCACCCATTCCAACAGAGAACCTTGCAGATGTAGTCAGAGCATTTCATTTAGTTCTGACTTAATAGCCTAATGCTAATGTTTAATTTTGCATGATCATAAATTAATAACTTAACAGTTTTAAAAACTACACACACACAACAGCCACCAGCTGTCACAACATTAAGCATTTGGTGAAACATTTGTCAGTTAAATTTGTATAAATTGTAAACATCAAGCATTTGGTGAAACATTTGTCAGTTTAATTTTTATAAATTGTAAACAGCCCTATTTCTTAATAAAAGCTGCCTGGACCTTGAATATTGTTTGCAACAGAAAGAAATCTGTGTAGGCCTGGAATGTTAGTTATCTAGTGTAACATTAATGTGAATGAACTCTTTTCAGTTAACACTTGCCCCCTTTTTGATTTGTAGAACTATGACGTTGACTTGTAAACCACAAGATGGCATCATCTTCCAATGAATCTGACTCTCTTAACAGTAAAAACTGTATCATCTGCCTCAAACCATTAATTAATGGAGAGAAGCCTTATACCAAATTTCCAACACAAGAGGGATTACAGAAAATACTTGATTGTGCCGAGTTGAGAAATGATGAAGTCCACAGACGTCTCCATCCACACAAGAAAGATATACTGGATTTCAAAATTCAAGTCTTTTATCATAACTTTTGCAGAGCATCATACACCACCAAGACTAACATTAAGGGACCAAAAGCAAGCAAAAATGAGAATGTAGATTCATGTAAAGCATCTCTCTCACACGGAAGGCAATGTAGGGAGGACACCATTTCATTCAATATCCGCAGGGATTGCTTTATTTGTGGAAAAGACCGTGTAAGACCAGAACGCCTTACCCCAATCACAAATGGCACTGGCAAGAACACCAGGGACAAAGTGCTTCATGCGGCAATAGAGAGAGGGGATGAAGACATACAATTCCATATGTTGGCATATGAAGATCTCTTTACTTTTAGCTGTCTCACACATTACATCTCTGAGAGGAATGTGTCTGCTGCCAAACGGAAGAGTCTCAGTGAGAAACATGAGTCAGATCATGACAAGGCCTTCCGTCTGCTTACTGAAGAAATTGAGGAAACATTGTTATCCCAGGACATGTCTGTGACGTATTTGAGCTCTCTCACACATCATTTTAATAACAACTTAAAAATGTTTTCTGCAGATGCAAGCAAATATGCTTCTTGGCGGTTAAAGGAGAAGCTTCAGAACCACTACAAAGACAAACTTGTTTTCATTGAACAGCAAGGACGATCTGATTTGGTTTGTTCACAGAATACACCCATTGGATTTGCTATGAAAGAGGCAGGTCTTTTAAAAAATGACGATACAATGGAGAGTAATTCAATGAATAGGCCTGAAGAATTTCATCTATCAATGTGTGAAACTCACATATTGCACACAGCTGCAGGCATACTAAGGGAAAAAATGGCAGACATTAATCAACATCCTGGGTTTTATATGTGCAGTGATGGTCTCTCTCTCAAGGCATGTCAGGATTATGTACCCAATAGTCTCTATAACTGTCAACTGGTGTGTGGATACAAGTGCATACAACTGTCCAAAAATGCAGAGAGGAGCCCTCTTCAAAGGAAAACCTTTGTGTTCTTGCAATCTGCCAAGACATCATTGCACAATGTCGTCGAATGTACACACCTACATAACAGTATCACCCTAGGCCTTGCCATTATGGTGCATCATGAATTTGGAAGTAAAACACTGATCAATGAGTTGAATGCCTTAGGCCACTGTGCCTCATACACTGAGGTGAGGCAGTTTCTCACATCTGTGTCAGCTGATCAGCTCAAAAGGAATGAAAGCATCTATATTCCCTATGGCCTCAGCAGAATCTCAGACCATGGCATGATTGATGCTGCAATTGATAACTTTGATCAAAATGAAGTTACTCTAGATGGGAAAAACATTAAACGTGCTGTGGCCACAGTCGTATACCAACGAGGTCAGACCACCACTGAGAGCCCCTGTCTTGTCAGATTACCACAGAAGTCACTTTCAGCTTTGACTGACTATGATGTTGATGGAGAAGAGCTCCACAGGTAAGCTGTAAATGCATTTTACACTATGTATTTCTTGTGATGATAGCTGTACGTGTGATTTCCTAATGCATAATTATGTTGATTAACATAACTGCTACATGTTTGAATCATTAAGTATGTTTTCTTTGTTTAGATATTCACAACCACCTGCCAAACCAGAGCCTCCAGCCATAGATTAACCAGCACAGGTTCTGAATCCAAACACCGATATCTCCACATCTGCTGAAAAAAGAGACACCTTGTGGAAGATGGCTTGGATTATCAAAGAAAAAGAACAACATGTCCCATCCTGGTCTGCTTTTAATGCATTCATCACAGATAAGTCTCCTCCACTAGCTACTGTGCGATACATGCCCTTCATCAGAGCTTCACCAAGTGATTACTCCACAATATACACTGCACTGATTCGACTAACTCAACTCTCCTCACAACTGGGGCAAAATCATATCCTCGTCACTGCCGACCTTGCCATTTACAGCAAAGCCCAAGAAATCCTGTGGAACAAGCCACCCGCTCTTCATGGAAAAGTAACAATGCGCATGGGAGGCATGCACATCACCATGGCGTATCTGGCAAGTATTGGGAAACTGTATAGAGATGGAGGACTGTTATCCATTTTGATTGAGTCAGATGTGTATGGTGAGAACACTGCCCGTCAAGTGCTCCAAGGCAATCATCTGTCAAG
Source organism: Sardinella longiceps (assembly GCA_027497455.2). NCBI lineage: Eukaryota > Metazoa > Chordata > Actinopteri > Clupeiformes > Clupeidae > Sardinella > Sardinella longiceps. Next base: position 24,180,248 of record JAODXP020000031.1, read on the forward strand.
GGGAGTCAGAAGCATGAAGCTTGTTCAAGAAGTTCTCTTTCGACTCTTTTGGAAAGCATTAATGTCATGGTCTGAACAACAAGATCACTTAAACTTTACACTGGAACAACTGAAGGATGTGGAACAATCATTCTGCACAAAAGATAAGGCTTCAGCGAAACATCACACAAAACAAATTGAGGACCTGCATGTTGAGAGTGTGATGGAGACAATTTGCAAGTTTGCATCAACCGGAAGTGAACAGTCTGCAAGCTTTGCATACTGGCTCAAATTTATGGATGGAGTGGATCTCCTCTTGCGGATGCTTCGGGCAGAGAGAGATGCAGACTTTCACCTTCATCTCAACTGTATGATTGAGGTTTTGCCATGGTTTAGGGCTGCTGGAAGAAACAACTATTCCAAGTACATGCCAATTTAAATCAATGATATGCACAAGCTTCAGCAACAGCAGCCTGAATCTTACAAATTCCTGGAAGAGGGTGGGTTTGTAGCACGGCGGTCTATTGACAGATGCTTCAACTGTGTGTCAAGCGATCAAGCGTTGGAACAGACCATAAACCGTGAGGGTAAGAGTGAAGGTGGTGTTGTTGGTCTAACGTTAAGGAAAGGGGCACTCACAAGATGGCTGATGTCCAGGCATGTAACTGCAGAATATGTGGATGCAATAAAAGGTCTTTGCAGCAGAGGTGTTCAAGGCCCACATACCCACCATGAGCATGGAACCTTCAGAACACGCAAAGATGAGGAGGACATAGAAAAGATAATGACAATCTTGGAGGAAAACATCAATCCATTTGATCTGAATAATATCCCAGTAGAACTTGTCAACATAATTACTGGTCAGGTTGCATCAGAAAAAGTATCCAAAAGCCTGTCATCTTTCCTGGTAACAGCACGTCACCAAACCCAACAGTTTATTGAACAGAGACTTGCCAAGGATACAAAAAGTAAGAGTTTCTGGGAGCCAGAGAAAAGAATATGTGCAGTCACCTTTGCAGACATGAAAACACCAGTGTCAAAATGCATTACAGGACATCGCCAGATGGACTCTGAGGTCCTTTTTAGGAGACTTTTAGCTGTATCTACTCAAAGGAATGTGTCTATGGTTAACGTTCTGTCCCATGAGCTTGCTGCTGTACCACCTGCTTTATTTTACGATGATGGGAAAATGAGAAAAACCTCAAAAGCTGACCTGGCCAAAAAACTTGAGGTAGACAATGTGTGTGCATTGCCTGACACAACAGGACCATCAGCATACATCCTTGATGGAATGGCATTGCTCCAAAGTCTTAATGAGTCTGGATTTCACTCCTTCAATGACCTTGGCGAAAGAGTTCTGAAAAGAGTCCTTTCTTTGTTATCTGGTGAGAAAGTCAGCTGTGTCACTGTTGTTTTTGATAGGTATGACAATCCACAAAGCATTAAGCAACAAGAAAGACACAGACGTGGAGCTGAGAATGGACCAACGCATCTCATCTATGGAAACACAAAAGTGCCAAATTATAGAAGATTTCTGTCCATCAGTGGCAACAAAGCCAAGCTTGCAGAATTTGTCTGTGATTACATCGCAGCATCAGGACCACACAGACTAAAAGAAAACCAGACAGTTGTCTTGGCTGGAGGTTTTGCAAAAGCTGAAGAGACTAAGTTCATCCAAAAAGACAAAATGAAAAGCCTACCTGAGCTTAGCTGTGATCATGAGGAGGCAGACACACGAATTGTGCTCCATGCTATCCACCTAAGCAAGACGCATGCAACAATAATGATCAGATGTGATGACACTGATGTCCTTGTGCTGCTCCTGTACTATGCAAGTTGTGGCATGTTTGGCTCTGCGTTGGTTTTTATGCACAAAGGCCACACTGGCAGAGAAAAGTTTGTGCCTATCTGTGCTATGCAGAAACGCCTTGGAAAAGCGTTCTGCCAGTGTCTCCCTGCATGTCATGCTCTGACAGGATGTGATTCAACCAGTAGCTTGTTCAAAATAGGCAAAACAACTGCAGTTACAAAATTACAAAAACATGTGGAAGAGCTCACTGCGTTGAGTCACTTTGGAATGACAGAGAACTTGAATGACTCGTTGCCGGTGGCGAGACAGTACATTTTACTTCTTTATGGAAGAAAGAAAAATGAAAATGGTAAACATTGCGCCACTCTAGATGAACTGCGGCATGTACTGGCTTCCACCTCTGACATACCAGCCTCTCATCTACCTCCAACAGAAGATGCATTCAGGCAGCATGTTGAAAGAGCGATGTACCAGACAGCTATTTGGTGCCACAGCCATCACCAACACCAAAAACCAGTACTGTGGAATCCTGTTGGGAAGGGCTGGAAATTCACAGAGGGAGTCATGGAGCCAGTCATGTGTACAAAACCTGCGGCACCTCTAGAGGTCAGAGACTTAACACACATGTACTGCAACGACAAGCGGTGTCAAAGCGGATGTCCTTGCATTGGAGCTGGTTTGCCATGCATTGAATTCTGTGCATGTGACCCTCTTGAATGCCCCAACCACAGGCTATCTTAAGGAAAATAAAAGGAAATAATAGTAATAGTAATAATAAGAATAAGAATATAGTTTTAATATATAGTTATAATAACAATTATATAATATTGTTTTGTTCTTACCAGTTTATGACTGATATGCTGTTCACAGTATCTGGTTGTTTTCCCCTACAGTATACATTTTAAAACATCACTATTATTTATGAATAAAAGACACAACTTTGCAGCATCCATATGACCAATATTTTTACCAGAAAGTTTCCAATAATAAAATATTTCATTGATCATACTGGCTTGTGTATTCTATGGTCTCATTGACTACTCTCTATCTCACACTCATACTGTGTATTAATACACATTGACTATACACAGGATATTATTGGATATATGACAGAAAATAAATGGAACACATAAATGAATAAGTAAATAAACAAATAAATGAATAAATAAATAAATAAATGTATTTCAATGAATAATTAATTAATCACAGTACTCAATCTCACCCCAAGTGGCACTCAAAATTTGAGAGTACTGTTATTTATACCCATAGAACAACATTCCATTTTTTTGCCAAAAAGGTTCTATTGGTGCAGGATGTCTGTTATGGGCTGGTGACAGTAGAGAGTTGACTGAAATGTCAAACAATTCATTTTCATAAGATGTCAAAGGGTTGTAGTATTTGTAAATTACACTCAGTGATACCTTTTCACTAAAATTTCTAAACTACATGTATATATAGGGAACTGATATTATTTTTTGGACAGTTATTTAATTTCCGCCTATATTCCAGCCATGTTCATGGGTATGTATTTTAGAAATGGTCACATAAACTGGTTGTTTTACTATTTCATAACATTTACCAACTGGCTGGGGACATACTGTCCAAATTTGGTGAGTTTCTCATCTTTCTTTACAAAGATACAAGTGATAAAGCAACCACTGTCCCTTTTGTAAGATTCAGAATTTTCACAATTTCCGGTTTTGAGCAGTATCTAAAAAACATTAAAAAAAACATGTTGTGCAGTAAAAGAATTTTATACAACAATCCATTTCATAAACTAGACATGTTAAAGATATGAAAAAATATGGTTTTGCTTTGTTCTACCTCGGGTGGAGGTATGGCCACTTTTGAGGCCCTTGTTTACTGTACTAATTGTTATTCGGTTGCTTCTTATTATAGTGCATGCAAAGCAATGCACTATATTGTTATTCCATTACTTCTTATTATTATTATTTTTATTCCACACACTTTTCTGCGATTAATTCAGCTTCAACCGTTCAACATATCAACTTCATTCAAACACCGTTGCGTAGCTCTGCAATTGGTGAGTGTTGCTTCTACTTTTCGTTTTTGCAACTTTTATACTTTTTGCGTAATCGGCGATAAACAAGCGAAAAAAAGTCCCATTGAAATGAATGGTGGAACTTTCTGCATTCTGTAGAACATTGTTGTCACCTTATCCACTTACTGTAAACATTCCACTGCTTCTGCTGGCATTCGGAACTTTATTTGCATGAGAATTCTATTTCAACCAGAAACTACTATCAGCTGCATTAAATAAACTTTTTCTACATTTTTAAACAACTTTACAATAAGCAACTTTTTTTATAACCATCAACAATATAGCAATTGATGCAGCCGAAAGCTGCGTCCAACTTTTTCAACTACTTTAACTATTGTAACAATCTGCATTCATCCAACTATCATACAATTCTACTTTTTTGCAACTTCTTTGCAACTTGTTGGTCTTCCTTCAGATTTTTCTTCTTTTCTTCAACAATTCTACTATCAACCTTTCATCATCTTTTGCAATAGCCACTACTGGTAGCACTGGACGCGGCCAAAGGCCGCGTCTCACAATATCTACTCTTTCTTCTATCAACTGTAAATGCAACTTTCATCCTTTGCACCAACTTCCACATTAATGAGCTGGCATCAATATGATTAGCATAGCAACCAGCATAGCAACCAGAATATCCGCCCTAGCAACGGCCTAGCAACAGCTTCCAGCACCATTGTAACGTCTTGGGAACCACTTCAACAATGATGACATGGCAATCAACATAGCAACCAACATGATCAACATAGCAACCACCATGTCCAGCATAGCAACCAACATTACGAACATGGCAACCAGCATAGCAACAGACATGTCCGCCCTAGCAACGGCCTAGCAACAGCTTCCAGCACCCTTGCAACGTCTCATGAACCATTCCAACAATGATGACATGGCAATCAACATAGCAACCAACATGATCAACATAGCAACCGCCATGTCCGCCCTAGCAACGGCCTAGCAACAGTTTCTAGCGCCCTTGCAATGCCTTTGGAACCACTTCCACGATAATGACCTAGCAATCAACATTGCATCCAACATGATCAACGTAACAACCAGCACAGCAACCGTCATATCCGCCTTAGCAACGCCCTAGCAACAACCTTAAGCAAACTTGCAACTTCTTAGGAACAACTTCCACATTGGTGACGTAGCAATCAACATTGTATCTAACATGATCAACGTAGCAACCAGTATAGCAACCACCATATCCGCCTTAGCAACACCTTCCAGCACCGTTGTAATGTCTTGGAAACCACCTCCACAATAATGACCTAGCAAACAACATAGCAACCAACATGTTCAATGTAGCAACCAGCATGGCAACCACCATATCTTACTTAATATCTTACTTACATACAGTATCCGTATCTTACTTAGTTGCTATACTTATCTTACTTACTTTATGCATTAGCATCAACTTCAATGGTTTAGCAACTATATCATGTTTTTTTCTCTTATCAGATGTTTATGCAAAAAATGTCACTTTCATAAAACTTTTTTTTTTACGTTTTGCATGCACTATGTAATTTCCATGGAATTACAAATCTAGTTATTATTATTATTCCACACACTTTTCTGCGATTAATTCAACTTCAACCGTTCAACATATCAACTTCATTCAAACACCGTTGCGTAGCTCTGCAATTGGTGAGTGTTGCTTCTACTTTTCATTTTTGCAACTTTTATACTTTTTGCGTAATCGGCAATAAACAAGTGAAAAAAAGTCCCATTGAAATGAATGGTGGAACTTTCAGCATTCTATAGAACATTGTTGTCACCTTAGCCACTTACTGTAAACATTCCACTGCTTCTGCTGGCAGTCGGAACTTTATTTGCATGAGAATTCTATTTCAACCAGAAACTATTATCAGCTGCATTAAATCAACTTTTTCTGCATTTTTAAACAACTTTACAATTAGCAACTTTTTATGTAACCATCAACAATATAACAATTGACGCAGCTGAAGGCTGCGTCCAACTTTTTCCACTACTTTAACTATTGTAACAATCTGTATTCATCCACCTATCATAGAATTCTACTTTTTTGCATCTTCTTTGCAACTTGTTGGTCTTCCTTCAGATTTTTCTTCTTTTTTCCAACAATTCCACTATCAACCTTTCATCATCATTTGCAATAGCCTCTACTGGTAGCATGGGCCGTGTCTCACTATATCTACTTTTTCCTCTACCAACTGTAAATGCAACTTTCATCCTTTGCACCAACTTCCACATTAATGAGCTGGCATCAATATGATTAACATAGCAACCAGCATAGCAACTAGTATATCTGTCCTAGCAACGGCCTAGCAACAGCTTCCAGCACCATTGTAACGTCTTGGGAACCACTGCGACAATGATGACAAAGCACTCAGCATAGCAACCAACATTACGAACATGGCAACTAGCATAGCAACCGCTATGTCCGCCCTAGCAACAGCTTCCAGCACCCTTGCAACTTCTCATGAACCATTTCAACAATGATGACATGGCAATCAACATAGCAACCAACATGATCAACATAGCAACCGCCATGTCCCGCCCTAGCAACAGCTTCTAGCAGCCTTGCAACGTCTTAAGAACCACTTCAACAATTTTGACCTATGCACCAACATAGCAACCAAGATGATCAATGCAACCAGCATAATGACCGCCATGTCCGCCATAGCAACGCCATAGCAACAACCTTAAGCAATCTTGCAACTTCTTAGGAACAACTTCCACATTGATGACGTAGCAATCAACATTTGCATCCAACATGATCAATGTAGCAACCAGCATAGCAACCACCATATCCGCCTTAGCAACACATTCCAGCACCGTTGTAATATCTTGGAAACCACCTCCACAATAATGACCTAGGAAACAACATAGCAAGCAACATGTTCGATGTAGCAACCAGCATGGCAACCACCATATCTTACTTAATATCTTGCTTGCAGTATCTTACTTGGTTACTATACTTACTGTATCTTCCTTACTTTCTGCCTTAGCAACAATTTCAACAGTTTTGCAACTATGTTGCAAATCATGTTTTATTTCTATTATCAGATGTTTGTGCACAAAAATGTCACTTTCATAAAACTTTTTTTTTACATTTTGCATGCACTATGTAATTTCCATGGAATTACAATTTCTAGTTTACCTTGTCGTCTCATGTGGGAGTCAGCACACGCGCACACACCACACATACACACACACACACACACACACACACACACACACACCTCTGAGATAGGCACTCAAATGGAGAGGGCAACTGAGGGAGTTTTTTTTTATTATTTAGGATTTTTTGTGTTTAATCTGATAGGATAGTAAAGTAGAGACAGAGAGATGGGTAAGGAGGCGACCTCTGGTCGGACTAGAACTCAGGTCCCTGGATTTAAGGTACAATGCACTTGCCCGCTGAGCCATTGCGCTTATCCAACTGAGAGAGTTGAAACTATTGTCTGTCAATCAAGGAGATTCTAGCTCATGTCAGACCCTGATCTGGTTGTAGCGTCTATTATTATTTTATAAAAATGGCTCTAGGTCTGACTCTAGATTCTTGCTGATGATACTCCAGATCTGGCTTGCATCTGGTTTGAGTTTTGATGGTTTTCCAGATGCTGTTCCGATCAGATATTTGGATCCAGATGGAGCTTTGATCAGCATATTGAGTTAATTACAGCAAGTAGAGTTAGAGGGAAAATACCTTTTAATCAAACACAAGTTTTATTTGTTGATTGTGAGGTAAATGTGGATGCAATAATGCAGTGAAGCCCACATTACAGTAGATGTGAAATAAATCAGGACTAACTACAGTATACTGCATCAAGTGGGGGGTATTCGTTGGGACCTCTCAATAAAGACTTTGACCTTACCTGGTGGTGACACATATCTCAGGTGACGTTCGCTACTTGGAAACTAGGAAACTGCTACACATACACACACACACACACACACACACACACACACACACACACACACACCGTTGTTCTGTGTCTCCCTCCACTTTGTCTCACCTCTGTCTCTGCTTGCTGCTCATGCCTGACAAAGGCTCGGACCCCTCTCCTCGTCAGTCGCTACGGCGACTTCCATTATTCCCTTTACTCGTTTCATTCTCCGTAATTGAAGTAATTTCCCACCTTGGCGATGATGAATGTCTCCCCGGTTCCAACCCTGCCCTTCTACTTTACTAAGCCTAATTAAAGAAAACATTCCATGATTGCCTATTTTTCCTCATGCGTGACAACCTATTATTCTTCCTACTACCTGATTAGGGAGTTATTATGCTTAGATTTAGATTGATTTAACAGGGCGGACTAATAAAAGCCTACTTGGTTTGATTTAAGGGAATTGCAGGTTTGAGCCGGTCGGATCGTAATTGTTATTACTGGTTCATGATATGAGAGGATTGGGGGAGGGGAGGGGGGTGGGGTGTAGGGGTGAGGTGTGAAGAGGGATCGGGGGTGTAGGTTGTTCTGGTTCAGTCGAGAGGGGTTTGAAATTGAATTAGAAAATTAGAGGGTTATGAGGGGGTGGTGGGGTGTAACAACAGGTGACATTTTGGAACGTTTCCGACTCGATAGAGCCATCATCGGTAGGTTGCCCTGGCAGCAGGTTTGTCCAGAGCGATAACTTGCATCAATCACGGCCGCCCCAAACTGACATATTTCCATCAAAACAAGATTAATCTCTCCATCAGACTGGACAAGGTTTTTATAATCGCGCGTACGAATGGGATGCAAACAGGCAAATTGCTTTTTATTTTTCGCTGCTAGCGCTGATTGATTGGATTATCCTGTAATGAATACAAAATCAAGGATGCAGTCGTGGACGTCTCCTTCCCTTCCCCTTCCCCCTCTCAACTCCAAATTTTATATTCTCTATTTCTGTTAATATACCCTATTCTCTGATGCAGACGAAGGTCATTATGCATGGTTGATTATTGTAGTGTATTGTTGTAGCAGGCAGCTCTGAATGAAAAGGCATTAGCAATTTAAATGACCTCTTGTGTCGGTGCATTTGCTCAAGGGAAGATGAAGGTGCTGTTGAGATGGATTAACCTAAAACCTGGTCATAAAGGTACTTGTCATAAACGTCTCCATTTCTTTTGTACTTTCACCATTAGGCTATTCTTACTGAATTACTATTCATTTATTATGGCACAGATAGTTGATTCAGTGCCAGACCATGACTTAATATGTACTCCATTATGGAATGCGTTGAAATAATATTGACCCTGCCCAGTGGTATGTAAAGCCCTGGTTGCATATTCGTTTCCATAAGTGAACCTTGACATTTTGGTCCTCTTGCCCTGGAGAAGTTTCTGTGCCCTCCCTTCTCCCCCACCCCAGAACTGTGGCAGTTAGACAGTTGTCTTACACCAAGAACCACTGCTGCTGCATATGCCCGCAAAGTGCCATGTTTTATTAGTGAGAATGCATCAAGCTACGCTAACTATGCTAATGGCAATAGACTATGCTAATGACTGCTCCGCTGTGTCCTTGGCTGGATAAAGATACGGCGATGCCGTCTGTGTCTGATTCTGAATCCACTTGGGAGAATTAATCACCTGACCTCATCCTGATGGCCTGGATTTTAGTTGGATCTCGAGAAAAAAAAGTGTTGGACAGTTTTTGGCAAATGGACTGAAAGTTAGTTGAAGTTGTAGTTGTGCAAATGCTGTCACTTCTGCATAACTATGTGGTTACTTCCTTAT
>JAODXP020000031.1:24194796-24207296 GCA_027497455.2 Sardinella longiceps
TGCTGCAGACACACACACACACACACACACACACACACACACACACACACACACACACACACACACACAAACGTGCAGTTGAATGACGACAGCATTCTCCCTTCTTTTCACTCTGTTTTCCACACCACTCCAAATTCATCTCTCAGTTTCTCTATCACTCTCTCTCTCTTTTTTCTTCTTTGACGAGTCTGTCTCATGCTGTGTGGCCACACTGTTTCAGCCTGTTCCAGCAAAGTGGACTCTTCATAATTCAGCCCAACATCCATCCAAGACTTACCCTGAGGAGTATTCAAAATAGTAAACAAAGTTGAACGGTCTTCGCTCGCAAACTATCCAGCGCAAACTACCAGTATCAGTAACAGAAAACATTTCTTGGCAGTCAAATGTAGGCACTGGACTGATGTTGAGGCCTTCAAATCGAACAATTTGGATTGTTTATGCTATTATCGTTATTTTAGGACAAAGAGTTAAAAGGCCAAAAAATGGTCAAATTTAACTTGACCTCTGCTATGTGCAGCATCTAGCCAAGCGTTTATCAACATGTGTCTGATGCTTTCCCTCTGCAGGTTCCTTAAGTCGTTGAACCATTAGCTCTGTAATATCACCCGTGTTTATATTAAACCATATCTGCACTTGTGAAAAGAATTAGAGTCTGCTAACGACTGTCAAGGGGACTGTGAAGACTCGTTAACACTGATTTGAGATAACCCTCCAAACTGACACAGCTAAGAACTTGGTCTGTTATTTCTCTTTCACACACGTGTACATGTACGTGTACGCGCACACACTCTCACACACAGACATGTTCTTTCTTTCTCTCTCTATCTCTTTTTTCCTCCATCTATCTCTCTCTTTATGCTCTATGATTGATGTTCCTTCCTTCCTTGACTCTTGTTTCTACGCATTCCGGAATTCCCAGTGCTTGGTTTCTCTGCCTGACCACCCCCCCCCTCCCCTCCCAACTACCCGATTTTCTGGGGTCTTAGCCGCACCTTCAAGGACGGCGGTGGAGATTTCTGACTTGAGCCGTGACAGATGGGCGAGAGCGGCTGGCGTGATGGATCGTGCTGGAGTGCTGCGACTCACTCCCTTTAATTGTAACAGCTACATTATCATGGAGATTAATGGGGTTGTCAAAACTTAACTTCTCCCACCCTGTCTCTGCTCTCTTGGCCCGCCCCTTGCTTGCCCACCCCCACCGTTTAAAACATTTTCACTTTAAACATTTAAAAAAAAAAAAAAAAAAAAAAACGTTTCTTTCTCCGGCATCTTACTAATTTATTCTAATTATCCTGGGTTTCTTTTCTCAGCAGATTTTCTTTCCTACCCCCTCTCGTTCTCTCCCTCCTCTCCTGAACCTTTTTCGTGCAAATTAACGTAACAAAAAGTCTATTAATTAATGTTTGTGGCTGTTAATTTCTGGCAAAGATGCAGGTCTTGAAGCAGCTGGCTGACGAGGCCCATCGCTGTTGAATCCGTGCCAAAGAAGTGCAGATGTAATGCTGTTATCTCTTGCTTAGTCGTTTACGCAAATTAATTTGAACAATTAGCCTTCTACCGGTCTTTCATGAATCATGCAGTACAAGCTGCCAAAAAAAGAGCACTTGCTGACATGGAAGAAGCGCCTAATGGCCGACTTCCTGCCACGGTACACAGGCACGGTGGCGAAACCTTCGCCAGCGACACCGTTCTCCATTTCTTACTCTCCTCCTCCATTTTAAAGCTTTTCTCTCAAAACGATTCCGATTTACTTAATCTGGCACACAACGCTAAAGAAATACTGAAGTGCCGTTTTTTAATGACAGATAGGTCTCTAGATGAGCGAGGCAAATCCCCTTTGACTATTAGCAAATCATCTCTGACCTTAATTACTTGGTGGAATGCTCTTGACACCAAAAATGTTAGCTTTAGCATCAGTGATCTTGTCTGTGTGCACATGAATTAGGAGTTTGCTGTATTCATCTTGATGGTGACAGAATCTGTATTTTTCATTTTGGAAGGGAGGTCTTAAAAACCTGATCTCGCAGGATTGTGCACTGAGCATAGATTTGTCTGAAAGAAAAAGAAATCTTTTGGACTCATATTAAAAAGTGTTAAAAATCTAGTCTCGCCCTGGATCAAGCTGACACTTTGCAAGATTAGTCAGAGCCTGTGACATCTAAATGCATGAGCTGGTCTCAAATTTTAATTTTAATTCTGAAGAAAAAAAAAAGAAACATAATTCACTGAGCTTGCACATAATGCTCAGACAAGTCCATCAGTATAATCATAGAGAATACAAGTGATCTCCTCCCTGATCGAATGTCTGCTCCTTTTGTGGACTCTGCAAAATTATGTCTTATGCCCTTCTTTCTATTCCCTTCTTTCTCTCCTCTTCATCTTCCCTTCCTCTATCCCACCATCATCCACATTCTCATTCTGATGTTGGATTTAGAAAAAGTCTGGTATGTTCCTCCAGCTGACCAGCAGGGGGAGTGGGCAGGCCAGCTTTGGGGGCCAGGATGAGGCCGAGGATGATACTGAAGAGACAACTCCGCCAGGCGTCGGTGTGTGCTAGTGTAGCTGCTCATTGTCCAGCTCTCCACTGACCTGCAGTCTGTGTTGATCAGCGTTGTGTACAGGAGGTGCCTCTGAGAGGTTCCACATGTACTTCCCGTAGCTTGCTGCTTAGAGCTATGATCGATGTAACACGAAGCAAGCAGACAGAAACAAAATGGCAGACTGTCTAACAACCAATTAAAAGGAGCTTCACTAGACCACATTGCTTCGGAGAAACTTGCGGTGTGTTCGCCATAAATACTTTGCTAACAGTATTGAAAAAGACATTTTGAACCAGCAAATGGGATCCATATCTTTGCTAATGACAGACAATTCTTGTGACAGTTATGTGTTGTTAGGCAAATATATGGAAGGGGCGGTTTCCCTGTAAGTGCCCTCTAACTCAATTGAAGTTGTGTCTTCCCTCTCCTCTGTGCTTTAATGTGCATTTAGAGTGGAGAGCGTCATGGCGGACGACTGTAATGGCGTTTGGTACAGTGCAAAACAGACATCCGTTTCCCTCTTATACTCCTTGGGGCAATTATGGCAAATGCTGTCGTTTAAAGAGTGCTCCTCTCGTGTTTGTCTTTTTGCAGTTAATCGCTGCTGAGATTTTAGAGATAAAGAGGTGATCGGGAATAATTTCATTTTTTTTTCTTTTCAACTTTCCAGTTCTTTTTTTCTCTCTCTCTCTTGAATTGAATTTATAGCATTTGCTGGTCAGGAGAGAAACTCATCTTTTCCACATAGTCCCCCATGTAAAAAAAAAAGTCCTTTTCAGACCACATTCAAACAACAGGTGCAGGCCATGACTTCATAGCAGGAAGAATGCTGTCTTTTTCAGGGGCAAAATCTCACAGGATGTAAATCTTTTACGGTGTTTTCTGTTTTTCAGAGATTAATTTATCACTTCTGGTCCAGCAAACCTGGTCTGTAATGAGCTCTCTGAAAAATGTAGAATTTACAGTCATCTTTCTGGAGGCTAAAATCTTCCCAAGACCTCATGACAAGGGTTTTGTTTGACCGGGGGATCTTTGTAACCTCAGAGGTAAGGTGGACCTGGAAAAAGGGGTAAAATATATGATGGAAATGTCTCCACTCAACTGAGATACTTTAATGTCTGCTGGCATATTCTCTAGACTTAACTGATGTTCAGCCCAACATAAGTTGGATGAAGCCTACACACTGGATGTGTGTGTGTGTGTGTGTGTGTGTGTGTGTGTGTGTGTGTGTGTGTGTGTGTGTGTGTGTGTGTTGGACAGCTGAGCATCTCTTGTGATTTACATAAAATCACTTGAGGCCTCAGTAGTTGCATTTCTGCAGTGTTATGATGTCATGTAAAAAGTCTCTACAGTTTTTTTTTTTTTTTTGCAATGCAATGCAATGCAATGCAATAGATACTCATAAAATCCAAGTTACTTTTATTAGTACTTTTTCATTTTGCTTGGATCACTGCAACAACATATAAATATTTATATATAACAGTAACGGTAGTCCATTATTATTATTATTATTATTATTATTATTATTATTATTATTATTTCTTCATTTTTGTTATTTATATAACATTAGCGGTAGCAGTATTTCCGTGGCTGCTGGAGGCAGAGCATTTGTATTTGAGACGGATCTCGAGCTCAGACTGTCTCTGATAATCCAGATGCATTTTATGAAGTTGCCAGAGACAAAGTGTGTTGTCTGAATGCTGCATGCCTTATAATGATGCTGTCATAACTACTCTGCTCTGTTCGTGGCTAAACGATTGTGAACCACATCTTTTAAACCGAGCTCGCAAATGAACACATTCTCCATCACGAAACCGGCTCTGACAGTGATGTATGGATTTTGAGATGAGCTCTGAAAAACTGATGGATTTGTGATCTTATAAATGCTTAGACAAACTAATGCATGTAATTATATTTTCCATTTGAAGTCTATTGCTCGGCATCTTATTACAATATCATTAGTCAAAATGGCCAAAAAATGATACAGTTTGCACATTTTTTTCTCGGGGGCAATTACAGCAAGTTCATTCCTTTGACTGGAATAAAAAAGAATTCAATTTGTTCCTTTCTCAGGGAGACATCATTGGGCATTGTAGTGTAAGTGTTTGTAATTGCGGAAAGTCTTATTTACAGACAGTGGATTACCCTACACCAGCCGACGCCACTCGTACGGGCCCATGCATGCAGACGTATAGAGCTAAAGCAGTAGAGAGATGATCACAGCAGAGGAGAAGGAACACTCAGGCTTCTTCTTTCTTTTTTTTGCTCACGGTTTCTTTAATTCACTCTTCTCCCCACTCACTTCTCCTCTCTCTCTCTCTCTCTCTCTCTCTCTCTCTCTCTCTCTCTCTTTCCTTCTTGCTTTCACTTTGGTGGGGGGTTATGCACATATGGGGGAGGTTTGGTGAATGGTAGTGGGGCGAAGTTGGGGTGTTACGGGGGTAAGGGGGTAGCTGTGGATGAGGCAGAAGTGGAAGGCAGGTTCATTATCCCAGTGTCGAGGGACCTTAGCCTAATACTGGTCTCGAGGTCTCTCAGGTCTGAGTGAGGATGGGGCGGGTGGAGAGTCGACGTGCGTGTGTGTGCTGCCCCTCATCACGAGCCATAATGATGTCCCTCCTCATCAGTCATGATCTCTTTTCTCATGAGCTGAGCGCCCAGAGAGAGCGGAGAGGAGCGGAGAGCGGAGAGGAGAACCTAGCTAGGGTGGAAGCTTCTCGTGTTTACTCTGCTACTGGGGATGGGGAGTCTGGGGGTGCGTGGAAAAAAAGGCTTTAACTGTCATTTGCTGGTTGGATGGGATGGACCCTCTCCTCTCTCTGGAGGGGGGACAGCTGGGCTGCAAAGAGCTCTCCAAGCGATTGGAATCAGCAACAGGCTCTTTTACATAAAAAAGACTAAATCACTAGACAGCAGTGAATGATAATAGCAAATACTTTGAGACAACAATACCTTAAAGAAAGATGGTTCATACGCTGTGAATGTAGAAGAAGCCACATTTGAGGTTTAAAAAAATGTAATTTATTTTCACACTTTTACATGAGTAAACATGTGTGCACTTGCGCACACACACACACACACACACACACACACACACACACACACACACACACACACACACACATATACAGTACAGTTTGTCTTATACTGTACATCTTATAGCATCTGTCATGTCCATCATGCATGCCATGTATATCATGTACCCCCCGATCCTTATCCATACAAAATAGCCATTCAATTCAGTATCTTGCACAGCAAATTATGTAGTACAGTGTGGTACTATGAATTTTACTATTTTGGAATATTGACCTAGGGGTTGTCTTGGCCTCTGGAAGAAGCGGTCAGCGCAAAATTGACAGTATAGTTCACCAAAGCTAATGATGCCGTGAGCATTCTTAATTTGAAGAGGTGAAAAATGGAAAAAGAAAAAAGAAAAGTATCCAACTGACTGAAATTAAAATTATTGTGGTCTCTAGTACATGTTCTTAAAATCTGCAGTAGGTTAGGTCCCCAAATTGCTGCAGTGACTGACTATAAAAGGAAGTTGTGTCGTATTGTTCTGTGTCAGTGATCATCAGTGGCCTCTATGGCTGGGGGAGGCGTCTCCTCTGCCCTTCCTGTTTATTTATATGGTTAATTATTCACACAATGGAACCGTAGCCATTTATTTGCACAACGTGTGTAGTGACTTCTGTAGCACAACAAGCTCTTTGTTGATATTTGGTTGCCATGTTTTAATCAGTGTTAGTCACTCAAATGTTATGTGTGTATGTGTGTGTGTGTGTGTGTGTGTGTGTGTGTGTGTGTGTGTGTGTGTGTGTGTGTGTGTGCGTGCGTGTGTGCGCATCTTTTTGTTTATTTGTGTGTGTGGGCACGCGTCTCATTGTGTATGTGTTTTCCCATCTCTCTAGTGGTGGTAGTGGTTTGTGCGTGTGTGTGTGTGTGTGTGTGTGTGTGTGTGTGTGTGTGTGTGTGTGTGTGTGTGTGTCTGTGCAGCCTTCTTATACCACAAAACCACAGCCATCTCTTTTCCTCCACAAAACTGCAGTGCCTCCACAAGACGAATGATACTAGGTTGGGACATTTTCTGATAGTCTATATTCTATTTGTTATTTGTTTGCTCATTCATTTATTTAATCCTGCATTAGTGGTTATCGGTAAGTGAGATTCCTACTTAAGATGGCATTCATACATGCTGTATTGATTTTGTGCTTTACAGCAGCACAGAGGCATGTCCTCAAACTAGCCTATAAAGACGTGCTCTAAAACACAGTGGATCTGTACTATGACAAACTATTCTTCATCAATTTACTGCTCACTCTGTTACCCAAGTAAAACCAGAACAAATATAGACCTCCCCATGGTATACTATGATAATGATCTAATTGCAGTTAAAGGAAATGTTGATGTTTTGGGTTTCTGTTCTGATTCAAAATATTTGGAAGGCTCGTCAACATCCCGTTGGAAATTTAAATAGCTGAAAGAAAAAAAAGAAACATAAGTCAAAAACATTGAGGGTCGTAGATTCAGAAATCATAACAGCCCCTAATTCCCTCACACACATGTTTGAGGTAAATTGTGCTGGAGGATGTCGATGCTGTTGTGTTGGCATCCACTGAGGGGTTCAGTTCGAGGGCACACTCTGCCACATTTTCCCAGCCTTTTGACAAATGAGACGTTCATTGAACAATTATCGCCTTCAAGATTACAAATGTGTTAATAGAATTTATCACTGTCTCATTGTGTGTTTAAAACCATATTAATCAAGTGATTCATTGCAAAATATTACTCATTGAGCAAGGCCCTTTTTTCCTCACTGTTGCTCATCTTTCCTAAACGGTTACATTTTTGCCAGATAACATTTAAAAGCTGCATCTTTTCACCCCCTTTCCTCTCTCTCTCTCTCTCTCTCTCTCTCTCTCTCTCTCTCTCTCTCGCTCTCTCTGCCATCCCTTCTTTCTATTTTCTCTTCTCTAAAAATGGTGGCTTTTTAAGGAAATGGGGGTCCACCCACCCTCTTGAGATGTCAGCGAGGACATGTTTGATCTTAGCGTAAAGACAAGAGTGTTCATTAGTCATCCGTCCTTCCCCGGCTTTAATGCTATATCATTCCCGCAACTCCAGTCATCAGCGAGGGAGCGAGATGCTGGCACTCGCCGTGACCCTGTCATTTTCCCGGGCGCTGTTTGCCACTTTGGCTGCCTTGATTGCTGCAGATGCCCATCACATCAGTGGGAAAGGGAGGAAAAAGGGAAGGGAAGCAAGTCTATTTACTTGCTGTGTGTTTTAATTCTCATTTTGGTGGCCTCCATGTCCGGTAAGAAGAAATAGGGGGTGAATATGTTAGAAACCTACACAAAATGTAGAGAAAGAAATAAAATGTGACAGATGTTGCAATATAGGGTGTGTGTGTGTATTCATGCATTAAAAATGTAGATGTTTTATATTATAAATGATTGAAAATACATTCATTTACTTGAAATAATTCATTTACCTGGAGTTTGTGTCTGCTGCAATATTAAATTAAATCAAATTGAATTAAATTAAAGAGCTGGCAGTGATACGGACTCCCTCCATTCGCGTTGTCAATATTCGTGCCAACATTGACCACTAGAGGGGGCTACGTCCTTGTCTCATCCGCCTGATTCTCCTTGGCAGGCAGGCAGGCCGTTCGCTCTTTGAAGCTTCCTCATCTCGCCCCGTCCAAAAACAATCCTAATTGGGCCTTTTGCTCGGCCCCCTCTCTCCGCTTCTCGGCATCCACCGCCGCGGACACACGGGCGCATTCTCCTCCACCTCTCAACTCTCAGTTTAATTCTGACAAATGTGATGTTTCAGTTAAAATGTTAATAGGAGAGGGATGGGTGTACGTGGAGAAAAGGGTTTGGTGGTAGTGGCGGTGATGGTAGGGGGAGATGGGGGGGGGGACATCAAAGTGCATGCATTAATATTTACTACTCATGTTATTTCTTGTTCTGTTTAGTCTCTCGGGGAGCGCGTTTGAGATTCTCTCCTGGTTTTCTTTGGCTCTAATAACTCCTGATGCGTCTTTCCTAAGGTGAAGTACCTAAGCAAGGCAAATGAGGCAGACTGATTGGGCTCACAACCCCCCCCCCTCCTCTACTCCTCCTGAAACAGGAGATCTGAAATGAGTGGGCCGGACCCAGATGATGCACAGATGTAAGCGCTTGGCTTTGAAGAAAATTCCATCAAAAGGAACAATAAATTAGAAGAACGACGCATGAAAATACCTTTCCCTTTTTTTTCCTTCTCTCGCTCTCTCTCTCTCTCTCTCTCTCTCTCTCTCTCTCTCTCTCTGTTTCTTCTTCTTCCTCGGTGAAATCTCAATTGGTCTCCTAGCTCTCTCATTTAGTGCACAACAGAGAGATGTTTTAGGAGATCTAATGGAGGTGTTTAGGAATGAAACGCGTGCGAGCTCAAAGCTAATATGTCAGCTTTGTTCCCCACCTGGTGAGCAGAGTGAAGTATGAAACATTCCTCAGCTCAGCAGTGCTGCTGGTTAGACTGACACGTTGTGTTTTACACAGTTACTGCAGTGTATGTACTGTATGTGTGTGTGTGTGTGTGTGTGTGTGTGTGTGTGTGTGTGTGTGTGCATGTGTATGTGTGCTCACTGCTTGCAGTGTGTGCGGGTGTGTGTCGTGCATGTGTGTGTGTGCTCACTGCTCCCGATGTGTGTGTGTGTGTGTGTGTGTGTGTGTGTGTGTGTGTGTGTGTGTGTGTGTATGTGTATGTGTTTGTGCGTGTGCTCCTAATATGTGCTCCCATTGTGTGTGTGTGTGTGTGTGTGTAAAGGGTTCTCTACTATGGCTGAAATTCCAAGTACATATTTCATTAAAGCCACTAAAAAACTGTTCAGATTCACTCCACGAGGCCCTGCTCTTTTCTAGAGGAGATGTGCATTGTAACAGCTGCATGAGCAATTTTAATCATGCCTGAATGGTCTGGGTTGTGCTGATGGCGTGAATAGTCAAAATTTGTCTAATTTTTCCCATTCTTTTTTATTAGTGTATGTCCTTATTTCACAGCTATTTCACAGCTTTTCACCTAAACTTGAAAAAGAAACAGTGTCTTTTGACAAAACCAAGTCCTTTGCCTACTTTAGGATGTGTTAGAGTATCTGACTGCTGAGTTAGGCGGTGGCTGAGGTCTTTGGCCTGGCTAGCCCTGTATTTTCCTGTGTGTGTTAAAAGCATGCATGGGTTACTAACAGATAGGTTAAGCCCTAATGCATTTATGACCTGTGTCTAATCTGAATGATTCTGAATATTCTAATCTGAAATGAATCAATTCATTATTATTATTTTTTGAATTTGTGTATCATTCTGTGTATTTATTTGAGTGACTAGGGATGATTCACTAATTGGCAAACAAGGCTGAAGCCTGTGGTTTGGACTGTGGTGGTTCTCTGCTGTGTTTGAATGGATGACTGGGTGGCGAGGGTGGCTGAGGTGGCTGGCAGGTTACGGCAGAGGTGTCTGGCGTTTAGCTTTGGCATGCATGGCCGCAGGCGTCTGTGCCACCACAGAGCCTCCCAGATGTGGCACCGCTCACAGCCTCTCAAACGGCCCTGGCAAGCACGCTTAGCGTCTCCTAACCAGGTGTGACACTGCTGACCTTACACATCACACTACTAGCACTCAAAGGCATGTGTGTGTGTGTGTGTGTGTGTGTGTGTGTGTGTATGTGCACATATTCCTCATGCTTGATTGTGAATGTGTGGGTGTGGGTGTGTTTGTGTGAGTAGGCACCTTAGGCCTCCTCCTGTCTGTGTGTCCTGTGTGTGTGTGTGTGTGTGTGTGTGTGTGTGTGTGTGTGTGTGTGTGTGTGTGTGTGTGTTTATGGATGCATGTGTGTGTGTGTGTGTGTGTGTGTGTGTGTGTCTATGTGAGTGTTTGTGTGTGTGTGTGTGTGTGTGTGTGTACTGTATGTGTGTATGTGTGTGTGTGTGTGTGTGTGTGTGTGTGTGTGTATGTGTGTCTGTGTGTTTGTCTGCCACACGCCAAGCGCTCCTTCTACGTTGCCTGCCAGAAGGCATTACGCGTGGCTCCCGAGACAATGCAAACATTGACGTGACCAATAAGGGCCAGGTAGCAGCGCATCTGTCAGCCCGCATTTGCCAAGATCTCCCTCGGCTTGCCGGATCTGCCGCAGCGACTCTCGTCGCCATTTAGTCACAGTGGATCATGGCCGTTAAGGTTTCGGCAACGGATGCTTCGCAAAAACCAAGCCCACCGCTCGTGGAGTTAATTGATTAATGTCCCTGCGAATCAGAGTCAGCGGAGACATGTCAGCTTGTGATGGGAGGAAGAAGTCCCAGTCAGTTTTCTTCTCTTCTCTTCTCTTCTCTTCTCTTCTCTTCTCTTCTCTTCTCTTCTCTTCTCTTCTCTTCTCTTCTGTCCTCTCTTCTCTTCTCTTCTGCTCGCATCTCTTTTCTCTTCTCTTCTCTTATCTTCGCATCTCTTTTGTCTTCTCTTCTCTTCACTTCTCTTCTTTTCTCTTTTGTCCTCTCTTCTCTTCTCTTTTGTCCTCTCTTCTCTTCTCTTCTCTTCACTTCTCTTCCCTTCTCTTCTCTTCTTTTCTCTTCTCTTCAGGGCTTCTTTCTCTCTTCTTCACGTCTTTTCTATTCTCTGCTCCCTGTCCTTGAAAGCCAAGCTAATATAAGTGGTACTTCTGCCCCTAACCACCCCCCCCCCCACTGTAATACACACACACACACACACATGCACACACGCACACATAGATGTGTATACACAGCGAGAGCTCAGTGTTCTAACTCTCATACTCCCATGCTCAAAGATATGTGCACAAACAGTAACACTAAAGCATTCAAACAAACACAGACTCACAGAAACACAGACACACACACACACACACACACACACACACACACACACACACACACACACACACACACACACACACACAGTGTGAAGTCATGCTTTCACGCCGTAGATGTCGTTGTCTGTCCTTCTCCTTGTTTTCTTTCTTTTTTAGAGTTTCCTGAAGTATGCGCCTTATGGGTTACTTTTTCGTCTTTGGCCCAGCTAGCACGGCCCTGAGGAGGAGTGTGTGTGTGAGTGTGTGTGTGTGTGTGAGAGAGGAAGGGAGGGGGGGAGCAATGAGAATGTGGGAGTGGAACTAAAGGAGTTGTTTATTCTTTCCGCTAAACCACATACCTTTCAGAGTGGCTTTGGACAACAGCCTAAAACAATACTGGAGGCCAAGTATACAAATGACTAAGCCCTGGTGTTGGGAGTCGGAGGCTGTAAGCCAGAGAGGATAGCTCCCATACCCCAGCAACGACAGCAGGAGTGAGTGACACTTTGGCTAATTGATATTTCTGATTGGGCACTAATTTAGCTGTTGATGGACAGCAAACACGTTAGGTCAGCAGTGTTAAGCGTCATTGAACAGAAAGACTTGTGGGTATTTTTTTATTTGTATAACATAGCAATCAGCTTTGACCTGCAAGGCATGGGGCGAATCAAGTCTGTTGTGAGAGACTAGTCAGTGTGAGATGCCAATGCCCAATTTGGCCTGAGGCTGGTTCATTTGAGGCCTTGGGGGATGACCTAACACACATGAATTATAAAGCCTCATAGCACCATTAATCACAATTTTGCCAATCTTTCAAGCTGCTTCTCATAGTTTTGTTATTACCTTTGCACATATCAATGTATTTTTTCTTCTCTTTCCTCAGCTTTTGTTTAGTCAAGGTTTGACAGTTCTTGGGGATGATTTTCAACCCAGCTTGTTATCCTGTCCTCTCAAAAGGCTCAATTAATCACCGGTATTTCAGTATATTTAATAATACATGCCTTTAAACCCCTGTTCTTTTTGTTAGCTCTCCAGTGATATGGCTGCAGAACATGCCAGGAAAAGCTGTTCCCTGGAGCCTCATACTCTCAAACAAGCTACCTCTCTCTTTCTTTCTCT
>JAODXP020000031.1:24212296-24219796 GCA_027497455.2 Sardinella longiceps
AGAATGATTTTGACATGGACAAAAAGAAAAAAGTCTTCCAACTGCATTACTTCTTACGGTTGAACTTATTTATTGCTTTCTCTGTCGACGGCATACTTGTAAGCTCTCTACAGTCACTGTAGGTGACACTTTAGTGTGTATTTGATGGGAGTAATTGAGGTACAAGTTGAACATGGGCTGTATGTATCCTTTATTTTTGTTTTGGAAATGGAGGGCAAGGACACAATGTAATTAATTTGTACTTGCTTCATGTTTTCCGAGTGCGGTCTCAGGCCACAGTTATGAGAATGTGTAGTCGGTTCAGAAGGGTTGCTTTTGCTTTTGGAGTAGACGGCAAGCTTTGCCCAGCTCTCTCACTTTGAACCTATTCTCTTGGCCAAAACAAAACAAAACAAAACAAAAAAATAATGCTGTATTTTAGTTGTGTTTGTCTATGTGTGTGTGTGTGTGTGTGTGTGTGTGTGTGTGTGTTATGGCCAGACATTCAGGGCATTTTCAAAGAAACTGACAAGGAGGTAAAACACTCCACCCCCATCTCCTGATTCAGTCTCTCCTCAATTAGAGAGAGAGAGTGTTTATGAACGTTGTGTTTTCAATGCAGCGCTGATATTTAATATCTCCATATAATCAATGAAGTGCAACGCGTCTCCTGCTAACTGCTGTTTCCGTCTCTTCGACAGGCATCTGATGAGGTTTGACATATCTTGCCAGGCAAAATGATATGCAAGCCTATTTATATGTCATCTCCTGACATATCTCTTGAGAGGAAATACAAACAGCAAACAACGAAAAAATGTGTTTTCCATGCCCAGATTCACTTTGTGCTGGAAGAGAGATAACTCTTAACGAGATCTGTGCTCCGATTTTCAAACAGGCAGAGATCCGTCTCCGCAGTGTGTGTTGGCAGCGTCCTGTCACTCGCCCCGCAGTCTCTGCATTCTGTTTGTTAATGTCCTCTCGTCGCAAACAGAGATGAGCGCTCGTGTATACCTGTCACTCTGCTCGACGCATTAAAGCGACCCCTCCCCCCATACACACACACACACACACACACACACACACACACACACACACACATACACCACAGCCACCAGCAGCCCAAACGAAGGAAGGAACATTTCCTGACAGTGAAAACGCTCCCCTGCTGTTTCTGTTTATCAAAAACGCCCGTGTTTTACCACATCTAATGGACTGAGATTTAAATAAAATCTGACCTCGAAAATAAAAGCGGGCATTACCAAAACAATAAAATAATTCATTTTCGGAGAGACCAAATGGCAAATAAAAAGCTTGCGTCCTTTGGCTATGATCTTTTATGTAAAGAAATGAGCATAAGCCTAAAATAAAAGGGGTTATTAAAATGATCGAGTTTTTATATCTTTTGCCGTGATGCTGCGAGGCCCCTTAAGGTGGATCTTTACGGCTCTGCAGCGGTGTAGGGCTACATAAATAAAACACATGTACATACCGATAGCACTGGTAGCAATCGTGTACAGAAATTTCAAAAACAATGCTATTACAGATTCATTTGTGTGAACATTTTGCAACATTTATTTTCCTCTAAGCTGCGCTTTTATCTCTTTTTAGAGCTTAGTGGTTCATACTTTAGTTTTGATAGAGAGAGAGAGACTAAAGTGTCTGATACAAAAAAGCCAATCGCAAACCTCAAACAGAGGCCAAGAAACAAAACAAAAGTTGCATCACGGCTTTAAGACAAATGCATGAGTGAAGCAAACCCACTCATATAACACCGCATTCTATTATGTACACATAACTGAGCATGACCAGAAAGACTTGAGGTTGTTGGGGAGGGAAACACAATGCGATCCACCACCCTGTCCAATATTTTTTTTTTTTTTTTTTTTTAGTTTGCAACACTGGTTGCTTTTCTTGCTTTCTTGCATTTAGATTTCTCACAACACAACGGCATGCATGTATGCACAGCATCAGGCCAGTACACAAACACACACACTCTCTCTCTCTCACACACACACACACACACACACACACACACACACACACACACACACACACACACACACACACACACTGCTGTGTTTATTTTAAAGGTGCCTTCACCACTCCTGCTTCATTGAATTCAATCATGGAGGCAATAAAGACAGAGGGCCTGTGTGTGTGTGTGTGTGTGTGTGTGTGTGTGTGTGTGTGTGTGTGTGTGTGTGTGTGTGTGTGTAGGTGCATGCAGCATGCCTGGCTGGCTAAGGTAGGCTGACTTGGTAATGAAATGCAGGTGTAGCATGTGGGTCTCCTAGCAGCGAGGCCTCCAGGTGAAGAAGAAGAGGTAGTCATCTGTGTGTGCTCGCTCAGAAAATGAGGATAATAAAACAAAGTTGACAGACCATAAAGGCCCCCCTGTGAGGTGTTCATTTAAAATGTATATTTCAGGAGGAGGGATAACTTGCACAGCACAATTCTGCATCCTAAAAACAAACTGACACCACATCACAAAAAACACTGTACACAAGTCAAAATAATAAATCAATAGTTACTTATTCTTGAAATATTTTAACATTAAAATACAGTTTGTTTAAAAATCTATTTAAATAATGTACAATAAAATCAATACATTATAGAAAGATAGCACATAAAATCAATTTGCATCTAAGAATAATAAAGTCAAGGACCTGAAGGCACTGCTGTGCAATTTTAATTATAGCAATGACATATTGTATAGTAGACTACACTATATCGCTGTAGTATGTTTGAAGTGAGGGTACATCAGGTGAATTGATTCTGGTTAAATGCAGCCAGTAGGTGTATTGAAAACACGAGAGAAATGTACCTGGTGGAGGCTGAGAGTTGCCCAGAGAGTTGTGCTCTCGTACGTCTTTCTCAGTGGAAAATCTTGGAGTTCACCGGTGCTCTTCATGTTATCTGCAGCAGAGGGAATGTGTGGGAAGAGAGGGAGAGAGAGAGAGAGAGAGAGAGAGAGAGAGAGAGAGAGAGAGAGAGAGGGAACACAGGAAACGGGAAGAGGTGGGTGGCTTTTGGAAGGCGTCCAACTCCCCTTAAATCTCCAAAAATTGATTCCAAGGTGGAGATTTCTGGCGAAACCAACGCAGCTGACGGCACATGCTCCAGTTTTATTAAGTACTCACCTCTTAATGTACTCTAAGTCACGCATATATTCTCCTCGGCTGTCAGGTGTATTTAGCCTACAAGGCCAATTTTTCTCTTAGAGGGAATAGTCTCTGGCGCAGCAGTGGAGATGAGAGATAGGGGAACCTCTCCGTGCCCTGCGGATGTCTCTTCCTCGCCGCTCAACACTTCCACCTTAAAGACGGAAAGATAGAGAGATAGAGCGATAGAGGACAGAAGAAGGAAAGGAAAAAAGAGAGTGAAGGGAGAGCAGAGAGACAGAGAGAGAGAGAGAGAGAGGGAATAAAAAGAAAACCCCTCAAAAAGCATTATTAGCTTGGTCACAGCCGGAGCCCATTTGAGGCCATTTGCATCTTGAAGGAACCTGCAGTTGAGAGCGTCTCCAGCGAGGTGTAATGACCGGTTGTCACAACACGCTCGAGGTGGGCCCCCCCTGCGCACAATCATCCCCTGTCAAGCCGCCCGCCGCCGCGTGTACTGGCAACCTGTAATTCCCCACACACACACACACCCACTCCCCCCCACCCGTTTGCCGCTCCGGCCTGGTTAAATGGCACTTTGAAGGAAGTAAATCTACAAAGTTGTGTTTAATAGCGGCAGGGAGCCGGAGAGTGATGGTTTGACGCACGCGATGGAAGCTTACGGCACTGGCGGTGGAGACGGCAAGTGACGGCGGTGGCGACAGCAGCGGAGGCAGCAGTGATGACATCGGCGGCAGCTCACGGGGTTAAGAGGGATTTGTCATTTGTTTGCACTGCGAAGCTCTAATCTGGTCATTGAAACGGCCCATCTTTTCAGCTAGCCGTTATTGGAAAAGGCAGAAAAGAAGAAGAAAAAAAAAACAATTATGCATCAAGGAGGGGCTTTTACAACAGCTTCATTTAATTTGCCTCAACATGTTTTTTTTATATTTCTTTCAATCACTATTCTCTCTCTCTCTCTCTCTCTCTCTTTCTCTCTCTCTCCTGTTTGTCCAAACTGTCAGCAGTTTTGCCTATTCTTTCTGCCCGCCGAAGAATGTTGTGTTACTTAGTCAATGGTGCGTAATTTATTGAACCAAGATGAAGTGGTTCTAATGACAGGTGTGTGTTTCTGTGATGTATACTATTATTACCGTTTTGACGATTTTTTCCCCTAGCCAGGCATTTCCTGAGTGCATCATTGACCATGTAAGTTCTTTGATTAGAAAGTAGTCAAGGGGAAAAAAGCAAACTGCTGCCGAAAAAAAAAAAAAAAAATGCTGGAAAGGTGTGATAATCATTCGAGCCTCACGGCACAGCTTTAAGATGAGTAAAATGATAAATAATATTTACAGCTCATAGCCACCCAATAACCACACACACACACAAACACACACACACACACATACACACACTGAGACTGAGACTTTTGGTTAGTCCAGTATAAACAAACAAACAAACTAAAACTTAAAGTTGACTGCATCCAAGATTAATAGCTTCTCTGCAATGTGACAACATTAGTAACCTGAACACACACATTGCATTATTTGCAACCATAAACAAAGCACGAGGCAAAAAGAAACTTTGCCAATGAAACGGCTCGGAAGGCAAGCAACATAACTTGAGCCAAACCTGCAAAAAAAAAGAAAAAAACAGAGCCACAGAAAATTAGTGGGGAACAACAAAAGCATTTCCAATATAATTTGTCACTGGTGCATAAATCTCGCTGACAGTTGGAGTCAGTTTAATGGTCTTGTCTGCCGATGGAAAAGCTGTGTAAACTTGCTCAGTTGCAGAAAAAGTCAAAAAAAAAAAAGAAAGAAAAAAAAGAAAGCACAAAAAAACCTCACACAGGAAAACTATATGTTGAGCATCACCTTATTTGCATAATTTACCAAGAGCCAATGAGCCAAGGCAAGGAGCACGGGTGATAGTAATAAGTGTTTGGGGAAAGGCAGAAAGATCACTAATGGTTCGCCTATGGGGATTTCTGTACGCCATGGGGGAGGAAAATGGGAAATATTTTTCAAACAGCAGGGGTAAAGGTTTTAAAACTAGGCGCACATGGGGAGATAAAGACTTTAATGCCATGGGGTGCAGGCAGGAAGAATTTAGCATGGAGGGGTGGAAAGAAAGAGAGAGAGTGTGTGTGAGTGTGTGCGAGGAAAAAGAGAGATAGAGGGGGAAGGAGAGCGAAAGAAGAAGGAGGGGAGAAAAAAATCAGGCTGGGTAATTTCAGCATTAAGAGGTAATAATCATGCCTCACTCTTGATATTAAAACCCACCAAGTCTCATAAGAGAGAGAGAGAGAGAGAGAGAGAGAGAGAGAGAGAGAGAGAGAGAGAGAGAGAGTGATGGAAAGAATGAGCTAGAAAATGAAAGGAGATAAGTAAAGAGAGAGAGGGAGAGAGAAGGCAAGAGATGAAGCACCATCAGGTAGCTGGGGCAATGAAGTGAGGGTCATGTCTGAGTTGCTCATGCTCATCACGGAACACCAGAGAGGATGCTGGAGAAACAGGAAGCGTATACAGCAGAGGAGGAGGGGGATGCCCTTCATCATCATCTGGTGCGAGGTTGGGGTCGAGATTGGAGGGGCAGTGTCAAACTGGGGTCACATGTAGCACTTTTTGCATCCCGACATGTTCACAAGGATTCCGGCCGTGTGCTTAATCACTCGAAACACCTGAATGTGGGTGTGTGTTTATTTGTGTGTGTGTGTGTGTGTGTGTGTGTGTGTGTAGAGAGAGATTCTTAGGAGGATGCACTGTATATTACAGGGTAAAGTATTTGATTTTGTACTATTTGAGTTTAAAATCTGCGAACTATGTCAAAACAGTCAAAAATGAACTATGCAACTATTTTAGCTAAACTAATCTAATCATAGCATCTTAAAATTATTTGTAGTGGTTGTATAACACTTTACTGGTCGACTGTGTTAAATTTAGCGAATATTGAAGTTCGTGCCACCGCTCAAATCTTGTGACATTCTAGGAGGAACTCTTAGAGAAGAAAATGCGAGCTCAAACTTAGCATGAGAGCCGGTAAAACTTAGTTGCAGTACAATTTCCCACTACCAACCGACTAATGCTTCTCGGAAGCGAATGCCAACGTACAGAGACAAAACGTCCAAGTGAGAAAACAGTGTGCCTCTTGGACATGTTTACCTCCAGACAGAATGTACTGCCATGATCATTTGTCCAAATCACGTTAGGTGAGAGACCCCTCACCCCTTCTCACTTGTACACATGTAGAGTCCACATGCAATCTCTCTTATTGGTCATCATGACAAACCCCATCATTTGTTCTGCCTAAACCTCCATCACTTTGTTGACCACCATTGTCAACATTGTTGTATTTTATTTGACCATATGCAAGTCATGAATATGTGATACAGTCATGGATTTGATGTGTGTCAGCCTTATGCCAGTCATGCATCACTAGATTCTTACTGGCCTGCCAATATCATAACGTTTCTTTTCCAAGAGCCACTGAGTAGTTAGACAAGATCAGAAAAACACACAAAAAAGAGATTGATCACTTTTAGATCCTCACAAAATATTTTCCTCTAACTAAATATATTTATACAGATTAAAAAAAATCCATCCTGTGCCAAGTACACTGTCAGGTTAAATGCCCAATCAAACTCCGGGTCTTTCAGGGTATCCAGTGCTTTGAGTTCTAGAAGACACTGCAGAGAGTGATTGAACGAAGGAACGAACAAACGAGTGGCTAACGGCTTTGTGAATGTCAATGGTGACGGCGGCGGCACTCTTAACTTCCTATGAAGGAATGCACAGTGGCGTCGGCGGTAGCAGCAGTAGCAGCATCTGCAGCCACAGCAGACAGTCCTCCAGTACATTGTGATAATGACATTTGGGAAGGGATAGTGTTGCAAAGCTGTTAAGCTCCTTCATCGCACCAAGAAGATTAGTGCCTAGATGGGTCTGAATGACAGCGAAGGTAGAGTTGTGCGCAGTCTGCTGAGGGGCTTGGCACGCACAGGCCTGCTAAAAGCCAAGCAGTCACTTTACACCAAGGACCAATTGTCCTTCACTTGCCAACAAATGACTTCAAGCCCCCACAAAGCAAGGGCATTCAAATGTTTTTTCCCCCCATTCCTTCCTTCTTTCTTTCTTCATCATCTTCTTTCCTTGTCTTCTGGAGTTCTTAACCTTTCTAATTTGTATAGGATTGTAATTGCGATTTTTGATTTGTCGTGCTTTGAAAAAAAAATGTGTTTATTTTTATTTTTCTTCTCCATGTTTTATCTTCTCTCATTTGAAGTTGCGGTGGAGTTAGTTGTTTGAGGGGACAGAGGAGTTGTTTGTTTGTTTGTTTGTTTTGAGTTGGTGGTGCTGCCTTTGGTCGGGCCCCCTGTCTGGGTGTGCTGCTGTCTCTGCTCTGTGCCAACGGGCAACGG
>JAODXP020000031.1:24222296-24232296 GCA_027497455.2 Sardinella longiceps
TACCTCCGAAAGAATTTTATTTGAATGCTCCATCTGCTTTGACAGGTGCTGTTTGAGTTCTAACCCCACAGGGGACAACCTTGTAACTCTTTTACACACTTCTTTTGTAACCGGGGAAGAAAACACACACTGCTCTCTTCTTTTGTTTTGCTGTCGCAAGACCGAAATGGATTTTTACTTCTCTCAAGCACTATAAGGACACAACAGCTTATCAATTTGTAGCCCAAGCAATTGCCATCTTCTCGACGGGAGACCCAGACCCTATTGGCTTGTGCTCATTTAATGCCGCAGCCTTATAGTGTTTTATATATATAAAAAAAAATAAATAAAGAAGAAAAAGAAGACATAAACAGCTGTGCTCTGTTGTACCACATGTAATACAGATAAATTATTTTCTGATCAAAATATTTTGAAGATCATCGTGACCTACAGGAACAGTGAAATTATTGTCATGGTTGGAAGCTGTAGGCAGACGCGACACAAAGAACCTCTGTACCTGCTTCAGTCCCTGTTTTTGAGTGAAGATGAATTACACATATAATAAGTAATGACACCCAATGCACAATGACAATTACCTGACTTATTTTCCATTAGGGTTGAAATGGAAGACACCTTCCACGGTCACGGATGACGGAGCGTAAACCGCTCCGCCTCGGCTTTTAATTACCCGTTGTTGCATTGCGTCGCTTCCACACAGCCCCACTCAATCAGAGTGCCGTTGGCACGCGCCAAAGCTCGAAGTGGCCTCCGAGTATAGATTAATTTGGATCACTAATACCTTTTTTTCAAAAAAAAAAAAAAAACAGACTATTGTCGGGGTCAAGCATCTTCTCAGGAAATACACATTTGATGATTTGCGTTTCCTCATCATTTTTTATCTTGAGAGGTTCATGAGACCGTTTTATTTAATTAGTCCAGACGCCTTGATTAAAAATGCATGGTTCAGGCACAGTTGTCATTATGCTTCCTGAAGGATAATTGTTATCTTCACAGCGATCACACAAGAGCTTGCCTGAATGCCTCATATCTCTGAGATTACACTTTTTTTAACACCTCGATAATCGTCCTTGAAACCTGGTTTGGTCTGCAGTTTAACGCTGATGATATTTTATTGCCCATGAGCGATCACCTTCTTAAATCACTTTGTGTGCTTTTGCAGATATTCTGCCAATAACTAAGGCTTTGCCAAGGACAGTTCCAAAATGATATTGACATTATGTTGACCCTGTTTGTTGAACTATATATTAAGCCGAACGTTTAATCAAAGGCACTATTTATCCATCAGTGTAACAACCGGCGAGTTTCCATCTGTACCAGCTTTGGACACCTCATCGCGGAGAGATCTCAGTTTAGTTTGTAGTAGTTTCTCTTGCTGATTTGAGCCTTCATAAAGTTTCACTCTGTAAGTCTCATAGCTTTTTCTGGGCCGAGCGAGAGAGAGAGAGAGAGAGAGAGAGAGAGAGAGAGAGAGAGAGAGAGAGAGAGAGAGAGAGAGAGAGAGAGAGAGAGAGATTTCCTCCATGCCTGTGTGATGATTTAGAAAGAGTTTAGTTCATTGTAGCCACTGTGAATGGACAAGGAACCTGCTTGAGAAAAAGTCTGCAGGGCCACACAGGGTGCTTTCTAATCATGGGTGTAATCTTTCTTTCACTCGCACAATTCAGCATCAGCTCCAGTATCAGAGCAGAGCTATTTAGGGATTTCAATACACATCCAAATATCCTTCAGTCGACGTTAAACAGACCGTTTAGGCTCTTTCAAACACTACATCCATTCAAGCACACTGTCGAAGAATTGGTAGGGAAGAAATGGCAGTTGCAAAAGTCCGACCAGCACAATCAACATCCTGTTTTAAAACAAGATCATTCCCTTCCGTTCCCTCTCTGTCTTTCTCTCTTTCTTTTTTTTTTTTTTTTTGCAATGCGATAAATAAATATAGGCACTTTTTGACCTGACATGAAATGGAGATAAGCTGATTTGGTCCGGAGATTGCTGCATTTCCTGGAGGTCAAGTAGCAATGGAGCCCCCATCTAAATAAACAAGTAGTACCACGCGATGGCAAACGAATCTTGAGAGATTATTACAATAGTATTATTCCAAAGCATAAAGAATGCAAGAGCGAGAGGAGGAACACAGTAGCCAGACATCCTGGCATCTGTTGCTATTAATTTACTGCTCTGTGCTTTCAATGTGATTTCACCCCATATGCTTCTGATACTGTTGTTGCTGCCTGCTGCCCCCATACAAATGGCTATTTATGCGAATCAGACGCCAAATGGGTGGTATCGCTACAGTGGATTTATGGGAAAACTTTCTTCTCACCTCGACTCATTTAAACAGTTAATGTGTGTTTGGGGTTTTTCTGCCACCCTCTCCTTCCCCTCATGATTGCAGAAGCTGAATTGCTGAGGAATGTGAACATTGAAGCAAATGACAAGCATATAGAAGCGGATCGAGATGAGGATTTTTAATCACGATGCTGGCTCATCAACTTTTAAACTCAGAACTGCAAATCACATCACAACCAAACACGCAACCATGTTTCATCGTGTCAGTTTGCTAAAAGTGATTGACACAGTATTTATTTATTTATTTATTTTTTTGCTTCAGACCACCGATCGGACAACTCTCCCCCTTGGTCTCGAATCCAATCAATACATTTAGTCTTCTTAATTATATTACACTTCAATTGCAATCAGCCACTAAATGCCTTTATTATTAAATTCTCTGATTAGTTTTGCTCAAATGGTCATAAATCAGATTTAGGGTCATTGTAAGGTGAGCGCGTCGATACAAATGAGTTGTTTGAAGGCCCACAGGTACTTGGCTCGGGATCTCGGCGGCTCTAGGAGAAGTAAATAAACACAAAGGCATTTGTTTGCGAAGTGGGACTTTCCCGTTGTTCCGCAGTCGCACTCCGATGACTGCACGGTGAATTTGTGGTCATGGGAAAAGCATACTGCGATCCGCCCGTGGCCCATAAAAACAGGGCCAAGCATAACAAGGGCTGTGACAGACGCAAGGGTGAGGATGGAGAGCAAAAAAAAAGAACGAGAGAGGGAGAGAAGGAAAGAAAGAAAAGGAAGAAAAAAATGCGAGGGGCGTCCAGCTTTTTTTTCCTTTT
Source organism: Sardinella longiceps (assembly GCA_027497455.2). Lineage (NCBI taxonomy): Eukaryota > Metazoa > Chordata > Actinopteri > Clupeiformes > Clupeidae > Sardinella > Sardinella longiceps. The sequence continues at coordinate 24,225,422 of JAODXP020000031.1, forward strand.
CTTTTCTTTTTCTTTTTTTTTAGGAAAATGAAGACAAACAGCGCAGAAAAGTTTCGAGCCAGGCTTCTGGGCTTGAGATGACGTCATTAATTGAGTGTGTTTATGATCTCTGTAGCTGAGGAAGAGGCCTTTTTGCTTCAGGTTTTGCTCATTTGTCATCTCCACTCTGAAGTTCATCTCTGGGGAGGAAGATGGACGATTTCTGAGCGAGACCAGATGCCTCTTTGTTGTGTTTTTTTTTTGTGTGTGTGTTCTTTCTCGTTTGATAACAATCAGTACATTTTAGTGACTCATAAGATGGACTTATTCCTCTGTCGTTTTGTAAAGCAGAAATTACATTTCGTGGCACAGAAATACAATAAACTGCACTCGAGATGGAGAACTTATTCACTTATTAACGTCCTGCTTTAAGTGAAGAGCTCCTCTTCTAATCTATTAGATTCACTAGCTTCCGTCGGAAAGAAAAGAAAAAAAAAAGAAAAAAAAAACAGAGGCCCTGGAGACGGCATCTACTTGTCCATAACTCCATTTTTAAATGGTTCAATATACAGACTGGTCCATTGCATCAGATATTGTCAGAAAGTTTTGAAATTAGATTTCTTATAACTCTCCAGTGTGTGTGTGTGTGTGTGTGTGTGTGTGTGTGTGTGTGTGTGTGTTAAAGCTTCCATGGAATTGCTCAGTCATTTCCTTTCTTGTCCAAGTAGTGATCTTTCCCGATGTTTTGTGCTGTCAATATTGTTATGATTTGCTTCAAAGTAAGACAAAAAAGTCAAAGTAAGATAACTGTTCTGGGTTTATATCTTACCTCACAATTATGAATGCAGTTTATTACATTTGTGTTATTTTGTTATTTTAAGACTAAGTTGAAACTAGATAGAGAAGCTCTGTTTTGTATATGTACCTTGTCCTTACATTTATTGGGATTCATCACACACATATATATTTTTTATTTTAATTTATTTTAGGCTTGTTTACAGTAACATCAGAGGCAGAAATCGCAGTGAGCTTTCAAGCACTGTTGCTAGAATGCATTTAAAGAGAGGAATTAGGCAATTATCCTGACACTTTTTGCTCAGCTTGAAATCAATAATTACACAGAAATCCAAGTAGGACTGCCTTTACCCAGACACGCAGCATGTGTATGTGTATTTGTATTTGTGCTTGTGTACACGTGTGCAAATTCATCGCATCTTCTACATTGTTTATTCCCTCACCAGTTTATGTGCGGGGAGTCGAGCATGAGGAAGAACTCAGCCCGCCATTAGATTAAGGTCAACGCAGTGGCCCTGAGGTCATTCGCGAGGTCACTTGATTTCCCTTCTGCCACTTGTGGTCACAAACAATGCACCCCTACCCCAACCCCCCCCCCCCCCCCCCCCACAAACAACCCACACACACCCCAGCCCCCAAGTCACTCTGCAGAATCAAACACTTAATAAGGACTCGCAATCTCCAACTTGCCTCATGTCATCTGAGACCGAGATATTTATCTGGGTCAGTGTCTTCTGCTGTGCCAGTTCACACTAGAGTCACTGCGCCTCCATCACAGAACAACAAGGTCTTGACCAGATCAAGAATCATTCAAACAAAGCAACTAAAAAAAAACTAAACAAAAAAACAAAACAAAATGCATGCAGTGCACACACACACACACACACACACACACACACACACACACACACACCGCAGCTTGACCTTTAAAATGGCTTCGCTATGATTTACTACTGTTGTGTGACGGCATCCTAGTTACAGCAGCCTGTCAGCCCCCGTTACTCCTTGCCGTGTCGGAGGGTTAGTGTTTTTAAGCTGCCGAAAATCTTTTCAAGCTCAAGCAAACCTGAAGGCGGGTAGACAGACAGGCAGGCAGGCCACGGCAACCTTAATCATCGCCTTCTTCTGCAGGATTTGGCAGGAAATGAGTCAAAAAAGGAAAGACAAGAGTTTTGCGGAAAAAAAAGAAAAAGAAAAAGAAAAAAAAATAGATTGGAGTTGCAACGGACCCAAGGTAAATGTAAAGTGACAGTAAGGATTCCCCTGAGACGCGGTAATTGTAGTATCACATATGTAACGCAGAACAAACAGCTTTCCCCTCGAGCCCCCTGCAGATGGCCGCCGTTACATATTTAAGAGCTCCAAGGCATCCTTTTTTCCTCCCTCGCTCACAACCTCCTTCTCCTCCTCTCCTCTCCTTTCCTCTCTTCTCCTCTCCTCTCCCGCCTATGCTCTCCATAGCTGAACACAGCATGCACTCTCTTCACTACCTAGTCTCAGATCCAAGTCTCAGAAAAAACAACAACTACAACAACAACAAGAACAACTAAAACAAGATGGAGCCCTCATCTCTCTCCTAGCTCTGTGGTCTAGTCTAGCTAGAAGATAGCCTGTGTTCTTCCTCTCCTCTCGTCTCCTCGCTGCACTGTAATCAGTGTGTAGTCAGTGATGCCCTCATAAAAGGCATTATCTGGACGTGACTGGAGCAGAAGAGAGACAAGTGTGTCTGGAAGGTGCAGGGGACCTGGGGCCAAGGAAAGAGCCTGCTGCACAGATGTCAGGTGGCCCTTGCTACAGGCCCTCGCTCTGAGCCACTCCAGGAGAATGAACTTTGAAAGAGAGAGGGGCGCTAATTGGCTGGATGAGGGTGGTCTACAAAGGGTTGTGTGTGTGTGTGTGTGTGTGTGTGTGTGTGTGTGTGTGTGTGTGTGTGTGTGTGTGTGTGTGTGTGGGGGGGGGGGCTGTTTTATGGTGTGTTTTGACAGTGTTTGTACAGTAATTGGTGTAAATGTTTAACACAGCTATTGGTCATGGTTAGTGGAACTGATAAAAAAGTGTTTTGTGCTAGTAAAACTCTGTATGAGTGTGTTTTTGAGAATTAGTGTGTGTGTGTGTGTGTGTGTGTGTGTGTGTGTGTGTGTGTGTGTGTGTGTGTGTGTGCGCAAGTGTGTGCATGTATGTGAGAGAGTATCTAAATGTGTGTATATGTTTGTATGTGTATGAGTGTGTATATGTATATGTATGAGTATGTGTGTGTGTGTGTGTGTACATTCAAGTGTATATGTTCTGTAGTGAAAAACATGAAACAGCAGATGGTGCTGTGGAATCCTCCCTTCCTGTGTCCATTTCACAGCCTGTTTACTTTACTTATCTCAAAACAAGACCCCTTCGTTATTAGTGTGTGTGTGTGTGTGTGTGTGTGTGTGTGTGTGTGTGTGTGTGTGTGTGTGTGTGTGTGTGTGTGTGTGTGTTTACTTGTGTGTGTGTTTGTTAGTGTGCATTTCTGCACAGAAACTCCAAAGGTTGCATACCTTCTGACTTTCCTCAAGTTCCGTGGCCTACTCTGCCTCTGCCTCTTCTCCGACTCCTGGGGAGACAGTAATCACAGCAACAACAAGGCAGAAAAAAAGAAAGAAAAGATACGAAGAATGTCAGAGAGGAGAAAAAGAGGAGGGCAGAGAGATACAGAGGAAAAAGAAGAAGAAGAAGAAGAAGAAGGAGGAGGAGGGAAAAAAAGAGAACCCAGCGCAAATGAGAAGGATAAAACAGATCTGGGTTCTGGGCCATTGGGGTGTAAACAGGAGTAAACAGGCTGCGGGATTATCCTTGTGTGTGTGTGTGTGTGTGTGTGTGTGTGTGTGTGTGTGTGTGTGTGTGTGTGTGTGTGTGTGTGTGTGTGTGTAAGGGGGGTGGGGTGTAGGAGAAGAAAAGGCACGGCAAGAACCAGATCCACAATTTACCCAGGCAGGCAGGCAGGCAGGCAGGCAGGCAGGCAGTCATGAGAGGGTTCAGAGCCCACAGCAGATAAGGGAATTATGACAAGGCCAGTTTACACTGTTTGCCAGTCTGTTCATTAGTGGGCCAACTTCATTATAAATAGAAGATCCCACTGATAACCCGACACAAACTAAATAGGCCCCGGCCTAATACACTCAAGCCCTTTCTCTACCTATGGGAAAGAGTAGGGCCTCACCGCTGTTTATTCAATAATCACTCTTTAATGGAGCCGGAGTGCAAAAAGGCAAAAAAATAAATAAATAAAGGGGGGACAAAAAGAGGCATACACAGGATTTTTTTTTTTTTTTTACTATAAAAGATTGATAAATATGGCGGAATCTCAATTAGGCTTTGCGGGGAATGCAGATATTAAAAATTTGGTCAAGAATCTAATTAACCGAAGGTAATTAAACAGTCTCGCACAGGGTCATTAATCTTTTTCCACGGACCTTTGATGTTTTGCATACTGTCTTGCAGTCATTAATAAAATTCATAACGCTTTTCTTTGTGCTGGTTTATCGTCGCTGTTTTCTTTCTCTTTCTCCCTCTCTCCTCTCTCTCTCTTTCTCTCTCTCTCTCCCTTTTCTCTCTCTTTTTTCTACTCTCTATGCTCTCTCTCCTTAAGAGTGCAGAGCAAGTGTCAACATATCACAAGGGCTCTCTTCAGTTAATTTACTTCTTTGTGCATATTACATTTAAAGTTGCATCCCCCCACCCCCTCTCCTCATACACCCCATACATTTCCTTTTCCAACACCCCCCCCATCCCCCTCCCCCACCCCACCCCTTTTTGGAGGCACAATTACAGCAGCAGATCAAATTAAATTCTTCTGCAAGCACAGCTCATTTGGAGTGTAAAACATCTCCAACACTGTGCACTAGAGTGTGTGTGGGGTGGGGTGGGGTGATGCGTGGTGTGGTGTGGTGTGGCGTGGCGTGGCGTGGCAGGGAGAGTGAGAGTTGTGTGTCTTGTGTTTTGAGCAAAGGGACAGAGGAGAGAGAGAGAGAGAGAGAGAGAGAGAGAGAGAGAGAGAGAGAGAGAGAGAGGAAAAACAGCAGAATTGTCTGGCTATTGTGTCCGCTGTAATTAAATTTTTTTACAATCAGTCCATCTCAAATCAGTCATGCCACAAATATCAAAAAAGGGGGGGCGCAGGCACAAGAGGGGTGGGAGGGGAAAGATAGAGAGAGAGAGAGAGAGAGAGAGAGAGAGAGGGCAAATATCAGAGGTGAAAAAAGAGATGGAGGGAGAAAGGGAGCGGGGGAGGAAAAGGAGAGTGAGAGAGGGGGTGAGGGGAGAAGTGCCACCGAGGCCTCACTCATCTCTTTTTGAACACGAGCAGCAGTCAGATGGCAGACGAGGTTCATTTGTTATGGCTGTCATCAGTGATAATAATGGGTGTACCATTAGTGCACTACCTCTACTTCATTAACCGCTGTTAGTGTTGCTGCCACCACTGCTCGCACAGCGGTGTTTGTGTGTGTGTGTGTGTGTGTGTGTGTGTGTGTGTGTGTGTGTGTGTGCTATTCTCTGTGTGCTTGTGTTTATGTGTTATTGTGTCTGTATATCTGTGTGTGTGTGTGTGTGTGTGTGTGTGTGTGTGTGTTATTATGTCTGTTTGTGTGCTTGAGTTTTGTGTGTGTGTGTGTGTGTGTGTGTGTGCTATTCTCTGTGTGCTCGTGTTTGTGTGTTATTGTGTCTGTATATCTGTATCTGTGTGTGTGTGTTCATGTGTGTGTTATTATGTCTGTTTGTGTGCTTGTGTTTTGTGTGTGTGTGTGTGTGTGTGTGTGTGTGTGTGTGTGTGTGTGTGTGTGTATTTGTGTGTGCATAGGGGCATGGGTATGTATCCATGTGTGTATTTTCACATGGAGGTCTGTGTTTTTCAGCTCTGCCTCTGCATACGAAATCTGTTACACCGAAACATTCACATGAGGCCTATCTTAACGAGTCAAACTACAGGAAGTGATTCACTCACTCACTCACTCTCTCTCTCACCCACACACACTCAAACACACACACACATGCACGCACGCACGCACGCACACACACACACACACACACACACACACACACTCAAGCTTGGTAGGGAGCAGATACCTTTTAGAGACGGGCAGCTGCGTCCAACAGAGGGGTGTTAAGGAAGTGGAGTTATGCGTTCACCCGCCGCCGAATCCCCCCACTCCAGTAGCTCGCACACAGCTCCGCTCGAGCTCGACCGCCATTATCTGCCCTACAGATTACATGCATGCAGTCGTCTAATGTATGTGAACTGCTCTCAGCTGCCTGTGGAGCAACACCAGCCGAGCCGAGCGGCATCACAGATTGTTTCAAGGGCATAAATGCGGCAATGATGAATTCTTTTGATACCTTCGGAGAAAATGAACTCCTTATTTTCAGCACTGCACTGTGGGATGCCTGCATGGATCCTCTAACCTCCCAATCCCCCACAACCCCCCTTTCCTCTTCTCTCCCTATCATTGCCTATTGCAAATTAGCTAAAGTTCTTTTGTTTTGCTTGGGAGGACTTGAGAATATGTGGCTAAAATAAGCAAATATTACACCATTGTGTTAATGCCGTTTACAGCTGTATTCATGTTTATAAATGACAACAGCTAATCAAACCAAAACAAAATTCATTGGGTAATCATGACCCATCATGGGTCAACTTCAGACTTTTCAAGTCCAGTCTCTATTTGTAACTATTCTTGTGTACTTTTGTAAATAGAGCTTGTGTGAACACTGGAAGGACTAGTCTGGTATTTTTCTCAGTTTCGTGATTTCAGAAACATGACAAAACTTCTGCTGGCAGCATGGGTTCAAATTCCTTCCTAATTTTACTCCCCATTTTTCAGTGGAACATAGCATCTTTCTCTCCAACACATAGAGAAAAGTAGTTCTGTGTCCTCCACAACCCCCCCAGCTCCCCGCACACACACACACACACACACACACGCACACACACACACACACACACACACACACACACACACACACTACACACACTCTCACACACACACACACACCCACCTCGACCCCGCCCCGGCCCACCTCACCCTATCCCGTCCCCTCGCCAGCTGCCAAACATGCCACCTCACAGTTCC
>JAODXP020000031.1:24237296-24257296 GCA_027497455.2 Sardinella longiceps
TTTGTCTGTGTGTGTGTGTGTGTGTGTGTGTGTGTGTGTGTGTGTGTGTGTGTGTGTGTGTGTGTGCAGAGAGAGAGAGAGAGAGAGAGAGAGAGAGAGAGAGAGAGAGAGAGAGTGTGTGTGTGTGTGTGTGTGTGAGATGTGTGGTGGGGTGATGGGAAACAGGCAGAATAGCTAGGTGAAATGTCTTCCCAGATGCTTTGTGGGTTGGATGAGGGCTCCTGGGAGACATAACCTGTAGCTGTGTAGTCTCTCATCTGTGATGTGGAAATTGGACTAACCTGACAAAAGAATCTGCTAACATAAATGTCAGGGAAGCTACAGTATTTCTCTCCTCTTGCGCCTGCTCTGCCTGCTTTGCCTGAAGAGACTGGCATGCTGCTAGTGTTCCTAGCCACGCTACCAGTCAGACTAAAGAAATCTATTGAGGTTTCTTTATTAACAAATACATCAAAGGTAATTGAATTTAAATACATACCCCGGACAAGAACATGTTCCAGTCAGTCATCCAACAGAGAGAAAAGGAAGAACAGAGAGGAGTAGAAAGATGGAGAGAAAAAGAGAGAGAGAGACACACAGAGAGAGAGAGAGAGAGAGAGAGAGAGAGGGCTGTGTGTGAGAGAGGGGGAGCAGTTCTATGCAAACTTTACAGAGAGGAGGGAGACAGTCCACAGTCCTAAGCTTGTAGACACAGTGACTTTCCAAACAGTAATTAAATCTGAATAATTATTTCTCAGCGGTTACAGTACAAACAAACAGACAGCCCCTCCCGACCAAACGCCCCAATCGCCCCCTTCCCCCCCATTCCCTCCCTTTCTGTGTGGTTCTCTTGTGGAAGGCCCACGGTTAAGTTCTCCCCGGTGACGGTATTCAGTGGCGTTTGTGAAGCTGTTGCCGTGGCGAGCCGCGCCATGCCGTGCCGTGTGCCACGCCGACTCTCTTTATTATCTCTGTCCACAGCCTCGGCCCTGCTTCCCCGTGCTGCCCCCAGCCAACCACCCCCACACCCCACACCCCCCACCCAAACACACACACACACACACACACACACACACACACACACACACACACACACACACACACACCCCTATAGCTGCCCCGGAACCTCTGTTGTAAAGCTCAAGCCCGGCTGCATGAAAGAGTGTTGGGAAGTAGGGGGGTGGGATAGGGTGGGGTTGGGTGGGCAGGGGTTGGGGGGTCACCCGCAGAGAGCCACATGTGACCTGGACGCACCTTTTAGCTCCCTGCTAAACTTTCACTTGACCTAATTAGCTCCAATGCAAAAAAGGAGAAAAAGAACAGAAAACATTTATTATTGTAATTTTATTGGTTGATGCAGGCAAAAAAATGGGACACCAAAAATTTTGACTAAAATGTACTACTGTATAACTTGGAGGATTTGCTTGAACATAAGAGAACTTTGATACCATCAGTTTTCTGCAATCTGAACTTCTTGAAAGCTTTATTTATTTTTGAGGAGAGTTTTTAAATTATAAAGCCCAAGATTTGATTCATTTTTCTCTGATATGACTCTCTGCAGTCATCTCCTCTTAACCTTGATTTCCTTACAGAAAACCCCTCGCACTTCTTCACTAGCATTCTGGGGGAAAGAACACTCCTGAAATCTGGCAGGAAGCACAACTTGGCGCTCTCATTCCCCTGTGAGCCTAATAATATAAAACACCTTGGCCGTGATGAGGGCAGATTGACTTTGGGTGTGCTCCATGACCGTGTGTGTGTGTGTGTGTGTGTGTGTGTGTGTGTGTGTGTATGTGTGTGTGCGTGTCTGGCCCACACACCGTCCCTGACCACATTTCTGCTCTGTTATCCTTACTGAAGCCAGGTATCCAAAAGACAAGAATGGGGATAAAGACCTTATGAAAAAGCACACACAGATAGCTGTATAAACAAACGCGAGAAACGTTGGCCTAGTTGAAGAGAAACACAAGATGTTGGGGTATTCCTGGTTCATTGCACTTCAGTACAAATCTAGAAAATTTACACAAGACCCTTAGGTGAAAGGAAGAAGAAGTAAACCAGAGGCTACAAACTATGACAGTCCGTGTTTATTAGAACATTATTAAGATTGTTTGTTAGTCCTTGCTTGTCTACTGTCATCAGTGTAAAACACCATAAAAAACTGCTCCTCCCAGCCCCACATTTAGTGACCAAACCTTTTCATCTTGCCATGTTATGAAGTCAAATTTTATATTTTGAGAATGAAAAGGTAATAACAAGCATACAAACACATGCTGAAGGTAGAAGACTGTCAACAGCAGTATGTCAGTAAGAACATTCTCATCAATCAGGCTGTGTAGGGTAATACTACCAGTATTACTAATTATTTTGTGTTTATTTCCTTAAACAGTATACTATACTGTATGTTATTAGGAAAGCATAAGTTATGCGTTATGTTGTGTGACCAAGTGAGAGACCACTCTCTGGAACACACACACACACACACACACACACACACACACACACACACACACACACACACACGCAGGCATCCACAAACTTTAGGTTCCACTATCATGTATTCAGTTCACTTAACGGGTCTGTGTGGGATGTTAGGAATGTTAAGGTCAATGGATAGATTTGTTTTCTACTATATTCCATGCGGATCTCTCCATCCTGCATATGAGGAGGGTCTCATCAAAAAAAAAAAAAAAACGAAAAAATGTTTCAGAGTTTTGTAAGCCACTCCATGATCAGTTGCCTGTGGAGAAGAAGCAGCTCTCATCCTGTCTGCCTGGTTACTGGCAGCTTTTGAATTTGAAGCTTTTCAAATGCAGTGTACTCCTGTACTTACAGTAAAAAAAAAATCTCAAAATTACCCCACAGCATGATTCACTGCCATGCTGCATGTATCATTGGATGTTTTTTTTTCTTCTTTTAATCAAAGAAGTTGTATAAGAAATCATTAGTGTGTTCACTAGATGGCTAGTTGCCAGAATACCAACAGGGATTAGAGATGATTGCTACATATGCTTTGATAAGTTTGCACTTAAAGAAACTTAGTTGCACAGTCAGATACAGACAATAGTTTCCACCGTCGTGGCAAAACCCTCAGCTCATAGTTAGGTGTGGGGCATCAGAAATAAATAAATAAAAATCAAATGCTTTGCAACACATCGTGACAGCTTAGGAGAGAGAAGAGGTGAGGATGTTCAGAGAAGAGAGAGAGAGAGAGAAAGAGAGAGAGAGGAGGGGAAAGGAAAGAAAAAAAAGAAATACGCAGCTCTGTGAGAGATAACACGCTCTCTCGCTGAGAGAAAGGGAGGGAGGGAGAGAGACAGAGAGAGAGAGAGAGATATGTAAAAGAGACGAGATCAACCATACAGTCATGTTGTAGCCTCGGGCGAGAGACGCAGATGTAACAAAGATGGCAGGCCGGGATTGTCAAGAGGCACAGATAATGATAGGCTTGTGCATGCGAGTACAAGGCGAACATCAAGGGCGGAGGATTGCGAGGGCTTTAAAGGCAAAGACACGGAGAGAGAGAGGGACTCTAGCAGGAAGAAAGAAAGAGTGAACGAAAGAAAGAGAGAGGGAGAGAAAGAGAGAGGATCCTGCTAGCATGGCTATGCCCACTCAGGGGCATTGTGAAAGCATGACCTGCAAGGACAGGTATTCTAGAACAAAAAGCTGCGAAAAGGCTATGCACCAATTTTAATGTGTGTATCTGGCTCGGGAGGAAAGAGTGTGTACTCACACACACTCATGCACACACACACACACACACACACACACACACACACACACACACACACACACACACACACACACAGAATACACCAAAAGAAAAGGCAGGGCTGTATATCAGGGCCCTTTTAGATGCCACTGTAGTTGCAGTGAGAACCCAGACACCGCGATGAAATTAAAACTCCCCACAATTTCTCTGGTACACACTGTTCAGTGCCTTTAAAAAAAATACTGATAAGCTTTACTGTCTTAACTAGCTTTTTTTTTTTTTTTTACTCAGTTTTAATTTCCATATTGCTGATGGATTTTTATTTCCAGCTATTCACTTTCAAAGGGTAGCTGTGCTTTGGCACGTTTCTGTCTCTCTCTTTCTTTCTCCCTTTCCCCTTTTCCTCAAATGAGTCCCACTGCCAATATTTATGGTATGAAATTCATTTTCGTGGGGTGATTAACAGAATATTTTGGACCCAAATATGTATCCCAAACTTATTACACGTCAAATCCAATTACGATCTTCTGATGGATTCAACATTTATCGCCGATGACATGGCCGCTGTCAGAAGTCTCTGGGCAAAAAAAAAAAAGGAAAAAAAAAAGAAAACCGAAACAGAAGGGGAAAAAAAGAAAAACAACAACACCAAACTTCTAACCAAGTATGGATTCCAAGCACAACATGTACTGCAGCAGAGCAAATACTCAGACAGAGAAAGCGAGAGAGAGAGAGACAGAAACAGAGAGAGAGAGAGAGAGAGAGAGAGAGAGAGAGAGAGAGAGAGAGAAAGCGAGAGGAACGTCAGACTTACAGTCTAGTGCCGTGTGAACAAAGAGGGAAAGTGGGAGGGGGGAAGGCTTCAATATCTTCTCCACACGTAGGTAGGCGCTCAGGAACGTGAAGGCTCGGCATCCATGGCTGCAAGCCCAGGGTTCATGAGAAATAGTAAAGTGGAGCACATTAAAAATGGAGGAGACTCTGGAGCTGAGGTGCTGGGGGGGGGGTATGGGGGTTTACTCTCATGCTCCGTGTCAGTGGCCTAGGTTTAAAGAGAAGCCGTCGTGTCACAACCTTCATGATCACGGTGCTCTTCTTCTTCAGCCACTGCTCCTAAATACTTAAACAGAGCAGAGGGTTAGCTTCATGTGTGCTACCGCTACAGCGTAACATGAAGAAGGCCACAGACACCCCACAGACACCCCCCCCCCCCACTCCATCTCCACCATCCCCCCCTCTGCCTCTCATTCTCCACTCTCAAACCACCCACAGTAGCAGCCCTTAACCAGCCTTCTTCCCCTTTGAGGAGGAAATGTGAAATCCCTCAAAGACTAACCTGGAGGTGATGGGGGCCAAACTCCCCCTCCAGGAGGATCAGGGCTAGGGGATCTCAGGGGAGGTGGCCCTCTCAGCAGGGGGATGTTGGGGTTGGGGTTGGGGGCTGGGGGTGGTGGTGGTTGGCAGAAGTGTGTATGAAGAGGTGGGGGTGGGGGGGGGGGGTTGGGGTGTTCGTTTTGCCCCGGGGCGGGTGGGAGGCCACGAGAGACTGGAGGAAGCTGGAGAAGTGATGAGCGTTTGAGATGAGGTGGGGAGTGTGTGTGTGTGTGTGTGTGTGTGTGTGTGTGAGAGAGTGTGTCGGGGGTGGGGTGGGAGCTCAACTAACAAAACCAGGCCTGACAGGCAACCTGAATGCATTTGCATGTGATCTGACATGATCAGGCCTGCAGAGGCTGGGCTAGGCTGCCTTGGCTCAGGAGGAGGCTGAGCCAGCAGGAGGCTGACGGACCTCAGGCCCCCCAGTGATGTCGGCGTCCTGCTGACGAGGACGGCGGAGAGGCCATCCAGACATCCAGTACAGCCACCACAACACCACTGGCCTTGGCCCATATTTAATGGCCTCAAACAGGAGACAATAGTACCCACTAGTCTTAAGCATAAAATCAACTTTTTTAAATGTACTGTACATCAAAGAGCGTTTTTGTTTTTTCTTTTTCAAATGCTTAAAAATATGCACTCGCTGTGAAGGTGTTTCAGTAAATAATTAAGCTGTTTATTTCAATCAAAAATTAAAATGCCTGGCGATATGAATATTGATGCGGTTAAAATTGGAACGGGGGAGAAAAGCTTAGCGTTTTAAGATCCCCCTCCTGTGCTGCAGGTGTCCTCGTGACGATGCCTTAAAACATTCTTCACCCAGATAGATTCTAAGCGGGGACTAACCTAAATTAGGCAAGCTGGAGCTCTCCCAGACACACACAGTCTCACCCATTTATTATTTATTTTAGAATTAGCATCAAAGTGTGCTATTTAGAAAGAAATAAAAAAAGGACTGCTGCCAGTAACCTGGCCTTATTTACGACTGAATTGTCCACAAATAATACTAAATAAGTTAAAGTTAAAGTCTCAACTTTTTGAACGCATAACACCACCCCAATACTTTTTTTTTTTTTTTTGGAAACAGTAATGGACTTTTTTTGACTAGCTCTGTTCCAGCAGGTTGTACATTATATGCAGTCCATGTCCAACATCATCATGCACCTATGGCGATGACTTCAGTGGTCCTCGTCTCAGTAATGGCCACCACACCTACGTATATGTCAGGCGTCTCGCCCAGAAAGTTCTACAAGGGCCAGATCGCCATGGAGATAATCCATCCCCTCCCGTTGAGTCATGGATGAGGTGTTGGTGCCAGTGTCATAGTTACTGCTACCTTCCACGACTTTGGGGTGGGTCAGCACCTGCGTCAGTGCGAGGGGTTCGGCCCGTGGGAGAAATTATGGGTGGGGGTGGCGGAGAAGGTGGAGGCCAATGACCTGATGATCACTGTGCACAGACGTACTTATACTTTCCCCCAACCACTCCTTTCTCTGTCTTTATTTATGACTCTAAGTATGTGTGCGTGTTTGTGTGTGTGTGTGTGTGTGTCTTTACTCAGGGGTGTGTGCCTGCCTGTGTACAGTAGATGCATACGTAAATGTGTGAGTTTTGTGAGTGTATGTGTGTATACTGTTCTCCCACTCTTGTTACTTGTGAAAACTCTTTGCAACTTATGTGTGTGTGTGTCTTTGTGTAGGTGTATTTATGCTGTGTGTATGTGCATTGAGTGTAAGTGTGTGTTATTGGTAGTGTGTGTGTGTGTACAGTATGTGTGTGTGTGTGTGTGTGTGTGTGTGTGTGTGTGTGTGTGAGAGAGAGAGAGAGAGAGAGAGAGCGTGTGTGTTTGTGTGTGTGTGTGTGTGTATGTGTGTATGTGTGAGTGTGTTTGTACTGTATGCAGTTGGGTGTGTGCTGTTTGTTCTCCCACTCTCCCTACTTGTGACAACTCCTGCTTGCTGCGCTCCTCCACTGGGCTCCCTTTGGTCATGGCATATGCTTCTTAATGATCCGGCGCCGGGGAGCTACCATGCTGTCATTTCCCAGGGGGGCCTCAGCACTCATCTGTCGCGTGGCGCGATCCAGACGGGGGTGAGGTATCGCCGATGATGCCGCCCTCCCGCCCGCCCGCCTCCGTCGTTGCAGACACCACCGCCACTATTGATGGTGATGATGATGATGATGATGGTGGTGAGGGTGATGGTGACGTTACCAATCCCTGGCCCTGGTTTTCTAAATCATGGCTGTTTCCTGTTTGTCTGTTTCCTGTACGGTCATCACGTCATTGCTCGCTGACTATCTGTCTCACACACACACACACACACACACACACACACACACACACACACACACACACACACACACACACACAAACACACAAACACACCTAAAACACTTATCCAAACTTTGTCCATGTTTTCCTCGTGTGCGTCATTTCCCCCACATTAAATCACATGGAGAGTGTGTGTATGTGTGTGTATGTGTGTGTGTGTGTGTGTGTGTGTGTGTGTGTGTGTGTGTATATATGTCTTTTTGTGTGTGTGTGTGGTATATGGTGTGTGTCAAATGACACTTAGCTCAGACTGAAGTGTGTGTCATCAGTTGGCCTAATCCAGATTTGGGACTTTGTCATATTCACCACTACAGAATGTACTGTAGTGCCTAATATATATTCGCTCAGGACACACTCTGCCATTGTTGTTGATGATTACTATTTATGGTGCGCCATGTAACAAATTGAATATTCCCGAACACATGGAAGATGAGGATGTTTGTAGGGTGTCTTAATCCATGGCAGTGTTCCTTTCCTCTCCTCTCCTCTCCTCTTCTCTCCTCTTCTCTCCCTCCTTTTTGAAGTAATACCATGATTGATTTTACCTTACAGGGGTGGATAATCTTCTATTAGAAGAGTTAAGACCCACGACACAATGACATAAATTAAAATGAGGGTCCAAAGTGAGTCAGTGTGCACAGGGGTGTGTAGGAGTGTGTGTGTGTGTGTGTGTGTGTGTGTGTGTGTGTGTGTGTGTGTGTGTGTGTGCGCGCGTACGCCTGTGCCTTTGGGCTGAATTGTAATGGAGTTACAGTACCTGCTGTCTGGTCTGCAGGATCCCAGGCCATTCATCTATATTCAGCTGTATTCAAATTATGCAACAGACTGGCAAGATAATCTTAACAGATTCACCAAAGGCTTAAATTAAGTAAATGTGACGTTTAGCGTCAGAGAAAGGCTACCAAAATATGCATATCTTATTACCTTTGATGTACAAATTCACTTTAATCCAAAAGGAACTCCAGGAGCTCTCTATAGCAGCGTACAGGGCCATGGAGAAACTTAGTATTGGATTGAGAACTGGGAAGTCTTAGCCATTCCGAAGAACTAGTATGGAATGTATTGTAACAATATTAGCATAGACACAAAAATGTGTGAATGGCTATTGTGAGACTGAATGATTGGGAAATTTAACAAACTAAAGATCTCATCCAAAAAATGCAGACTAACAAAAATATTTGATAAAGTCTTAATGACTTTAAAACAGCACTGGGAAAGAAACCAAAAAAAAATTTTGGGGTGACACTTCTACACTGCTCTCTACACCTTTTTTTTGGGCCGGGAGGGAAATATTTGTCTCATCTGGAACGGAAGTCACTGGAAAAGAGCCTTTAAGGCATGAGCTCATGGAGGCTTACGCCCAGTGAGGCTTCCCAGGTCTGCAGGGCCATTTGGCCCCTCACATGAGAGAGAGAGAGAGAGAGAGAGAGAGAGAGAGAGAGAGAGAGAGAGAGAGAGAGAGAGAGCATACTAAGGAAGCTACTATTTCCAACATTTTTTTTTTTTGTAAAATGTTCTTTTCTTTAAGTCTAATATGACCCCCCCTCCCACACACACACACACACACACCATGTAGCCCAGGCCAAGTACTGTAGGCCTACTCATGGTACTTTGCTCATTTTGGCTACATTAATGGAGCAACTGTGAAGTCAGTGTGTTCAGTTCATATGTATGTTCTCCTTTTTGTGCAGAAGCTGGCACAGGGAGCACGAAACACACACGTCTTCCCTGGGCAGCGGCTGAGCGTAGTTAGGCAGTAGATGGGAGTGTTTTTGTTTCCTCGCACGCTGATTATATCGAGCAGCCCTCAGTCGGAATGACACCGTTAGAAAAAAGGCGGCCACGAAAAATGCAAGCGATGATTGTTTTGGAGTCACTCTAGTCGATATGTGTCAGGGTCGGGGTGTTTGAATTTGATTATTGTGTTCACTTCAAACTGTTCAAACTGTTTACAATTAAGTCGGACTAAAACACACAGTGTCTGCCTGCATCAGTATAACTCCAGTGCCTTGAAGTTGAAATACACACACTCACATACACACGCACACTCGCACGCGCGCACACAAGCACACACACACACACACACACACACACACACACACACATACACACACTCGTTTCGCTCGCTCCCTCCCCTTAGTGGCCCACATGTTCCCAGAATGCAATAAGTTTACAGAAGCCTTTCAAAGTTAGAGCTTTGTATACAGCATGCTCCTCATTTTTCAAAAGGCATTCAATTACTTGCTTTTCCAACTCAGTGTAAATATTTTGTAAGGCAATTGGTAACAGCCACACAACAGATGCCTGGAGCCAGGGTCTTTTAATTTGATACAATCTGCCTTATTAAAGGCAGAAGGAGAAAAAAAAGTGCCCTTTACACTAAGACTAACACTCTCAAGGGGCTGACCCTGATATTAGAGAATTACTAAAACCCAGAGCTTGTGACAAGTCCTCTTCGAAAGAGAGAGAGAGAGAGAGAGAGAGAGAGAGAGAGAGAGAGAGGCCCTTGTTTATCAGTTATTTTAACATCATAAAGACAGGGCTTGTACAGCGTAGGAGAGGGTTTGTTTTATCTCCCCTTCAAAGAGTTCAGCTTTTCCATCTCTGTGTGTGAAAAAAGTAAAGGTTTGCGTAAACATATGCAGAACATCGTCTCCTTGAAGACAGAGAGAGAGAGAGAGGGAGGGAGGGATGGAGAGAGGAGAGAGAAAGAGGCGACGGGAGTCTTAGGATTCAAGAGCACGTCTGTTTCTTTACCCTTTTTTCTTTCTTGCCTTTTCTTTTTCTTTCTCTTTCTCTCTCTCCTTTCTTTCTTTTTTTTAACAAAGCTCCCTTAAGGCTTGTGTACTCACTGAATAACCCTGTGTTTTGACAAACCTAGGTGGAACTGAATGTAACAAGCTAGCTATGTGTTCGCTCTTTCTTTCTGTGTGTGTGTGTGTGTGTGTGTGTGTGTGTGTGTGTGTTTGTGTGTCAGAGGGAGCCAGCCTTTCTTGGCTCTGACAGGGACGGCTCCCTGCCCATTTGATGTGCGCTCGACGGTCAAGGATAATGGTGCATCATGGGACCGTTGTCATCTTTGTCAATAGAATGGCCAGAGGGAGTCCATGCACAGCTACCTTTGTAGCCGCCCGTTCCCTGCCGCCTCGCTGTCTCTGTGCTGCTCCAGACACTCCGAGTGTCCCTGTGTCAGCTAGGTCGCCGCCTTTCATTTTGATGTGTCCTGATAATAGCATCATGTATAACCAAAAAAAAAAAAAAAAAAAATTGACAGGCCATCCTTGACTGGTTCTTTTTTCTTTTTCTTTCTTTCTTTTTGGTGTGTGCTGTGCTTCCCGTGAACACTGTTTATGTGTGTGTGTGTGTGTGTGTGTGTGTGTGTGTGTGTGTGCGTGTGTCCGGGTGTGTATTGTGTGTTTAAATGTGTGTATGTTTGTGCATTACATTATCCTTCTCTCTTACTTTCTCTCTCTCTCTCTCTCTCTCTCTCTCACTCTCCTTCACTGTCCTCATTCATGTCTTCTCAATGTCAAACAAAGCCTTGAAAAGCACTGATCATTTTTTTTTTGTTTGGATTGAATTGAACAAGATTCCTTGCTCTTTGATGTAATTACGCTCCCGGGGCCTGATGTGGGAAAGCCCAAGTTAATTTCTCCAGCATTGCAGGGAGCTATCAGTGCACTTCAGATGTCAGACACCCTTTCAAGCTTCGCGGCACCTCGTTTTCCGTGCTTGCGTGAAAAAGAGAAAGAAAAGGGAAGAGAGGAAGACGAAAAGGGGGAAGAAGAAGACAAAAATGGAAGAGAAGAAGGAAAACAAACAGACCACCCCCATGCCAAGCTTCGGTCTAATGGACCTGCTTATCTAGACGGAGGGATCCCCCGGTCTCCTCTTTTTAACGGCAGCCAAAATTGCCCACCTGTAGCTATAGGCGAGAGGGAGGAAGGGGCTTTGGCTGGGTTTTGTGAAGGCAGGCTCCGTCAAGCGAACAACCTGTGTCGCTTTCTTCCCTAGCCCCCTTAATGACATGTCAGAGACTTTTACAGGGAGCCATTTACATCAGGCAAGGTTGGATCCCTGCTATTGTCAAAGATAAAATACAGAGAGCGAGAGAGAGAGAGAGAGAGAGAGAGAGAGAGAGAGAGAGAGAGAGAGAGAGAGAGAGAGAGAGAAAGAGTGTTTGTGCTTGTGTGTGTGGGGAGACAGACAGAGACAAAAAGAGAGAGTGAAAGAGAGAAAATTATTGACGCAGTTTGTATATATGGTCCAACGGGCCCGTCCAGGAGAGGCCCAAGGGACGAGTTTTCCTTGCAGAAGATGACATTGATAAAGACAGAGGCACGCTCTACCCTCTCACTAAACTCCCTGCCTAGGAGCATGGACACCTGGGGAATAGCCACACGCTCTGTTTTCCTTATCAAAGAGGGGGGGGGGGAAAAGTGCATTTTTTTTCTTTATTCCACGGCCCCAGATGACAGTGGTGGCAGACTTGTGTTTTGATAGATGAAACTGGAATGCCATAAATAAAACATTAATGCGAGTAAATTAATTTTGCATTTTGCCAAGACTTGTAAATGACATTCCACCAAGGCAGTTTATTTTCTTTTCTTTTTTTCTTTTTTTTCCCTCCTCTCCATGTCACAAAAATGTCTTTTTGAACTACCGTTAGTCAGGGATATTCAGACCTACACTAAGGAGACACTAAGACCCTCTCTCCTCTCCTCCACCCCACCCACCTCACTCGAATACGGGAATAAGCATCCCAGATTTTGACAGTCCATCTTCCGAATGTTTGGAAGTACATAGCCAGCTACAAGGTAACCAAGTTTAAGGTCGCAATTTGATCTCTTCAAAGAGGTAGCTTTTGAAATAAAGCAAGACGCAGAGCAAGGCGAAAGGCTCACATTGCCACTAGGCGAGTAAAACAATAAGCTGTATTTATGGCCCATTTGAGGGAAGGGGTTTGACGTGTCGACCAAACAGTGGGCTCTCATCTCCTACCATATTAAACTGTCACAGTGCTTAACTTTAAATTAAGGTGACACGTCAGTGACTCTGGATGTCACTAATAGCGCTATGGCGACCTGCTAATAGAAGTAAAATATGACACGTTTGCTTTAACTAAAACCTTGCTGTCAGATTACGGGTGACATCTTAAACTTTTCTGCATTAATATGACACTTGGAACAAATGCATTCTTAGGGGAGAGAAAAGCTCAACAATTCAGGGGACTGTGAAAAGGACATTGGAGGGTGCGGGTGGGGGAATGGAGTGTGTGTGTGTGTGTGTGTGTGTGTGTGTGTGTGTGTGTGTGTGTGTGTGCGTGTATATGTGTGTGTGTGTGTGTGTGTGTGTGTGTGTGTGTGTGTGTGTGTGTGTGTGTGTGTGTGTGTGTGTGTGTGTGTGTGTGTGTGTGTGTGTGTGTGTGTGTGTGTGTGTGTGTGTTGGGGGGTGGTGCAACTGAGTATTCAGAGCGTTTGAATAAAGGATGATAGTTTTTGAAATGAGAGGCTCCCTGCAAATCCCCCCCACCCTCCACATACACACACACCACCCCCACCACCTCCCTCCCTTCCTCCTCCCTCTTGAGCATTAGGTGCCACAGGGTGGCCAGAGGCCTTCACTTTATCTCTTGTCAATTCTCCATGCCAAGCATAGGAGGTGACCGCATCAGTTGACCCCACAACACCTCCCTCATTTCCAGCATGAAACACAAATGTGTGTGTGTGTGTGTGTGTGTGTGTGCTTTTCAGTAAGTGCAGGAATAAATATATTCAACATCCTAACTAGATCCTCAAGTGAATTTCAATTGAATTCAATCTTGATTTTCTGTTGTTCTTGTATGTGATAAGATATTTCCAAACTTGATTCTGTTTATACTTTTAACTGACTGATGAGCTATCCAGGAGGTCTCTAGACTTTGTGTCTGCCTGCAGGACTGGACCTTCCAGCAAAGGCTTTGGGTGGGGCTCAGCACTGACACGATGAGCGCCACCTTGTGATCAGAATTGATATAGCCTTTAATTCCTGAACACAGAGTCAGACAGAGAGGGGCTACAGCGGATGTTTTACAGGTCACTCATGAGCTGATTTTCATTATTGTACTGTTTTTAAATAAAACAACTAAAGGCCTTGAATCCCCTTGCTTGTTCCTCTGACTCAAAACTGAATGCAAACCCTCTTAAATGATCATTATAAATGAGCACAATTTGGGTTGCCAGTGAATCACATTTTCTTCAATAAAGTCTACTTAGTTCCAGAAACTCTCCTTGGTTACGGTATGAGACTGGCGGTGGCGAGTCAGTGTATATTTCCAATTAGGAGAGAAGGTTTTGAAGGACATGGACCACTGCCTCATTCTATGTGCGTGCACTTACCCACACACACACACACACACACACACACACACACACACACACACACACACACACACACACACACACACACACACACACACACACACTTGGCCAGAGAAGAGGAACAGCAGTCTGCATTTTCAACAATGCTCACATTCTGGGGAAAAAATGACATGAAAAAACAACAACTGACAGAAAAGGCTTTAGTTTACTTTAACATGACAGAATTCAGGCCACAGTTTATGAAAATAAACAGGAAAAACTTATAATGCTAACAGTTAAATCACCCTTGATAATCTTGGCAGCAAATCACAATAGCTACTTTGTGAGGTCCACAATGAGATATATAAATATTTGATATCAAATGAAATACATATTTGAGAAATATGGCGAGAACTTGACGAAGCAGCAGTGGATTATTTGTGTTTGTGGCATGAAATAAAAATTGATTTGATGGAAGGATACGACAGCAGAAATGGAGCTAATAATAGCCTAAACCTTGCGTAACCATTTATATTTCACAGAGCTACCAATGTGTAGTATTGATAAGATACTCTGTACACACACACACACACACACACACACACACACACACACACACACACTATGCAAGCACATTTTGAAATTTAAACAGGGCACCAATTTGTGGGTCTGCCCTCAGATGGATGGAAAAAAAAACCTTGAGCCTTGAGCCTCTGTCCCCTCCTTTAATGTATTTGCTAATTGGGAGAGTAAAAACGTAATTCCCCGGATTATAATTTAAAATATTCCAAAATGCTAATCAAGGGAATTGCAACCAACAAAAGGATAACAAGACGGTCAGCCAATTACACCATCCCCCCCCCCACCCCTCCACCCCCTCTTTTTTAGAGAGAGAGAGGCGAGGGAACCTGTGCCGGGGCATGACAGAGTCTCTTTTAAGCGGGGGTCTGAGGGACACTGCTCAAGCTGTGAGAGGTGCAGCTCTGCCTGCTTGCCTGCGAATCCTCGTCTGCCTGCCTGTCTCACAAATATGTTAATCAGAGTCCAGACGTTCACACTCTTAATTAGCACCGGGCTAGGTTTCATTTGATTGCGGTAACCGTGGATAAAGGAGGTTTGGCTTTTTTTTCTCCCATCCTTTTTTCCCCCTCTCTCTTTCTCTTTTTTTATTTGAATGGAAATTTAAACATGGCCCTAAGGTGATTGCGGAGCATTGTTGAGATAGTGTACTTAGAGGAACTTTTCCTCACCCTCGTCTTTGGTCTTTGACGGGCTAAAAATTCACGTTACCAAGATTAGACTATAATTTCCCATGAAGCTTTTTTCTCCCCCTATCATCCTTAAGTGCTATAATTGAGGTGGAATGCTTTATCTCGCTCACTCTGTGTAAGGGTGAAGTGAAGTTGCCCCTATTTTACTTTTTTTGTTGTTTGTGCATATCAGGGTCCTTAGCCATGAGGCCTTTACTTAAATGACTCCTGCTTTGTCTGTTTATTTGTTCGTTTGTATCTAGATGTTGGATTTATGGACCCGTATGCATGTGAAACATACAAAGCATCTGGTATATTCACCCTTTATAATGCTAGTTTTTTTATGAGTTAATGTTAGGTCATTTTAGGCATCCACTGATTGGAACTTGATTTATAGACATAAGGGGACATTGCAATGGAAGGTAGTAATGGCACTTGCATGGTGCCCATATACTTCTAGTTCTTAAACAAGTCCCTCGGACTTGCATTATATACCCACGGCGGTATTAATGATAGCTGGGGTGTTTCCGATGTAAGACTCAAATTAGCCACACTGAAACTTGTAAAAAGGGGGCAAATTAGCTTTTAGGATTTTCACATATGCTGTGAGTACAATTGGGGATACCATTTGCCTAATTTGGTGAACGCTTGCTCATTTTCGCCAACACTGAGAGGAACCTAAATACTAAATATCACTTACATTTTAGACTATTTTACAGCTCGTTTAAATCTCCCCTTTCGTCTCCCCCTTCCCCAAAAAAAAGCAGCTTGGCATATTTATTGGCGGACTGTGCTTAGCTTCTCCCTTTTCGTCTTGAAAGATAGTCCCCTTGATCCCTTACACAAACACAATGACCTAAATATGGGGGGCTGTAGGGCCGAGCGGGGTGCTTTCTAAAGAGCCAACCCAGGGAGAAACAGCTGCATCACAAAGCGAGGGTTCCAGAATCCTCTGCCTCCTTAATGCATACACAAGTTCGGGACTCCGCTCATACTGCAGCCAAATTTCATAAACACTTCCTCTGTTTGTTTGACAAAAAAAATACCTTTTGTGGTGTTTTGTTTGACGTGATATGTACAGGAGTTTTTTTTATTATTATTTAAAGGGGAAAAAAAGCTCTTTTCGTACTGTTTGCACCAAAGCAGAGCTACAGCTATAAGTCGTGGAAAATGCTGTGTACCCGAAGTCCGTTTAGATTCCTCTGCCTTTGCCGAGGAATGACGTGTTTTAAATATTGATAAACATGCCATATGCCCGTACTCAGACTTTTTTTCTCTTCTTTTCTCATGGATTTCCAAATGCTTCTCAGGGAATGCAGCTTTGCCATATTCAAACAAAACCCCTTACACTTAGGGAAATGTTGATTTTTTTTTTTTCCATCGAAACTGTTGAGATTATAGGTCATGGGAAGTCATTTACAGTACGGTATTTTATAGACACAGAGGCACCAGTGACCTGATGTGGAACTGAGGTGGAAGTGGAGGGGGTGGTGAGGGATGGTCGGCGGGGAGGGGGGTGGGGGTGGGTGTTGGGGTGCGGTTGGAGGGAGTTGAAGAGTGGTTTGTGTGGTGGGGGGTGGGTGTATGTATGTCTGTAGAAAGGAGAATTCCCAATTTAAGCGCTAAGCCAAATCAGGTCCAAAGGAGTCCCTGGAATATTTTTGTGGTGCCGAGAGAGAGAGAGAGAGAGAGAGAGAGAGAGAGAGAGAGAGAGAGAGAGAGAGAGAGAGAGAAGGAGAGCGAGAAAGAGATGTTTCTTGCTCCAAGATCTAGTTTAACGTGGATGGCGATCAGCCAACGCTCCCAGGCATCTCCCTTTACACTGTTTCTGCAGCCATGCCGGAGTTCAGTACAGTACAGTCGGGGCTTTATATTATGCAGATAAACTTCCAACAAAGCCTATTCAGGGCCTCCCCAAGGTCCCTGAAGCTACTGTACCGCTTTTCTGAGAGAAAGAAGCATCACACCACACACACACACACACACACACACACACACACACACACACACACACACACACACACACACACACACACAGTGTTACCATAGAAAACTCAATAAATACAAATAAAACTGAATGCTCTTGCTTTGGCCGATCTCCCAAAAGCGCCCAGATCAGTCACACCACATTCTTCTACGCCACATTTTTTTTTCTCATTAAAAGGTTCATTTATTGCCTTTCACTCAGTTCTATACCTGATCACACCATAATTTCACTATTTCATTTTAATACCAAAGCATCTGTTGTCATGACAGCGACGACTAGAGAGAGTTTATGTAAAACAAAAGCATAAAGGATAAACACAAGCTGCGGATGAAAAAGCGAGTGCAGTCATCTTGCCCTGTCAGAGCTAGCGAGCGGTCGGGGAGTGGGGATGGTGGGGATGGTGATGCAGGTTCCTAGGAGGAGCTCATTGTAGGAGAGCATCCAGGAGTGAGTTTGTGCACAGTGTGTCTATTACGGAACAAAAGCGTCCAGATGTGCTCGCTAATGAAGCCAGCATGCACTGGAAGAAACCTCCTCATGGCCAGCAGTCATTCAACCTAAGGTTCTCCGTCTGACTAAATGTTTCATTACAGACGATTAACTTTTACATATGTTGCCTAACACCCCCCATACTCACACACACATACACACACACACACACTCACACACATGCTCCGCACATACACACCCTCATCCTCACCCTCCTTTGCCCCTTATTAAAAATCTTTGTCCTTTTTTTTCTTATCTTTTTCCCTTTCTCCTTCTCCTTCTTTCATATTCCCATAAGGAGATGTCAGAAGCGCCAGTTCTCTTTTGATTGCAGCTGTGCCACCCAAGTTACTCTGTCACAGATGGCAGACTCGGACCCGGCGCGGACCTGGTATAGGTTTGGCCCAGACGTGTCACAGGCAGCTGTTAACCGCAGCCTGCTTCAGGGAGAAGGAGTGACTAAAAAAGAGGCAGCATGCTTTACAGATGACATACACTATTATGAGTTGAGGTAAAAAAAAAAAAAAGAGACACAACAACAGCAAAAAACAAATGCTGTGTGCACAACCTATAGAACATGAGACATGATGGAGAACTGCCTTGTTTGTACACAGATTTACAATCACATTAGAACTCATTCATCAGCCTAAGTACAGTCAAAGTAGCGCTTTATCATGTACTCTTGGTATATATACAGTACATTTTTATGATCCACATCCAAACAACACTATACATCTGCCCATTCTACATAAAACATTTAGCATTGGGCTATATTGTGTTTTAATCATTACACAAAGCAGGCTGTGTTTTGTTCACGGGCTCATAATTGCCAAAGGCTGGAACTTGGGTGTACGCTGGCTCAGTGATAGAATAAGCCCTAGTAGAGTTACAGTTTCATTCGTCTTCCTCGCAGGAGCACATTGTGAGCGCTGCGGGCTCGGGAGCACGGCGTCCTAATGAATTCAGTGATAAAGAGCTCTTGAACTTAACATAACTTTTGAAAGTATGGCAGCCATCAGTGGAGATGCCTCGGAGACACTTCAACTCAGCAGAAAGGGGTTGAAAGAGTAGCCGTTATCGAAATTTCATTAAACATCACTAGAGCAGAGACCACGTGGCTGCCCATGCCTTCCAAAAGATTTATTTTGCGTCTGTGTGTGTGTGTGTGTGTGTGTGTGTGTGTGTGTGTGTGTGTGTGTGTGTGTGTGTTTGACGACTGTGTAAGGGAACAGTGAACAGATTTCACCCCCCTCCACCGCCACCCATTTTTTAAACCATTTTTCTGGGGTCAGAAATATGCATGTGATATGATTGGATAGGATTTGTGTCCGTCAGAGTAACTCGTAAAAACAGTGCAACTGTCTTTGCCTTGTCAAACTGCAAGGGTATTTTACTTTGATATGGTGAAAGAAAAGCAGAAGAGAGAAGGAGGGAGGGAGGGAGAGCGAGAGCAAGAGAAAGATGCAAAGGGAGTGAAAAAAAAAATCTCCTGTCAGCCATTCTTATATTAAATATTAGAATTTTCATTGTTACCAAGACTTGTGCTAAGAAAGCATAAGCTTCTTGACTTATGAATTTTTAAAAGTATTTGAAGCACTGAGAAGCTTCCAGTTTTCAAGGGTTGACCTTAATCTTTAATAGGTCTCAGAGACAGGTAAAGTGATAAATGTATTGGAATGATTTGCCCCCCTCCCCCCACCCCCGAGAAGAATGGGCATTCTAAAACCCCAGCTTCCTAAAGGGCTTGAATGCTTATCACCGGCGGCAACACCGCACTTTACGCAGGTTCCAGGGGAGCGAGAGCGCGGCCGTGCCAGAAGGGCTAACGCATAGATTAGTTTACAAGTTTGGCTCCATTGCCAATTGGATTAAGCTCCATCACGCGGGCTTTTGCCACATTGTTTGACAGCCCTACACACGGTCAGTGCAGGCTGGGGCTAAAGTGGGATGGACTTAGTCAAAATCTGCACCCCCCACCCCTCTCTCTCTCCCCCCCACCTTCTATTTCGTTTCTATCTTTGTTTCCCTTTTTTTTTGAAGGGGCACTGTCATAATGTGAAGTATTATGACAGTCATGTCAACAGGATAAAGTGTTTATTTTTCTTATTTTAGCTGATACGCCAGGAAGCTGGATTTCACCTCTTAGTTGCCAAACATGGTACCTCTGCAACCCGGCTTCCACTTCCAACACAGTTCTTTCATTTTTTTCCCCTTTCGTGATTATTCTCAAGAAAAAGATTGACCGTGGCCAAATGGATCATCTTAACTTCGACAGGGAGAAATGTGGCACATTGGCTTCAAACAATACCAAAAACCCGAGCGCGGGCTCGAAATAAAATTTCATTGTGCGGAAGCGATTTGTTTCTCATTGGAGCATGAGCCCTCAAGTTCCCTCTTAGGCCTCACTCGAGAGCGGTAAGTGAGACTATATACTTGGCCCTGTTCAAACACGCGGATGAGCCGAGGAATTGATTAACCTGCCTAAAGTGTGTGAGCACACTCGGGAGAAATTATATCTGTTCAAATATATACATTT
>JAODXP020000031.1:24262296-24269796 GCA_027497455.2 Sardinella longiceps
TTTGGTCTGTGTACTGTATGTTGTCCTGAAACATCTATGCTGAGCAATTACACTGATTCGGCCCGCATCCATCCATCCATCCATCCATCCATCAGCCACTAGGTTAGCCTTCATAAACAC
Organism: Sardinella longiceps; assembly: GCA_027497455.2. NCBI lineage: Eukaryota > Metazoa > Chordata > Actinopteri > Clupeiformes > Clupeidae > Sardinella > Sardinella longiceps. The sequence goes on from JAODXP020000031.1 coordinate 24,262,417, forward strand.
GTCTCCTCCAGCAGTGATAGCTTGTGATGAGGCCCTTGGCAGAGACAAGGGCCTGCATGGGATTGCACTGGAGAGAGTGGAGCGCTGACCCAAACTAACACACACACTCAAGCGTCCTCTCTTTATCGCCTGACACTGTTCATTACCGCTTAAAACATCCCATGCTCTCGCATTATCTCTCCACAAAGTTATTAATTTTTTTCACCCTCTCTCGCTCTCTCTCTCGCTCTCCCTTCCACCCCCCCTCTCCTTCTTTCTCTCTTTTTCTCTCCTTCTCTCTTTCCCTCCCTCACTTTTTCTCTCTCTGTCCCTCTCTTTCTTCGTCTCTTGTGCTCTTTCAGGACCATGCTCAGAGAAAGGGGAGGAAATCAATAATGGCCAGAAAGTCAGGGTCTGGCAGAAGTGACACGGAACAGAGCAAGGTAAATGATTGGAACTTTAATTACTTTGATCCGTCATGCATTGTAGCGTTGTGTCAGGGAAGTCAATGGCATGACAGCCGGAGAACAAAGGCCACAGAGCATTTTCATAACATCTTCACTCCTTCCTAATGGTTGATTAAGAAGGGTATCCAGCATGAATACACAAGGCAAACAGCCACCCTGGGATGTGAGCTTTTTTAGATTCTCTTCAGAGTAGACTGAGACAGTGCACTTTAGCCGCTAGACTCGCCATTTTCCTCCATTCAGGCCTTCAGCTGTAGTTTTCTAAAGGGAGCGTGTGATAGTGAGGCACATTGTGATTGCACTGTTTTTAGAGGATTCGAAATCTTGAAACCAAAATGTTACAGATGCTAAACAAATATACAGTTCACTAATTTGAAAGTAGCACCATCATTCATCTTTAATGTTTTGAGAAGTGCAAAGAATTTATACTGATTGTATATTGTGCAGGCCACATTTTCATAAAAAGTGCAGATATTGTACAGTTAACATGAACACAGGACACGATATACCCATGAGAAAAGAGACAGTACAGACAATAATTATGGCCTTGTGCAAGTTAAAACTTTCTCATTTTTAGTTTTGGTAAGTCATTACATGAAATTGGTGAAGAGTATGTCCAGCATTAATACGTTCTTTACTCTCCTTTCCCACACCACACAACACCACACCCCACCCCACCCCACCCCTCTCCATATTGGAAAGAAATGAGTCTTTTTAATTCATGAATATTCTGGCAGTTAGCAGAGGGATAAACTCCCAGAATTGTCTTGTGAGCCTGATGAATGTGTCGCACGTGGGGTAATTTAGAAAGAGACATTAATCTCCAACTGTGGTCAAAAAAAAAAAAAAAAAAAAGAAAGAAAGAAAGAGAGGGTGGGAGAAGAATAAAATGTCATTGATAAAAGAGGAGCCATGGAAAAGTTAGATTATGACATTAACAGAAACACCATCTAAGCCATTTTGGAAGTCTTATTGATTCCACAAACAATCTCCTTGTTTACTAAAAGTAAATAAATAGAATGTAATGACATTGTAATTAAGGGCAAGTGGTAGCTCTGGCTTTTAAATTTGTCAGACTTTTCCATCATGACCGTTAATACAGAAATGACTGGAATTCATCTGGTTGGCATTATGTCAAAACAAACTGTTTTGAACCCTTGTTTCTGGTCATAACGCTTTGCCAGATGGGTGTATTTATTTTCAGTTATTTATCGAGATGAATTAATTCTTATTCAACTCAAACTACTACATGGAGGGAAATGTCAGGGACTGACGCTGACAGATGTTAGTTGTTTAGTTGTTTCATTCAGTGTTACTGAGGAAAAAGTTGGATGTTTACCAACCAAATGCATAGAACACACAACCCAGGTTTGTCCTGAAGAGTGTTCAGGGCAGCTTCAAGGTTTCTTTACCAGGGAAAGACTCTCCTAATCGCCGATCAAACAGTTGTGCAGTGCCGACGGGGTTATTTTAGCATGACTCCCAGCAATAATTCTATTTTCATGCGCTGAGGTTCGGGATAATCCCGACAGTGTAACCAGTGGGGCATGCCTGCTTAATACACTTTGCTTTGGCATCGTAGGAGAAGTGAGAGTGGAAACCGTCAGAAAGGAAGACTCCCTCCTTCTCTCTCTCTCTCTCTCTCTCTCTCTCTCTCTCTCTCTGTTTGTGTTGGACTTTGTTAAACACTCTCACACACATTAGTAGTCACAAAACAAAAAAAATGTTGCAAAATTCTCTCTCTCCCTCTCTCTCTCTCTCTCTCTCTCTCTCTCTCTCTCTCTCTCTCACACACACACACACACACACACACACACACACACACACACACACACACACACACACACACACACGTTATATCCATAATAGCAGGAGTTGTGTCTGTCTACATAGTCTGCCTTCCCTCTCTCACATACACAAGCCGTTACAACCATTTCATTTAAAAAAAAAGATAATCTGTCTGTCTGACTGTCTGTCTTTCTGCCTGACTCCTTTTCCCTTGAATTTACTCCCAGACATAAATGATCAGAACAGCACTTATTGAAAATTGCTAATGGGTGCTCCTGAACCAAGTTCATATCACAAGTGCCAAGTTCTCTAAATTGAGAAGTGCCCTAAAATGAATATAAGTTATACATCAAAAAAAGACTTAAATGTGGAAACACCAGAAAAATTCATATTTCCTCTGTAATTTGTATTGATGGCCTGGAAGAAAGTAGCGTGGCTCTGCAGTTCTCTGAGAGAGAAGATGTTGAAATGGAGATTAATTCAAATTTCTGCTTGCTCAGTACTTGTAAAACTAAAGCAATTTATATTCTTTCTCTTAACGATCCCTTCTCTCTGATTGCGGTAATGTAATCTAATTGTAATTATGATAGTATCAGAATCATACAGACCTTAACATGATTGGAACTACTCATTGCATTAAAAACTAATTTTTGAATAATGATGAAAGGGAGCTGTGGAAAATGCGGAAGTATTACATTTTTTTTTTTTTTTATCTCAGTTTTGCGAGGATGGTGCTCCCCCCTAAAGCCACCAGAGTGCTCAGGATGACAGTGAGGCGACCCATGGGGGGCGGAGAATGGAGGCCACCCCAATTAAATGTATCGCAGCGATCAGTGGCTGTGGGATAGCGGTACGGTAGTGGCAAGTTCACAGCCAGCCCTTAAGAACGAAGAAGAAACATTTGGCACAGATTAGCACACTTAACATTATGTAGGATAGTAATGGTTCTCGTGTGGTTATGGTTTAAGTTTACTACTAACCCATAGGATTGAAGAGAAAGCTCTGAGTATTTAAACTCTCAGCATTACCATCAGGGGTGCAGTAGTAAAAAAAAGAAGTGAATAAACTATGAAATCGAAGGCTGGGGGTGGTGGGGTGGGGGTGCACCAGGGGCTACACACCACACAAGGGTGACCTCGCTGAACTGGGGTAACCTACAGGCTGTTAAATAATGTCTACATCCTACTATATTTTAAACATATTGCTACCATTACATTGACACCATCTGTAGATGTCTCCATAGATCTCTACTCTATAGATCTAATTTGATTGACTGCACCTAACCTCTGTCAAACCAAACTATCCTTAAAAATAGGCTCTTCAATATTTCATTGAAGCAGAAACACAAAACCACTGATTGAAATAATTTTGTAAATTAGCCCAAATTTCTATCTATCCCAAATTAGCTCTTGTTGAAAATTGGTTGAATTTTCTGGGTGGTGAACATTGAGAGAAGTATTCACAAATTTCGGTTGAAAATAGCTCATTTAGTCTGCAATTGCTGTCAAAGGCCACAGCCTTGCGCCTCTGTGCACGGGCTGTGCAAATTGTTTTTTTTAACCATTCTAGTGATAAACGTAGTGACCACAATCCATTCTGTCAGCTAACCCTAGCTGACTCTTGCAAGATGGTGATAACAGACAATAGCAGATAATGAAGAACAACCTATCAAGCTCAAGTTGCAGATTCACGAGTTACATCTCGTTATGGTGACAATAACCAGATGTAAAACAACAACCACATTTAGATCTGTAGAAAAAATGCTAGGCTTCAGGTCCATTAACGCTGTCTACAGGTGGGTAAAGGAGGTGCGTAAACAGCATTTACATGTGTTTAACCACCAGTACATCCCTGAGTAATGTACCAAATGTTAACTCACTTGAGTATATCATGTCTATAAGTTCAAAGCTGAAACTCAGAGGGACCCTGGGTTGTAAGGTGAAGCTACCATGCAGGCAAACACACCAATACAATCAAGCAAAGGAAAAGTTTAAGTAACAAAGAAGAACATTTCCTCAAGTGTCAGAGAGGCTGTATGCGTGTGTATATACAGTATGTGTGTGTGTGTGTGTGTGTTGCGGAGTACTTAAAAGTCTGTTGAAGGAGGAAGTTGGTCTGTAGATATTTTTTCTTCTTTATGGAGAGCTTTCCGCCAGCTTTTCACCCTGTCTCACAGCTCTTAAAAGAAAATAATGGGAGCATCACGGCTGGATTGAAAGTTCATGCTCTCGCAAACTACATTAGGACAGGCACTTTCGATTGGCTTTCAGAAACTGGCACCTGGATACCGCTGAGACTCTCGCAGCACCTGACCTAGTTTTGCGCCGTGAGGCATCCGTGGTGCCCAATGGGTTTAGGATATTGAGACTCATCACCTTCCTCGAGATTTTCACACGGCTCCCCAGACTTCTGCCTTTGGCCGTTTCCCTGGCGATAAAATGACACTTAGCCTCCGCGGTCTGAGGTGAGACAGCGATTTCCCTGGCAGCTTTTTCGCCGGCTGGACGCCGAAGGTAAAGCACTTAAAGTATGAAATGATTCGCTTATTGAATGATGGGCTAGCAGGCAGGAACGGCTGGCGGAGGGTGGCTAACAGGTTCGAGGTTCGAAGGGAGGTGAGAGTGAAAGTGTGGCAGAAGGGTAAGTCTGGAGTGAGCGTGTGTGTGTGTGTGTGTGTGTGTGTGTGTGTAGTGGGATCTATGAGGGGGATTGAAGCACAAAATCATTTACCTGCCGCCGTTTCCACTTCTCATCCACCCATAGCGTCTCATAACAGGTAGCCAAAACAGTCTTCCCATAAAAAAAAGAAAAAAAAAAGTCTACATCCCACATCCGCGCTATGTGATTGGTTGCCTGCGGTGGCACAAGCTATTTTTAGGGGTAAAAGACGCGCCCAGGCATTGCTCCAACCAGGCCCAGCTTTAGCATACAAGCTAATGCATTTCAAAGGGAGTTTAGAGGGTTTGATCTACACCACAACAAGAATTCATAAGGCAAGTGCTCCGCACTTGCAATACAAACCGATACATGCTGTATGGGACCTGTCGGAGATTTGAATCTGATTTCTGGGTAATGTATGCTAAATGTAGGGGTGGGAATGAGCTGTGTTTTTACACCATTTTTTTTTATCCTAACTGAATTTTGTCAAATCTCTGATTAACTTGCCTTTATTTTTTCTTTAATCGCTGAAGAGATACTTATCCAACCTTAGAGTTCCTAGAGCATACCTAAAGTAGATTAAAATTGCACACCGCACTGTTGAGCTAATCAGAATTTCTCCTCGCCGCCCCCTACACCTTCTTTAAGGAGCGCTAGATACTTAGGCAAATAATGTCATTTTGCAGTAATTCCCTCAGAATGAAATCATGACAAACTGAGAAGAGAGATAGAGAGAGAGAGAGAGAGAGAGAGAGAGAGAGAGAGAGAGAGAGAGAGAGAGAGAGAGAGAGAGAGGTGGATGGGTGGGTGGGTGGGTATGGGGTGTGGGGTGTGGCGGGTTTCAGGAGAGAGGTGATTATTTTCTGATGTGAAGGCCTTGCCAGCTTGCTTTTCTAGTGAAACTGCTCACGCCCTCTTATCATTGAAACACTATTGCTACATGTACAGTAGAATTTACACCTGCCTGTCCTTAGACTTTAAGAGAAATCTCACTTTCCTTCTCTGCCTCAGAAGCTGCACTTGCAGAGGGTGGGTTGCCAAGATTGCCCACTGGTTTGAGGTGTTGTTTTTTTCATAATAGAAGGGGGTAGTGTGTGTGTGTGTGTGTGTGTGTGTGTGTGTGTGTGTGTGTGTGTGTGTGTGTGTGTGTGGGTTGGGGGTGTTATGGGGTCGTGTGTGTGTGTGTGTGTGTGTGTGTGTTTGTGAGAGACATAGAAAGGAAGATGTGTGTGTTTATTTGGGGCGGGAGTGTGTGTGTGTGTGTGTGTGTGGGGGGGGGGGGGGTTGTTGCTAGAAGATGACTCACAGCTGAACATTGGACCTAAAAGTCACGAGTAGCAAACTGTCTCTAATGTTATAGCTCAAGGATGTTTTAATTGTACTTTTGAGAGGAAGGCTTGGCATGCACCGCATTCACCCTAACCAACACCCTCACCCCCCGCCCAGCCACGACCCCCCCCCCTCCCTCCAGAGCCTCCTCACTTCCATCTGTGCATATATTTCTTCTTAATGCACAAGCACACTTGATTTGTTCACGCACAGCAACTTTTCGAGCTATTGCCCTTCCTGATTCCCCTCTTCGTTGCCACGGCTACACCACCTGGGTGCCATTGGCTCCAAGGCATAGATGTGCAAGATGTGGCAACCGTGTGTGTGTGTGCGTGTGTGTGCGTGCGTGTGTGTGTGTGTGTGTGTGTGTGTGTGTGTGTGTGTGTGTGTGTGTGTGTGTGTGTTTGTGTTTGTTTGCTGAGGGCATGGGCATATTTTCATCGCAATGAAAGACAGGGAGGAAAATTGTTAAATGAAGACAAATAAGATACAGACTTGCAGTTTTATGTCTGCATGTGGGGGTGTTTGTGTGTGTGTGTGTGTGTGTGTGTGTGTGTGTGTAGAGAGAGAGAGAGAGAGAGAGAGAGAGAGAGAGAGAGAGAGAGAGAGATACAACACTTTTTCTGTGAATTGAGTGAGGTCATTTAACAGAGCAGCTAAAATTAATTTAAAATAATACCTTACATCAGTATGAATAATAATAAAATACAGATTATGGAAAAAATAGTCATTATTATTATCATTATCATTTTTTTATTTATGGCCTTCCTTGGCAGAACAGAAAAAATACACACACACAAAAAAACCCATATCCCTCACACAAATACCACATAAATTAACAAGCACAGAATTGTGTCAATCAACCATTTTTAACTTTCCCCAAATCGTAATTATTTATTCCTTTTGCTTCTTGGAGCTGGCGATTAATTTCTGCATGCTGCCCATAGCTTTGCCAAGATAAAAGACTTTCCCACAGCGGAGCAAGTGGAGCAGAATTCAGATTAGTAGTGAAGTGAGGTGTAGGTCACCGATGATACCAATCTTTAGCTCATTGTGTTGCAAAGTAGCCTGGACTCCGCACCGCACGTCTCTGAATGGAGCCCTCGCCGAAAGCCTGATCCACCTGGGCCGCGGGGAGCCGGCCGTCTTGATGAGCCGG
>JAODXP020000031.1:24274796-24297296 GCA_027497455.2 Sardinella longiceps
GAGGTCTTGCTTTTGAAAGGACGAGCGCTCTTCAGGGGGACAAGCGAGCAATAGACTGTCAAGTGGCCCTGTTGTTCTCCTCTGCGCAACTAAACCCCTGGACTCCGAACACCACACACACACACACACACACACACACACTGTCACACAAAGACAAACACAGAGACACACACATCTTACCACATCAAGAGAAAGCCGGGGAGTCAGTGTGTGGTGCACCACGTACAATTTAAAATATAAAAATTGATTCACGTCAGGTTCAATGTAAATTGATCTTTCCTACTTTCAAATCGAATGTCTTCATTCAATAGCTCACTTTCTTTTTGTCATTCTGCAGATAATCCTACACCAAAGCGCTGACTGACATCTTTATTTGTCAGTGTTTGTTATTTATTTATTTTTTTTTAATTAATAAATACGTTGATAAATTTCCCCCGTCTGAACCTTTCTAATGGCTTTATGTCATTCATCGCACTCCGTGCCTACTGATAGTGTGCAAACACATTTGGCAATAAAGCTCCCAGGATCAGAAAAAGAATTCAATTCAGTAGCCTCACAGAATTCAAATCCTCCTCCGATTTGGTGTGTTTGTGCCAGGTTTTGCGCGCACCAGCCAGGCTGTCCAAACTGTTTGAAAATTTCCCCCTAACTGTTGGCAATAGTCGAATGAAGATGCTTGCTCTGGGCCCTGCCTTGGCACCCGCAGCCAGCTGTTTTGTTTACCTTCCCCACAAATGTCCAAGAGACATTTTGTCAGCGGTTTACAAAACCAATCTTCTAATGCTACTGGTGGAGGACGGTTGGCAAGTGCTTTGCTTTTGGGACCATATCTAAATAACTGCAGCCAGCCAGTACGTTTGAAGGGCATGAGTTATGTTTCACAAGCTAGCGGGCAGCGCACAGAAAGTGTATGGTTTTCAAATGGCATTGCCATGATTATTGCACTGTGTGTTTTCAGTGCCATGTGGGACTTTAGGATGTGTAGAGTTTACCTTTCACCAGATTGAGAAAAAAAATAGATGAGTTGTGAGTTGAAGATGGGTTGTGTGGTCCCTTGACTTTAGCAGTTAGCAATAATTTATGATATTCTACAACAATTTACATTTTCAGAGACATTTCTTCAACAACAAACCGTACAGATGTTGCAGGCCTCCGGTGCAAAATAGAAAATGTGTAATGTAGGAAAAAAAGCATTATTAACTTTGTGAATTCTTCTGTGTAATTTATCCTTTTTGTTGGCTTATTCTTACACTTAATCTTCATCAGTGTGCAGTTTACCAGAAAGACTTGAACTTTTCCACTTCTCATATTTTTGTCATCAAACAGACATATTTGCCATTCATACAAATGTGGCATTTTTAAAAACAAGTATTCTTCATTTTCATATTAAATTCAGATGCCACATTTGTTCAACAGAATAAACATTTCTGAAATAATACATGAACAACTATAGGCACACTTTAAATCACTTTCAAATAATTGATTAATTAAATCATAGATTATTTCTACAATTATTTCTCAATTGCCATTTCACCACCTACGCTCCAAGCACATCCACTGTCCAGACTTAGTTGTGATATATTGCTCTTGGTTCTGACATAGAGCTCTCAGTCCTAGAGTGGAATGTCAAGTTCTGTCAAGCTTGTGTGGAAAGTCCAGGTTCTTTGGTCTGTGTTTTGGAACTCCAGCTGGTACTGGAAACATGTCTAGGTTGGGTTGCGGCTGAAACCACTCCCCTGTCCTGCCACTGCGGCAGTAAGTCCTTGCACCTAACCGCTTGGCAGGCCTGCTCAGACATATGGTAGAGCTAAACGTTGATTATTAGCCTCATCTCATATATCACACACAAAATTGATAAGTGAGGACATTTATCACTCACTTGCATGTTCCAGATAGGAGGGGTACTTTTCACTCTTGTCTAACCAACGCCATATGAGAGAGAGAGAGAGAGAGAGAGAGAGAGAGAGAGAGAGAGAGAGAGAGAGAGAGAGAGAGAGTCCAGTTTGAACGGAAATCCAGAGGACATCATTAAATATGCCTTTGTGAATAAAAACGTGATTGCCAACAATTTCAGGTCCGTCCTTGACATCAGGGAGGAGTACCAAAAAAAAAAAAAAAAAATGTAATAATTCTACTTTTCATATTTTCCTTCTCTCTCTCTCTCTCTCTCTCTCTCTCTCTCTCTCTCTAACACACACACACACACACACACACACACACACACACACACACGGACAATATACTTTCATAAGGATTTCATTATCTGCCTGATTCGTGACACTTCATCTGACAAGGTTAATCACGCTGGATTTGTGAGGACTGGGATGTTCATATTTCTTCCCTGTGATCTATGACCAAACAGTCAGTGGCACGATTAATCCAATATGCTTCCACACAGGTTGGGCAGTGAAAAATGCAAGCGATTATTCTTAATATTATTAGTATTTATCTCATTCACCAATCCCTTCTTCTGATTGTAAGTGCCCTTTTCCGTGTAATTAATAGTCCTTAAGTACACAATATACCACAACAATATGACCAGAGATCTTAATTAGGTAAACATAATTGATAACAGTTATTTATATGTTTATGCAATCTGATTAATTCAAAGGCCCAGTAGTGAGGTAGTTAGTATTTATGCAGCAATTAATTAGTAATAATTATACACAACTAGTTGGCCAATGTATGCACAGCGCATTAAATAAACATAGTTTGTTAATTAGGAGACGGGTGTCGAAAATGATCCTGGTTGGGCTGTGTGTTGGGCTGCTCCGGTGCCTCCCATAGCACACAGCAATAGATCGTGCTGCCCACCACCACCACCACCACTACTACTACACTAGAGCTCAGGTCTGTGTGTGTGTGAGTGAGCCCTGCGGTCTTAAAGCTGTGTCGGGAGAGGAAGGCTCAGCTGGCCATGGGGTCTGACAGAGGCTGACTGTCGTTAAAGAAGATCAATGGGCTCTGGGTCGCCTCTGCGTGTTTCGCTTTGTATTGTACATTAGTACATCTGGGCGCATGGCACCCGGGTTCATACATCACACACACACACACACACACACACACACAAACACTTATACACGCACACACACACACATACACACACCTATGCACGCACGCACACACACACACACTCTCCTATGCACGCACACTCGCGCACGCACACACACACACACACACACACTCACCTATGCACGCACACACACACACACACACACACACACACAACACTAAATACACAGGTGTTCCATACAGTACATACATACAGGCAGCATATACATACAAAACTACACAAACAGGCATGTATACATATTATGTGCACATATATTGACACCACTTGCACATGTGTGCATGTATTGACACAACTTGTCATACACGCACACACACACACACACACACACACACACACACACACACTGACATACACAGACACACACACGCACACACACACACACACTGTGTCTCAGCACGTGGCGGCCCTCCACCTTGTGCCGCCGCTGTCCTCCCCAGCATTCATCAATAGCACCGGGCGGCCATGCAGGCAGAGCAGTAGGACAGTGCATTAATGAAATGTTAATGGCTGAATTAAGCCTGAAATAACCATTCTAGGCTGGACTGCTGTGAGACCATTAGCATTAGTGCTGCGTGCTGTGTGTGTGTGTGTGTGTGTGTGTGTGTGTGTGTGTGTGTGTGTGTGTGTGTGCATGTGTATTTTTGTGTGGAGGTGGGGATAGTGTGTGTGTGTGTGTGTGTGTGTGTGTGTGTGTGTGTGTGTGTGTGTGTGTGTGTGTGTGTGTGTGTGTGTGTGTGTGTGTGTGTGTGTGTGTGTGTGTGTGTGTGTGTGTGTATTTGGGGATGGGAGGGGAAGAGGAGGGCTAGTTGCCCTGGCCAGGGTGCCAAGTGCCAAGCAGGTGTTTGGGCTGTGGGTAGAGAAGGCTGTCCATCACTGTGACCTTTAGTGGTGTCAGCTGGGCATTGCCAGACACACACACACACACACACACACACACACACACACACACACACACACACACACACACACACACACACACACACACAAAAGCAGCTCTGGCTTGAAATGTAATTGCCAGAGAAAAGCCATCTGTGTGATAAACTAATCTAAAATTACGGCCCAAAAATTCACATGCAAGATCCCTCATACATATAACAATAAATATCCTTCATGCAACAATAGATGGTTCGATACAGTAAGTAAGATTCACAGACATGTGTTTGAAGTCTGTCAATGTTTTTGTATTTATTTTTTTCCCCTCTCTGTGATGTTTAATGGCTACTGGTCTATAATGGGCACCAGCGTGTGTATTTGCTGTGCATGCCTGACTTGCCATAATTAAAATAGAGATGGTCGAAAGATTCACAATAATTCAGATTGTGCCATTCTTAATGAACTTTGGCCAATTTCTGTGTATGTAAATGTATGAGCCTGATGCTCTAATGACATTGTTCTATGTATTTTATCATTGATAAATCAATTAGAAGCCCTACTCGGAAGAGCAGGGTCAATACCTCTCCAACACTTGGAAATTGCTTGCCTGCAGACTAAGTGCACAGTAAGTCTGAATTAGCAGGGAAGAGCATAACATTTGGCAGGGGATCAAAGCGAGGGGTCCTTCAATCCGAGGCCTTCAGTGGTCTTAGTCCGATATGGCGGACCTTTAAATCAGCTTCGGAAGCACTCCGCGACACTTGGGGTCTGAGTTGCAACCGCTGATAAATTATGCTCTTAACCCAGTTAATGCTCCCTAAATTGGCTAAATTGTAATTGGTTTAAAGCATTAATTAAATCTTTTTTGTGTGTTTACAAAAAAAGGCATCATTGCCACCACACACGCACTTTCCTGTTTGTAGTATGAAGTGGAGTTTGTGTTGGCAATAAATAAATGTTTGTCCCCGCTGCACTGGCTGGAATATGTCATCATAACTGACCAACCCCTAGAAACCATACAGTGACCGAATGTGTGCTTGCTGGTTGTTAGGCTTGTGTGATGTGTTTTTGTGCCGTTGCCTGGCAATAGTTTAGCCTTTCTAAACAGATTTTTGCTGGGCTTTTTTTCCCTGTTCCTCTTCATGTCTCTCCTTGTGTTGGAAATCACTGTGCCTTAGTTAGACTCTGGCTTTTCCCTTCTTATTTACTTTGTGAAACCAACTATATAAACATGATAAAATTGTAGCCCAGTGCTAAAAAAAATCTTTGGTTGTGTTGCCAGTTTTTCCACCACATTTGCACAAACTGTTTGCTAGTCTTGGTTCCATAATCTGATGCATACAGTGCTAAGAAAAAAAGAAAGACAGACAAAAAGAAAGACAAAAACATTAATCATGATTTCATTTTTTTGTGTGTGTGAACATAAGAAAATTAATAATCAGAAGTGTTATAGGAAAGAGTGCAATTTTTCTTACAAGTTTTTATTTCTTGTAAAGAGGAAGGTAAAGCGGAAAATTCAAGGGAAGGTGACAGGGTATCTAAAGCTCAAAAGGGGTCTATGCTGGTGCCACCGCTGCCTTCCTACATAATTGATAATGGAATTATGCTCACCTAAGTGACCCTTTTTCTTTTTTCATGTGTATAGGGAATAAAAAAAAAAAAAAGAAAAACAAAGATCACATAACCGGGGAATGGATTGTCACCTTCACCTTGTGCGCTTGTCATTTGTGCCACAGCAGGTCATTAAATTCACATTAGACTACTCAGAGAGCGAGAGAGAGAGAGAGAGAGAGAGAGAGAGAGAGAGAGAGAGAGAGAGAGAGAGATCTCAGGGAGCCGACAGTGCACCTAAAGCTTCACAGCGATACCTCTCTCCCCTCCCACCTGCCTCCCTCCCACCCTTCATAAAGAAATGAAAGCTCAAAATAAATCAAAACCAGCAAAAGAGACATTTTGTATTTGGCCCCGAGATTATTGTCTCTGGTGTATTCCAACTCCCCACCCCCTCTCGGCCGATAATGGAGAAGGTGCGACCCTGTCCATTTGTCCACCCCATGGGGACGCACCGGTGCGGGAGGAGAAGTCAAAGTTTGAAGACGGCCGGGAGAGTGAGACAGCATTAACTCCCCGCTCCCTCGCCGAGACGCTTGAATCATTTATTTAAAAACCTGCGACGGCCCGCTCAGCCCGTCACATCACGTTAGGCCTCAGCCAGACGACTCTGGGCGAAAGGTGGCCTTCGTCGCACGTTGTCACACTGGAAGGAAGCCTCCCCACCACACACACACACACACACCGTGCGACACACACACACACACGCCCTCAGCCACCCCTCTCCCTTCACCCTCACCTCCCCCACCCCTGCCTTGTCTTGTCGGATGCTTTCACGGAAGAGTTGTCAACAGAGAGACAATTACCAGGCCGAGCATGCTGGGACTGTGGGCAATGACCTTGGAGGTATTTGTGCGAGCCACGTCCGCCATTGCTCGCCATTTGCCTGAGTATTATTGTTTATGAGTCGGGAGATTTTTATAGGTTGCGCTGGATGGACAGCTGCCGTGGTTGGCTGTTGACCAGGACTAATATCATGGGGTGAACTGCCTGCAGTACCTGACAGCAGATGTCCTCTCTCTTTCTCTCTCTCTCTCTCTCTCTTTTTTTCTCCTCCTTTGCCTTTCTGTCTCTCTCTCTCTCTCTCTCTCTCTCTCTCTCTCTCTCTCTCTCTCTCTCTCTCTCTCTCGATCATTCTCTCTGTTCACCTATCTGATGCAGGCCACAGTTTGTCGTTTGTTCACACCATAAATGTCTTGCGACTAAATTCATGATGAGAGGTTAGTGCTGTCGTCTGACCCTGAGAGTGAGCGTGCATGCGTGCGTGTGAGCGAGCGAGTGAGCGAACGAACGAGCCCCAGTGTAAGTTTCTCGCCGCACTGAAGTGCTATGCTCCCCCCGATGCACTTTCCATCCTCTTTGCATTCTCCCTTTGTATCTCTCTGATCGTATCACAGTGAAGATGACGAGCGCAGACGGGATATGCCCATACATAAAGTGCTTTTCTTCCTGACACTTTTTTTTTCTTTCTTTCTTTCTGAGATGCATTTTCAAATATCCCTCTCCTCCTCCTCCTCCCCCCTTCATACTCTTCCCTTCATCCTCCTCCTCCTCTTTGGGTTCACTTCTCCAAGTTTTCTCCTCGTATCTCTTTGTTCTACATTTGTTATGTTTACACTTGAGTTGAACGCAGCAGTTTTTCACCCTCCCCTCTTCCCCCCCACCCCCCTTGCGCTCACAGCCCCTTCCTGTGAGCGAAACAGCTGGGAAAGCAGTGTGTGCAGAAGCTCAACGGCCGGCAGGAGAAAGGGCTCACTGCAGTTTTGTCAATTTTAACCAGATTTTCCAGGGATATTAGGCGAACAAAAGAAAGTGACATCCCAGTGTCGTGCTGTTTAAAGCACTGTACTTCTTTTGATGCAAGATGTGCGCAAGAGGGGAAAATCTTGAAATAAACAAAGCACACACACGCACACACACACACACACACACACACATAGAGGAGATAGAGAGATTGGTTTGGTTGGGTTCCCACGCCTTTAGAGTAAGATGGCACTTTTGATCCATTTGCATTTGCATTCGTTTGCTTTTTGTCTTTTGCATATTCAATGACAAAGTTAATGATCTGATAGTTTGAGGGCGTCTCTCTTTAAAAGAAGAAAGAAAACAAATGTGAAACAGTGTCTGTTAGTATCTTAAGAACATTGAAGACCAGAATGAATGCAGGCTTTTTACGGTCTACCTGTTACGAAGCTTTGAAAGTATATTAATTAATATTAAAATATGACGGCACAGCAGTGTCCTGTAACTTCACAAGTTCACAGCCACTTTTGTTGTCTGACAAAATCACTTTATACTTTGCGATTGTGTGCATCTTTGTTTTTTTGGCCAGCTTCCAGACAGGGAGATGCATAATGAGCATGTCTCCGAGGGAGGGGCACCCTGGCTTTTACGCTTGACGTTATTACCGTCACTAACTCGTTGACGGGATCCAAGTGCTTTAGGTGTTGACGCTCTATTGTAATGTGACAAGGACATTTCCTGAACATGGGCCAGCAGTATCATATCACACATTCGACCCATTTCATCTCATCGCTCTCTCTCTCACTCTCTCTCTCTCTCACTCTCTTTCTCACTCTCTCTCTCACTCTCTCTCTCTCTCCCTCTTATTGGGAACAGCCTCCTCCTCTTCTCCGTTCCCAATCAGGATAAGCAGTGCCGTGCCGAGCCCAGCCCAGCCCAGGCCCGCCCGTCTATACAAGCTAGTGTCCACTGACCAGCGTTGACAGAGTCTCTGACTGGCCTCTTAAACAAGTCCTAGGAAGGCTTGAGAGACCGGATCATTCATCAGCCTCTCCAGAAAGGACCTGGCAAAGCACTCGTAGCATTAAAGCTCACGGGAATCCCATTAATTACCTTTTCATCAAGGCTACCTTTTTTTTTTTTACTTTTATTCCGTTGCACAATGGGTTGGGTTTCTGTAGCCTATGTGGCCGACCAAACTCTTTCCATTAGATGGCATGCATAATTAATCCCGTCTGCATTTCCCAAGCAGTTGCCGAGTGATTTAGGAGTACATGGAACTGTATTTAGTCGTAAAAATTGAGTAAAAGTGGTAGTTAAAATTTTAGAGTGTGATGTTTTTTATTGTGCTGTTATGAGTCATTGGAAGTATCAGTACTATTACAGTCAGTAGTGCCATAACTGCATATTACATGTTGTTAAAACTGCATAAATTCATAGGTAACCTTGCCAAGATATACACTGTCAAACCGCTCAGGTTTTCAGTCCTTTGCTCCAAGACAAACAGATAGACCGGAATAAAATCACTTTTTCTTCTTCTTTTTTTTTTTGTTATTATTCTCAGACTATCACCTTGTGTATTCAGCATGTCAAGAAGTCCAAACACAGTAGGTCTTCCTGTGCTGCCTGCACTGTAGGTCTGTGTAGTACAGCGTAGATTAATGAAAAAGTGCTTATGTAAAATAGGGACTTTCCAAAAAATATGTAAATTACATTTTTTTCTAAATGGTTATTAATTTCACAACATTACCATGAAATTAAAAATTGTTCTGTAACGAGGGGTAGATAATTCCATCATTCTAAAGCAATTAAAGTGAGCATGTGACCAGAGCATACATGTAAACCTACAGCAGGAAGAGACGCCAAGACGCTTCCCACCTAAACCTCAATCGTCCTGACACCAACTTGAACCCCTGTAGCCGCTAAATGCTTGTAGTTTTTTTTTTTTTTGGCATGTCCCACAGTTGATCCTTACAGCACTGGGGGAGTACTGGTCCTGTTTGACATCCAAGACTGCAGGGGAGTGTGTGTGTATGTGTGTGCTGGGTGGGATGGGGTGTGAGTGTGTGTGTGTGTGTGTGTGTTGGGTGGAATGGGGTTTGTGTGTGTTTGGGGATGTGTGTGTGTGTGGGGAGGGGGCTGGCGTCCAAGGCTGCACCTGATCTTCAATCAGGGCCATAGCTGTCCTCTGAGGCACGTGTGTACACAAACACACAAACACACACGGATACACACGGCCAGCCAGTGAACTGCAGATGAACCAGATGTACCACTCAGCGGCCCAGCCCGTTCCCTCAAGACAAAACATGTTGACAAAACCAAGGCGGCATCAGTCTCTGAGACCATAGAGTCTGAGGCTCATGACACACATTTTGCTGGAATTTTCCGTCGCACAATACTAATGAAACTGAAATATATATTAAAAAAAAAAACATTCAAGATGCTTTAACTGGCAACATAGGACAATGAAATTATGTGCCATATTGTTCTGGTCATATCAATAGGAATTGAATATTAAATATATATGATTTATTAGAATGCCATTGTATATTTTATGGGGGTGGGTGGTATCCTATCATCTATCATAAACCTTCAGTGAATCAATGCCCGAATCAATCAAGACAGAGGCTTATCACAATAAAATATCCATGGCTTAATACATAAAATATGACAGCAGCAAGGTATCTTGCAAAGGTGTCTGTCTTGCAGATCCCACTGTCTCTCAGTCTTCTATATCCATTCTTTCAATACACATTATCCATTGTAATCCCCCAAACCGAGAGTCCCAAGCCATGTTTCTTTCGCTACGGTAATGTAAACAGCAGTATCTTCCCACTAAAGTGCTGGGGTGCCAAGAAGAAGCACTTTTGTGGATAGGCAGAATCCTTCTCATTTTATTCCGCCCCATGTATAAAACACAATGTGGGAATAGGTTTGACGGATCTATCCCATCCAATATGTGACTCTCTCTCTCTCTCTCTCTCTCTCTCTCTCTCTCTCTCTCTCTCTCTCTCTCTCTCTCTCTCTCTCTCTCTCTCTCTCTCCTTTTTTGCTCATAAGTTGCAAATGGCTTCATTAAAACAAAAGCACCACCGTAGGGACCGTATAAAACATGCGGCTGCTACCTAATATGGTATTTATGACCTGGCTAAATGTAGAGTGAATTAAAGTTTAAAGGATTGCAGTCAGGTAGACCGCCGACATTTGTAAAGGAATGTCCATTAGGAAGATGAAGGAGAGGGGCATTCCCTGGTGGGGGCCAGTGTATGTGGCTGTCGTGATGGAGATGGGGGCGACGTGTGTGTGTGTGTGTGTGTGTGTGTGTGTGTGTGTGTGTGTGTGAGGGAGGGGGAGTGGGAACTAAGTGAGGTAGGGACATGTGCTCCAGAGTTTGGACGTACCTAGGCACCTACCATTAAGGCAGATAGAAACACAGGCTGTCGAGCTTTGCCAGGCTACGTGCCCAGGCATCCTCAGTAAGTCACCATAAATTAACACCCAATATATGCAGCCCGTCACGAAAGTGATTTGCAACTCTCCCCTCCATTTGGTTTCGTTTTTCTTTGTGGGGAAAAAAAAGTTGCTTATGTTAAAGAAAATAACCGGTTATGAGGAGGGACGGGGAGAATGCAGATGGGGCGGTAATGCAGATTATATATCGGACCTGAGTCCACGTTTGAATAATCACAAGACACGCTTTGAACCAATTTTACATCAATCAGCCTTGGATTTCCCTCTGGAGCCGAGCGAGCTCCTGTGCTGGGGTGGTTTCAAAATGCAACGTTAGTGGATCTGAATACCTAAGCGTGGTGAATCGCAACCCTGCACAATCCTTCTGTGTCTTTTTTTTTTTTTTTTTCTAAACTCCCACCCTACCCGACCCCACCCGCTGCAAAAGTGCTGGAAGCGTGCTTGCCACAATTTACATTTGTCACCGGTTCCGCCTTTGTCGGCCACAAGGTTGAATTAAGGCTGAAAGATTGAATTTATCATCATTAATAGCTTATGTTTGTGGGGTTCATCAATCTTCTATGTTAAGGAGGCAAAAAAGAAAGAAAAAAAACTCTCCTTTGCTCTAAGGTGTACATGTAACGGTTACTTATCCAAAAAAAAAAAAAAAGAAAAAAGAGTGAAACAGATTGCAGCAACCTAGATGTTTTTGGACCGTAAAAAGCCGTACAGATGGCACAAATTCCATTGTTTTACCCGGGCCTGGGCTTGAACATTAAGAAAGTCTGACACAAAGTGGCCGGCGCTTCATATTTGCTTAGCGGTGACGGGCGGCTCTGGCTGCATAATGGCACGGTTAGCATCACCGGAGGCGTGACGCTGGAGACAACCTGAGATCACCACTCTCCTGATTAATGCATGAACCATGTGCTCTCTTTCTCTCTCTCCCTCTCCCTCTCTCTCTCTCTCCCTCTCTCACTCACTCGTTCGCCAGTTGCACCAACGGGCAGAGCCACGCCAGATGAGACAGACACTTTGATGAAAAGAAAACCACTTCTCTGAGATGGCGGAAGAAGAGCAGTGAAGAGAGAGAGAGAGAGAGAGAGAGAGAGAAGAGAGACAGGAGGCTTGTCTATGCCCAGGAAATTGCCCTGAAGAGCTCTCTCCCTCTTCCTCTCTTTCAGCCTCTCTCCTCTACTCTCTCTTTCTCTCTGAAGTAGCAGCAATCTAAACAAACGTGAGACTGACACAAGGCCACCCGTCACAGCTAAGACACACACACACACACACACGCACGCACGAGAGGACGGTGAGATGTCGGTGAACTAAAATGAGGGCCTGTTTTATCCCTCAAGCTAAAGCTCCAGAAAGTACCGGATCTTTTTTCACACAGACCTCACGGGGTGGATGTAAAACCACAGCCCGGCCATTCAATTCTTTTTTTTTTTTTTTTTTTCACCTACGCGGTTTAATATAGCTCAGGAAACTGATGATGTGATGAACTTTAACCCCTACTCATCTGACAAGAACCCTGGGAGCTCTGAATGAGCGGCGTGAGCCAAGGGCCTCTTGTTTGAGTTATAGCTGTGATCCAACAGACAGATGTGATCTCCTTAAATCACTCTATAGAGGTATTAACCCTCCCTCTCTAGAGCTGGAAAACATCTGTAAGTAGAGTAAATGTTTCAACAGATCGCTCAGGTCGTGAATCCACACTCCTGTCCACTTCTAGTCTGTCGGTGTATGCAGCAGACAAAGGAATTTCACCTCACCTTCCAACACGTTCCCATAGTAAAACAAATAGACAAATGAAGCATGTTGTTTATGTACGAAATGTGCTCTACACTCCTCACCTACACGTTTCCTGTATCTGAATCGAGGCTCCAAAGACGAACATACATAAGCGTTTGTTTAGCCCCCAGCATCTGCTCGCTTTGCTTATGTAAAATCGTTTTTGTTTTTTGTTTTTTTCTCGTTTTTTGCTTCGCTCCTTAAGCAAATCATGGTTGGTGTTTTCCAACCACGCCATCGGGTGCATAGGTAAAGACGTGAACGTGCGGTGACAGCGCGGGCGTCTTCGGCACGCCAGCGGTACCTCAGGAAAGACGTGGTCTCCGCCTTGAATGATACAAGCCCTGGCAGGGAGCAGTTGGTGCTGTAATTATAAGCGGCGGAGTGAAATTTCCGTGGGATTGGAGAGGGCTGGCATAATGGAGAAGCTCTAAGTATTTTATAAGCCCGCGCACCAGCGGAGACAAGGAGAAACATACAGTACAAGAGGAGCAGGAGGAGAGGAGAGGAGAGGAGAGAGAAAAACGAGAGCAGCTAAACAACGAAAACTTAAATGGTCTTTGAATTGCATGTGTGAGAGTCTAGAAGTGGCTCATTGAGATGGATAGTTTATGTGTGCTCTCTCTTTCTGCCTGTCCTAGTGTAAATGTGTGTGTGTCTGTGTGTGTGTGTGTGTGTGTGTGTCCAATAAAGTGTGTGTTTGTATACACTGGATTGATAACCAGGTGGAAGGAATAAGTTTGTCTGTGTGTCTCCACTAATGTGTGTGTGTTTGTATATTGGCGTAATAACCAGGTGAAAGGAACAAACCATGTGTGTGTGTGTGTGTGTGTGTGTGTGTGTGTGCGCGCGCATAGGCCCTTTGTCCCCTATTAGTTCTCCAGTCAGATGGATATGTTGGTGGGTGGGCGAGGACAGATCATAGGTGAGACACTGCACAGCCCTAACTTCCTTGGCCCTTAGCAGCTCATTTAGAGTCATCTGTCTCTGGATTATACCACTTAGGCCTGTCAGGGGATCCCAGAGAGAGAGAGAGAGAGAGAGAGAGAGAGAGAAAGAGAAGAGACAGGACTCCTAACAACTTCACAAAGGCCCACCTGCCTCCTGAGAGAGAAAAAAAAGGGGAGTTTACAGAACGCTGAATTAACGGGCAGGAAGGGCCCTGCTGAGAGAGCGCGGAGCCTCGCCCGGGCCGCGGGGAGAGTTTACTCTCCTCCTCCGTATAATGGTAAATTGTTATGGCACAGCTTCTTTCCAGCCATAAACCCTGGGAGGGTTTGTGCGAACGATCCCCGGGCAGATACAGCACATCCTGTGGGGCGGAGGGGGGAACATCTGGGCTGATGAGCGGTGTGGGGGAGCTTCATCATCGAGGCCCTCCTACGCACAGCACCGTACCGCTCCGCTCTGCCTCTCCGCACCGCCATACCACCCCCACCTTCCCACCCCTCACCCATGGGAGACTCAGGTGCTCAACCCGACAGGGTAAAGGAGGAGGAGTAAATCAAATCCTCTCATGAAGTATTGAAATATTTCTGTCTTCCCATCAATAAATAAGTAGACAGATAGCTAAATAAATCAATGAGTACTGTACAAGTACAAAACACTCACCTTGTCAACAGCTTTGTTTTTGGTTTCGATTGAACTGGCGAGCCATTTACAGAAGACACTCTTTTACTTTCACCTTTCACTACCACTCAAGTGAAAGTGGGTATCATCTGACAAGTAAATGTTGTCCACTCGGATTTTTCTCCCCATCTCTCTCTCTCTCTCTCTCTCTCTCTCTCTCTCTCTGCGGTTGTACATTAGGAAAATGGACTCCGTGTCCCTTGAGGAGCATTCGGAGAAGTCTTTGTGTCCAAGCGTATACGGAAAGCCCTGCAGCTCTGTACTGTACAGTGCAGTAGCCTACAGTAAAGGGCCTACATGTTGGACTACTCCGCTCGCTCGCTCGCTCGCTCACTGCCTGCCTGCCGATGCCTTCTGGGCTGATTGAAGGTGACAACACAGTCAGTCTTCAGTCACTTCAATCCTGTCAGGGCCTCCATGAAACTGAATTGATTAGCACTCCTCTCCATATACAGTACCGAGACTCCTGCACTCGCTCCCTACGGAGAAGCTTCAGATTTAGAATCACAGGGAAACGTGCAGCCTGTGTGTACTGTATATGCACGTGTGTGTGTGTGTGTGTGTGTGTGTGTGTGTGTGTGTGTGTGTGTGTGTGTGTGTGTGTGTGCACGCAAGGGTGAGAGGCTTTGAATATTGCCTCAGATCATCAGGTTGGTGATTTGAGATGCTAATTTGGAGGACTTTTATGACAGTTGGTAACCAGCAGCACGCTAGTAGCAACAAAGCTGGAAGGTCTGGTTTGAATTACCCTTGTGTGGAAGCATCCATAGGCTTCCAGAGTTGAGAGGGGTTTAAATGAATATCATAGGCATATGTGGAGGATTTACTGAAAGACTACAGATCTAGCGATACCGTTTGGCTGATCACAGGACAGACAGCACACACACCCCTGATTATTTCCTTTACCAGGTGGTATGGATGTGGTAGAACTCTAATAAATAAATGTCCAATTTTAAACTTCATAACAGGAAAAGGATGCGATCAAAGGCCATTCTGTTTGAACTCAGGCAGCAATTATAATAGATGTGCAGCTCAAATTTAAATATTTACCATAAAGTAATCCTGACGCCATATCAGTTTCATACCCAAGACTGCTTTGAGACAAAGGTTTTGATCAGACTGACAGTTTCCTATACATACCGGTGCTGAATGCAAGCAGTCACGGCTCCTATGCAGACACATGTGGCTCTGATTATTGACCGAAAAAAAAAGAGAGAGAAGTGTTTACGGAGCATCCAGATGAATTTCACACGGCACTCCCGTCTCCGCGGCCGACTCTGACAGCTCATGGCTCAATCCGTCAGCCGCAACCCGCTTCGTCTCTAGCGCTCCCCCTTCGCCGGTGGCACGGGTTTTGCCAAATGCTTGGTACGCCGGCGACGTCTAAACAATGCCAGTCAAAGAGCGACTGCTCGCTCTGTGTGGGCACAGAGAACAACAGAGAGAGCGCAACCCTCCTGACACATCCGATTAGATTTCCGCACCTTGCAAACATCCTGATTAGACCGACTATATTGTGTAGTATTTATAGGTGTATGTGATACACAGGCTGTCTGACGTGATAGGCCATCAGATACGAACAAGAATGCAACTTGCACTGCATGCTAGGACTGAAAAGGACTCGTCGTAAAGCACACAGCCTCGCATAGCAGACGACATTTTGTCTGCAAGGAGAGAGTGCATTAGGGTGAGCCCTTTTGTCTTAAGTGTCGCTCTTAAAAGGCATCGTGTGTGTGTGTGTGTGTGTGTGTGTGAGTGTGAGTGACATTGGCACCGAGGGTAAGGCCCCTGAAAGCTCCTCTCCTCTTCACCTGCGTGCGTTTCGTTCTCCCCACTCCGTCTCAGAGCGAGTGAGTGAGCGAGCGATTGAGCTAGAGAGCGGCTGGCAGCTTAGCATGCACGGAGCCCCCTCTCTTTTCCCTGCCACCCTGGTGCTGGCTTGGGCAGATGTTCTCAATACGGAGATCAATGAGGGGTACATTTCAGTGCCTTTGTTCCCCGTCTGCTCGGTGAAACACGAGCGCCGCGCGCAATAATTCAACAAAGTAACACAAATGGCGTGTGCGCGACCATGTGTTGCCCCTTCCGTCGCCCGAACACCACCGAGAGCAAGAGAGGAGGAGAGTGTGTGTGTGTCTGTGTGTGTGTGTGTGTGTGTGTGTGTGTGTGTGTGTGTGTTTGAGAGAGAGAGAGAGAAAAGAAAGAAAGAAAGAAAGAAAGAAAGAGAGAGATTAAAAAGAATTTTCTGTAGGGAGGAGCAGGGAGCAGAGGGCCCCCATCGCCTGTCGCCACATCACTGAACTCACAGTCCTCTGATAGGCGAGCGTTTGATCTGGCCTGGCAGAGCACCCAGCGCTCTCGCACAGATGAAAAGGCCCCAATGTGCTAATCTGCTCTGCCATCGGACATTTATTATTCTAAAGTGTCTCAATTTGCCTCATAATCTGGCTCCTTTTCATCAGATTGAGAGAAAGAAAGATTTTTTTTGTTTCCTTTTGTTCAGATTTTTTGTTGTTGGTGGTGGTTTTTGTGTTTGTTTGTTTGCTTGTTTGGCCAGTTGTGTCAGCCCAGGAGCTGATCCAGAAACACATATATTAGGCAGTGTGCTAACAGGGACAGGAAAACCATCCCTAGTCCCCACCCCTGTTGAGATGTTGCCCAAATCCCACCCAAAAATGCCATGAAAGAACAAAGGATGGAAAAGAGTTTTATTACTCCCCGCGAGACTGCATCATTTTTTTTTCATCATTGTTATTCTTTGTTCCCAATACCACAACTGTATCTACAAAAGTCTACTGCACGTAGAGCAATACAATAAAACATGTTCAGAAAACATACTGGTTACTGTCACTATTTGCCATGCACATGAAAATCTTTCAGAACACTTAGTGGAAATGTGTTGATGTGACGATAGGTTTGTGGACAGAAGTGTGTGTGTGTGTGTGTGTGTGTGTGTGTGTGTGTGTGTGTGTGTGTGTGTGTGTGTGTCTGTGTGTATGTGTGTGTGTGTGTGTTTGTGTTTGTTTATTTTGTGCTTTGGAAGTGCTGAAGTGTCTAATACTAATAACTGATAGATTGATTGAACGATACATCGAAAAGCTTAATTGTGTTGGCTCTGTTGCCTAGTTGATATTCAAATGGACAAGTTTTTTTAATGCACATAACATAACAAAACCATTTTCAATGCTGTATAGTAAAGCGATCAAGGCACCATGACACATATCCTAATTAGGTCAATGGAGGGCTGTCTATTGGAGGATTGGGAGCTTTGTTTACGATTTCTAAAAAGTGTCTGCAACCTCAAAATGCTTTAGTGTGAACTCGCTACAGATGTCTGGGCACACATACAGAAACACACAAACTTACACACACACACACACACACACACACACACACACACACACACACACACGTGGTGCATGTCATCAGTGTATGTTGCTGTGCTCACAGGGTGATTCATCAGATGCACAGGTCATCTGTAAAATGAGATTTCAGAGATGGGACTGCTCCGCTGACCCGTGCCGTGGGCCTCAACGCCCCTCAGGCAAGGCGAGGAGGTGAACCTTGACCTCTGATCTCTCACCTCTCTCACAGAAGACAGAGTCAGAGGCAGTGAGGTGGACAGACAGCATGGATGGACACGGAAGTGGGTTCAACGTGTGTGTGTGTGTGTGTGTGTGTGTGTGTGTGCGTGCGTGTGTCTGCCCTTATTTAAACTCAAACCTGCCAACCTCAACCTCAATAACCTCAAACACTATTACAAATCATAACACACACACACACACAGACACACACACACACACACACACACACACACACACACACACACACACACAGACACACACACACACACACACACATACACAGCTGGTAGTATGTTTGGATTAGACTGATAAGCAGTTGACTTGATTAGAGAGAGAGAAAGAGTCAAGTTCTCTGATCCCAAAGAGGAAAAACAATGGAAATGGAAAAAAGGATGTCAGCAGAGTCTTTTCTTTAATATTACCATTAAATGTTCACCTGGGCGGATTCCATAGCCTGCATATGATGTCAAGTATTTTATGGTATTTTGTGTTTATATCGAATATGTATGAGTTTGTGTTTACACATTGTGTTTGTTCAGTATATCTGCTGTATGTTTGTCTCTGTGTGTGTATGTGTATGTGTGTGTATATGTGTGTGTGTGTGTGTGTGTGTGTGTGTGTGTGTGTGTGTGTGTGTGTGTCTGTCTGTCTATATGTCTATTTGTATAGCACTGACGTATGCACAGAGGGAAGTGTCACTTCTCTGGATCACTCAAACAGAAGCTGTCAGCACAGTGCCTTTCCCTTTGCATTTCTCTCTCTCTCTCTCTCTCTCTCTCTCTCTCTCTCTCTCTCTCTCTCTCTCTCTCTCTCTCTCTCACCCTCCCCTACCGCCCACCCCCATGCCCCCCTCGCGTCTGGCCCTGTCTCTACAGGCACTCTGCATTGGAAGCCATCTGTGAGTGTGGCATAGCATGACATGGCCAGGCATGTATCATGCATGCAGGGATGCGTATATGTGCATGTGTGCATTTGAGCTCTCTGTGAATGAGCCCTATGGATAGGGTTTCGTGGATCAGGTCCCCAGACCCCAGGAGTGCTTATAGCCTGGGCCTGCTCCATCACTGCAGGCTATGAGGAGTTAGCGCTAGAACTAGCAACCCCCACCCCACTCCATCCGACCCCCCCTGATGCTCAGCACAGTTTATATAGGCTCGGAGGGGTTGTGATTAGGCCTGATGATCACTGTCAATAACAACAGTCACATTAAGGGGGGAGGGGGGGGGGACTATTAATTTGAATTATTGAGAGATAATAGTATGAATGTAATTAATATATCACTAACTCTGACTGTTGTGTATTTTAAGCAATACATACATAGGTATATTTATGCATTGTAAGTGTAATATAGTATGCATGACACTTTGTAGCAACATTGGGCAGACCTAGTGACATGTTCTTTTGCCATAGCGTATCTAAAAGACTGAAGGAGGAATGGGGGAGGGAGAGAGTGATCTTGTCATGCCTTTCTCCCTGTCACTCAATGTTCTCATAGCAGCTGAGAGCTATACTGTATGTAAGTGGATTGGCTCTGGAATGGGCTGCCTTCTGGGAGTTGAAGTCCCGACGGAGGCCATTTCTGATGTAGTTTGAGTTGTCTTTTATTTATCACCTTTTTCGTTCTGTTTGTTTGTACCCTTCAGGAGGCGGTTTCACCACTCTCATCAGTCTTTTTTAGTGCACCTCAATGTCTTGACATTGGTCATCGTACAGGACTGAGTGACCAGGTGGTGCCAGAGTGTGTTTGTGTGCGTGTGTGTGCGTGTGTGTGTGGTGGGAAGTCCATTGAGGCGTGTATGAGAAAGCATAACCCAGTCAGAGAGGTATGCTGATGGGTGGGTGGAGTGGTGGGATGTGCCGTAGAGACAGGATAGTGTGTGTGTGTGTGTGTGTGTGTGTGTGTGTGTGTGTGTGTTTGGCAGTGGCGGCTGTGGGCGCGCGGTGTGCCAAACACAGAGAGTAAATATTTGTATCACAGCGGTGGACTCGCATCACTGAGGTCAGCCGTCTGGAATCCCTGCTTGTTTATAAACCACTGTTGTTACAGTTGGGCTTTGGGATGGACAGAAGAGAAAAGAGAGAGAGAGAGAAAAGAGAAGGAGAGGTAAAGGAGAGAACAAAACTCTCCTAGCAGGGAATATTGAGACAAACATGAGACCACAGTAAGTCTGGACTGTGATATCACTTGCCGAGATAGAACCATTTTTAGCCTGAATGCCTCCAGAAACCTTTGGGTTCTTATGCATCAAACCAAGTTGAGGACCAAATTAAATAGATTTTTTACTGTAAAACTAAACTTACAGTATGTACAGTAAACTTAACTTTTAAACCAGTTTGGGTTAACTTCATGTCAGGTCTGGAAGGAAAGTAATATTTTTGTATTGATTGAAAATACATGTAAATATTAAAAAATGGCAAAATAAATGTTTCTTGTTATAGCATACATTCACCTTGTCAGAATTTCTTTCAGAATTCCAAATACGATAAATTGAAATATATTTATTTTACCATTTTCAAATATTTATACTGTATATGTTTGGCACTTGTCAAAATATATATCTGAATGGAGGAACCAGGGGACTGGACTGTCTTTCTTGGGAGAAATTTCCTGGATGGCAGGTGACTGGTGAGGAATGCGACTCACACCTGGCTCCGATCTCGCGCTGAGCAATGGCGGCCTAACTAACTGCCTGCCTCTAATCCAGCCTGGCTTTCATTACAACATGGGAGCTTTAGCTGAAAATAAGCCCATTTCTCTCTCTCTCTCTCTCTCTCTCTCTCTCTCTCTCTCTCTCTCTCTCTCTCTCTGCCTCTGCTTCCCCCTCTTTGTCTCTCCATCTCTCTCTCTCATCCTCCCCCTTTCTCTCTTCCTCTCTCTCTCTCTCTCTCTCTCTCTCTCTCTCTCTCTCTCTCTCCCTCTCTCTCCCCCTCTCTCTCTTTCCCTCTCACTTTCACACTCTCTTCATCCACAGGCAGAATTAAGGCAGACATTGGCGGTGTGTTATTAATTGTCATGTTTGATTGCAGGTTATTAGTGCGGCCTGTATTGTTCCTGTTTGTAAACAGACTAGCAGGTAATGCGCCGCTAATAGATCTGGATGCTCCCATCTGCTCGCCGTGCCGAGTGAGTCGAGGCCCCCTCATTTGAAATACATTTTCCCAGGTGTTGATGGGTGCGCCGGGGGGCAGAGTGCCTGCCGCTATTCACCTAGACAAACCTCTGCATATTCACCAGGTTGTCTGCTGGTGTAGTCTAATGGGAGAGACACAGCTGTTGCAACCCCCCTCACCACCACACACACACACACACACACACACACACACACACACACACACACACACACACACGCACACACACACACACACACACAAACACCGGCACACACACATACACAAACACCAACGCACACCCCCACCCATCGCAGCTCATGGCGAAAGCACATGAGCAATGTGTTTGTGTGTTGGCTGACTACCAGGCTAATGCAGTGGTTTGGGTAATGCTGGAATGCAAGGCAGGCCCTCTGTCGCTCTATGGATCAGGTGGCGGATGGTGGAAGAACAATGTTCTGGAGCGAAGGGAAAAAAAATAAAATACAGATCACCATCCATTACATTGAAGGCCTGGATTGTATCCAGTATTTCATTTTTTTTTTCACCTGCAGTTTTTCATTTGATTTAAAAGGCAGCATTTGAAATTAAAAAAAAAGAAAAAAAATATGTGGATATGTCCGGTGGTACATTTTTATTTTTACTTTTCAAAAAGCTTTTCTCCTGGGTTGTTGTTCCACGTCATGAGTTGATAAAGTGGAAAAGCTGCATTGATCTGGCGTCAGCTGTAAGAGAACACTACCTCAACGCTAATCGCTTCTCAGTTCTGCCATGTCAGGTCCGCTTTTAGCAAGTGTCCACTCTTGGTTGGTGGCCAACTAGTGCACACACACACACACACACACACACACACACACACACACACACACACACACACAAGCACTTAATGCATATGCTCCTCTCCCACACCCCTCACCCCCGCGCACACACACACACACACACACACATTTTTCTATCTGGTAGATTGTCTAGAGAATGCATGCAAGAGCTTTCACTAAACTCACCTTAGGTACACACACACACACACACACACACACACACACACACACACACACACACACACACACACAAAACAAACATACATACAGACACACACACATTTTACCTTGGATGGCAAAAGAAAACACCAGACCAGGCCTTTAAGAGCCTTTGAACTTAGGGGTTTTTGTTCTTTTTCTTTTTTTCTCTTTTTTGACTTTTTTGGGAAGAAGGAGATTTGCGTTCCAGCCTGGCTGCAGTGGAGTATCCAGAGGGAATGCA
Source organism: Sardinella longiceps (assembly GCA_027497455.2). Classification (NCBI taxonomy): domain Eukaryota; kingdom Metazoa; phylum Chordata; class Actinopteri; order Clupeiformes; family Clupeidae; genus Sardinella; species Sardinella longiceps. Next base: position 24,296,919 of record JAODXP020000031.1, read on the forward strand.
AGCGAGAGAAAGAGGGGAATCATGCCTTATTTCAACTGGTCACTGATAAAATATTTGGGAAATGTTGAATAAAGCTGTGTGGGTGGCTATGCACTGTACTGTATGTGTGTGTGTGTGTGTGTGTGTGTGTGTGTGTGTGTGTGTGTGTGTGTGTGTGTGTGTGTGTGTGTGTGTGTGTGTGTGTGTGTGTGTGTGTGTGTGTGTGTAAGAGGTCGAACCTAGAGAGAAAGTGTGTGTGTTTATGAGGTGTGTGTGTGTGAGAGAGAGAGGGAGAGTGAGTGTGTGTGTGTGCGTGTGTGTGTGTGTGTGTGTATGTAAGAGGTTGAACCTACAGAGAAAGTGTGTGTACATGAGATGTGTGTGTGTGTGTGTGTTGGG